>CM019701.1:22521886-22887233 GCA_009760885.1 Achatina immaculata
CATCATGTGCCGACTCGACTGGAGTTGGCTGTTATATGTTTCCCCATAACCCCCTTATCCTCCATGCAGGCCATCAGTTCACTTTTGGCGATCTAATCTCACACCATCTCGTCAAACTGTCCAACATCATGTCTCTCTGGCTTCCCCTGGCTCCTCTTCCCTCTATTTTTCCTGTTGTTACAAAATTTGCAATGCCACTTTTTTCTCATTGCATTTCCTATGAAAATGCATTGTCCCTCTCGTATTTGTTTTTCTTTTTTGACAAGTTTTTTGTGTGTCTTTCCCGCTCTTCTCGTGTATCTTTCATTAGTAATCTTTGCTGTCCGGAGAATTCTCAACATTCTTATGATAAACCACTCTTCTACTGCTTTGTGCGGGCCTGTCTATTGCCCATGATTAAATTCTACATAACATGATAGACTCAGTCTAACACTTTATGACCCATTTTCTAACATCAGTGGATAAGATTTCCGGCACAGTTTTCCTGTAATTCTTGGCTGATCCTAGAGTTAGCTCGTCCCTGAGTGAAAGTTAACATTAACATTAGTGTTTAAATTACTCACGCTGAGTATTAAATTTACTTGATTCTCAGTGTACACTAAACAGTTATAAAGTTTGGGTATTAACATCTACTATGTTTATTATTATATTAATTGTTATTATTAACTGTTCATTGTAATTATTAATATTATTATTTATTGTAATTATTAATATTATTAATTGTAATTATTATATTAATTGTTATGTAAAAAAAAAAAACAAGCGCAGTCTGGATATTTCCGCGAGCCGCACTTTATATGTTAAAAAAAAAACCCGCATGCGGCCGGCGAGCCCCGGTTTGACCACCCCCTGATTTATTCTCTCGACATAAGAGTTTTTAGTATTTACCCCATCTTACCTACGACTTCTGTAGAACTGAAATGGGGTCGAAGGTTATGAAAAGGTTAATTAGAAGTGGGGGGTAATCGAAAGCAGGTGCCGGAATGAAGATAAGAAGAGTGGACTGCGGCAAAGGAAAGTATGAAATATCATTCTGGCCAGTTATTCCCAGTCGCTGACTGCAAGTAAACGTCACAAATATGCTACAGTCATGTGCATGCGGATCTTGCAGTTTTACCCAAGGGTGAAATGATAAACAAAGAAATATTAGAGCATCCAACACATGATAAACGAAGAAATATTAGAGCAACCAACACACGATAAACAAAAGAAATATTAGAACAGTCAGCACGTGATAAACAAAAGAAATATTAGAGCAACCAACACATGATAAACACAAGAAATCTTAGAGCAACCAACACATGGTAAACAAAAGAAATATTGAAGCCCCAAAAACATGATAAACAAAAAATATTAGAGCAATCAACTTATGATATAAAAAAAATATTGAAGCCCCAAAACTTGATAAACACTAGAAATATTGAAACCCCAAAACATGATAAAGAAAAATTAGAGCAGCCAGCACATAATAAACAAAAGAAATATTGAAGCCCCAAAACATGATAAACAAAGACATATTAGAGCAACCAACACATGATGAACAATGAAATGTTGGAGCCCCAAAACATGATACCCCCAGTATTTGGTTCCCATACCCCAAGCATTCGTTTCCATACCCTGAGTATTTGGTTCCTATACTCCCAGTATTTGGTTCTCATATCCCCAGTATGTGGTTCCAATGCCATCAGTATTTGGTTCCCATACCCCCCGTATTTGTTTTCCATATCCCCAGCATTTGGTTCCCATACTTCCATCAATGAGTCCCATACCTCCAGCATTTGATTCCGTCAGCCCCATCAATGAGTCCGATACCCCGGCAGCATTTGATTCCAATACCCCTATCAATGAGTCCATTACCCCGGCAGCATTTGATTCCAATACCCCCATCAATGAGTCCCATACCCCGCAGCATTTGGTTCCCTCACCCCCTCCCTCATCATTTAGTTCCCATATCCCCAATACTTAGTTAATTACTAACTCTTTCGATCCCGAAATTTGTGCAGAGAAACTTTGAATTCAGTTACACAGGCGTATTAGCAAAATGCCTCTGATCCCAACTGACGCTCATAGTGTGTTCTCCTAAGGTTTCTTATTATCAACAAGCAGGTCACAAACTTCTCACTCATATGCCCCTCTTCTCCCTCCCCTCCCCCCCCACTCATACGCTCTCACTCCCCCTCATTGACTCCTCGGCGACTATGGTTTGGAAATGTTCTTGTTTCTTCGTTCCGTCTTCCCCCCTCCTCCCCTTGTTATTCAGCTCTACCTATCTACCCCCCTCCACTCCCTTCCCACAAGTTACGACGCTGTCTATTCCGTCTATTTTGATCCACTTTCGAGTTCTTGGACATTCCTTGGATTTACCCTTACTACCGGCTGATAGGTTCCTCCACCCCCCCCCCCCAACAACACTTGGGTCCATGCAGCTCTGAACACCAATTAAAAAAAGAATCCCTCCATCTCATTCGTAATCCGTAGCTCTTCTCTACCCGCCCGCCCGCCCGCCCCCGGCCTCTCTCGGTTTTTCAAACCTATATAGCAAGCGCGCAGAGCGCCGTGCCAAATATGGATGTCTGGGGTACAAATTTCTATGAGAATTCTCGGAAAAGCCCCACGCTTCAAGCAGGGGAGTATATAAAGGGCTGCGGACGTGTATCCCGTTCACCAGACAGTTGGTACCAGCACCCGACGCACGTTACCAGAACCCTAGAACTAAAAAGCACCCACACATCTCATCATGTGCGACGACGAGGTAGCTGCCCTTGTAGTGGACAATGGTTCCGGTATGTGCAAGGCCGGATTCGCCGGTGACGATGCCCCCAGGGCCGTATTTCCATCTATCGTGGGTAGACCCCGTCATCAGGTCAGTATTTTAAAGAATTCTCGCTTAATGTACAAACGTTATAGCATCTAATTACAGTTTTTTATGAGTGGAGTTCACATGAATTGTGGCGCTTACTTATCTTATATCTTATATCCTTCCCGTGCCGTTAAACGTCACATAGGGCTCACAAAGTAGCTCGCCAGTTTTTCCTGTCTTCGACGAGTCTTTCAACCTCATCAAGGGATTTTATGCCTGTTAATTTGGGCTCTCTTAATAATGTCCTCTTCAGAGTTTCACACGGTTTGCCTCTTTTTCTTTGGCCTGTTGTGTTCCACTTGATAGCTTGTTTTGGGATTCTCTGATCATTTCTTCTCATCAAGTGACCAACATATGTCCATCTACTTTTCCTGATCACCCATGAGACTGGTTGTTGTTCAGTCATCTGCCTTATCTCTGCATTGTTCTTAAATTCGTTTCACTTGATGCCGAGTATTTTCCTTAGGCAATTGCTTTCAAAAGATTCCAATTTCTTGTCTATTTCTTTATTTGTTTTCCAGCTTTCGCATGCATAAATGAGGATGGATATTACATTTGAACTGAATAGTCTTAACTTTGTTTTTGTGCTTATAACTTTTGAATTCGATATGTTCTCAAGGTTCTTGAAGATCGATGCTGATTTTGCAATTCTAATTCTAACTTCCTTTCTAGTGTCGCCATCCTGACCTATGTAGCTGCCAAGGTATGCAAATTGATTGACTTCTTCAATATCTGTCCCTTCTATGTGTATTTTTCCATTTTGAGTAACATCTGTGCAAATCATTTCTATCTTCAGAACATCAAAGAGATGCTTTTAAGATACAAATATCATGAATTCTGCCAGTTTATAGCCACGGCTAGGAGTTGTTAGTACCTGCCTGATACGTTCTTTGATCAGTGTTGTCCATAAACTATGTTCGTCTATATAGCTTTTGGATCAGACATATACTAGAGGGTGTTCAGCGTAGGTGAATCGCATATATTCTTAAACAGAATGTTAGACTTCTAACCTCCCCGTAGAATCGCATGGCTTCAGATTCATCCTTTGTTCATGATGTTAAGAGAATACGTGAAACAAGACAGATTCATGTGAAAGGTTGCGCGTAAAGAGCAAAGTTGGATCTATAGGATGTAAGAAAACAGATACACTGACGAAAACAAGTACGTGCAATAAATATACTATAATGATTTTGGTTATGTCATAATATAAGCATACTGCATTTGGAAATGTGCAGTAAAGGGGAGAAAGACAGAGAGAGAGAGAGGGGGGGGGGGGGAGGGAAACAAATTAAAAATATTCTGACTGAAAAAAGAGTATCAGATACGAAGGTACAACGAGTTATGAAGAATTTGATTCTCTATTTAGCACTTTTAAACTGAAAAGTTGCCCTTTGCCTCATGCACTGCTGTTCCTGTGTGTTTTTCCTCCAAAATGAGGCGATCCCTAGAAAATTATTACCAGGCCTATAGCTGAGTGTGTGTAGGGAATATATGGAACACGTGGTTAAAGATACTGTTAAATGAAAAGACATAGCGAAAGTGATATGAATTATCACAAGAAAATTTACATCTGTAACATAAAACAGAGTTGCTGTTTGGTAAATGTGTTTTCTACTATTTGGTAAATGTACTTTCTACTGTTTGTGAAATGTGCTTTTAACTGTTTGGTAAATGTGCTTTCTACTATTTGGTAAAAGTGTTTTCAACTATTTGGTAAATTGCTTTCTACTATATGGTAAATATGATTTCTACTGCTTGGTAAATGTTCTTTCTATTATTTGGTAAATGTGTTTTCTGCTATTTAGTAAATGTTTTTTCCACTATTTGGTAAATGTGCTTTCCACTATTTGGTAAATGTTCTTTCCACTATTTGGTAAATGTGCTTTCTACTATTTTGTAAATGTTCTTTCCACTATTTTGTAAATGTGCTTGTTACTATTTGGTAAATGTGCTTTCTACTATTTGGTCAATGTTTTTTTCCACTATTTTGCAAATGTGCTTTCTACTATTTGGTAAATGTACTTTCTACTATCTGGTAAATGTGTTTTCCACTATTTTGTAAAAGTGCTTTCTACTATTTGGTAAATGTTCTATCTAACACTTGGTAAAAGTGCTTTTTACTGTTTGGTAAATGTGCTCTCCACTATGGGGTAAATGTGCTTTCCACTATGGGGTAAATGTGCTTTCTACTATTTGGTAAATGTGCTTTCCACTATGGGGTAAATGTGCTTTCTACTGTTTGGTAAATGTGCTTTTTACTGTTTGGTAAATGTGCTTTCTAACTAGACAAGACAATATGAAGACTTTTTTTCCTTTATTCATTCATTATTTCCTTGTCTTTATCCTTTTTTTTTAAAGTTAAAGATGAAATTTCAGTCATTACATAATAGTACATAGGACTGTGTCAATACAAAATAATAGATGTGATTCAGTCTGTATATAATAGTGGATTTGACTGGGTCAGTATAAAATAATGAATGTGATTTAGTCATACGTTCTAACGAATTTGAAAAAAAAATATAAAAACCAGAAGGATAACGCTACGAGATCCCAAAACCGTTTTCCTCTCTGTTACGTTAAAAAATAAGTTGTCTTGCTCGTAACTGCCTCATATATTTTGTTGATGTTGTCGCTAATGGCTGTTTCAGTTGCATGCCAGAATTCGGACGGAAAAAAATGATAACTTTTGTAAGGTTAATGATAATAATAATAATAATAGCCTAAAGCTGCGAGATTACTTAAATCTGCGATCTTAAACTTTTATTTGTCCCATACACCCTTTTCGTCGTATGTCAGAATGTCATCTCCCTGACACCCTTTTTTGTCATATGTCAGAATGTCATCCCCCACACCTTTTTTGTCATATGCCAGAATGTCATCCCCCAAAAACGTTCTGTCATATGTCAGAATGTCATCTCCCCCAAACCCTTTTCGTCATATATCTGCCATCTCCCCCACACCCTTTTCGTCATGTCATAATGTCATCTCCCCACATTCTTTTCATCATATGTCAGAATGTCATCTCCCGACACTTTTTTCCAAGACTATCTATCTAAAAAAGGTGCGTTTCAATAATATTCATGTAATATTCCAACATTCTAGATCTGTCAATTTGTGGTCTCCCAGTTCTAAGCTTCCCCCGACCCACCCCCTCCCCACGAAACCCTGAAATTCCCGCCTGGAATGAGGGGAGTTGTGGGAGTGGGGGGAGGGTGCGGTGGAGAAATTCTGGTTATGAACCCTGACTTAAGATAAATTAGCTCCACCACCGAACGGATGGATGACAGACGCTTGGTTGATGAGCGATTTCTACAAACTGCCTCTTTAACATTTCGCCCAGCGTTGTTTCATTTCCTCAGACAGTGGCTTGGAGCGTTCTCTGTATTATCTCAGCGCTTATTTACTCACCACCAACAGATGAACTAAAGATCTCAGATTCTTGTCTTTTGCTGAAATGATTCCAGTTACATCGCCACAAGACGGCCCTCAGATATTCCATGTTTAAAGCTAGAATGCTGTTAGTAGATTTTCTTGATGACTATCAGCAAAATCAATGCTGATCCTACACATTTTGAGCCAAGAATTTTTTTTTTTTCGTATGAAAACCAAGAAGATTTTGGAGTAAATCCAATCTCCAGTTTCCAACATGGCGCCACCACCCCCCCCCCCCCCCTTTTCCACTTCAGGAAGTTGGAAGGTTGGCGTGGGTTGTGACGTCACGCATCGCATGAGCCGTTCGCGCGCGCGCGAGGGATGTTGGCCTGGACTTATATGGAAGTATGAGTCCTTGCACTCTGGTACGAAGGTTTCAGATAGTGATGTCATCTAGGCTGGGCGCGCGCGAGCGCGCGAGATTCCATATTCGTGTCTGAATTTGGAATTCTCCTGGCTCGTGAACAATCCTCCAAGACTGATGAAAGATCCACTTTGTTTAACAACTTACTTAAAATAAAACGACCCAATTTTTCCGTCAACCTTTTTTCTTATTTATTTATTTGCTTGGCTCTTCCTAGTTCCCTTATGAAACGTTCTGGGTTGCTGGGAGAAAGCCAGCAAGTGCAGGAAAATCTGCTCTGGCTTTAAGTCTACTAAGATAAGAGAAACTGATAACAATCAACAAAACAGATGAAAACATGTTGTGATTTTAAGCTTGCCAAGACAGAAGCAACTGATAACAATTAACAAAAAAGATAAAAACATGTTTTGATTTTAAGCTTGCCAAGACAGAAGCAACCGACAACAATCAACAAATCACATGAAAACATGTTTTGATTATAAGTCTGCCAAGACAGAAGCAACTGATAACAATCAACAAAACAGATAAAAACATGTTTTGATTATAAGTTTCTCCAGAAGAGTGCCCAAACCATGCGGACCTATGACGCGAGACATGGCCTGAAGACACAAACTTTGGGCAAAAGCTTTGGAGCTCCTAACAGGATCTGGAGAGGACTGCCGGCTTTGTCATGTCGATAGGGATCAGGATCTGATGTGGCCAACAACCTCGGACGCAGAAGAAGAAGAAGATTATAAGTTTACCAAGACTGAAGCAACCGATAAACAATGAACAAAGCACATGAAAACATGTTTTGGTCTTAAGCTTACTAAGACTAAAACAAAACAATAACTATCAACAAATCACAAATCACTTGATTCGATTTTAAACTTACCGAGACAAAAAGCAACTGATAACAATCAACAAATCATATGAAAACATATTTTGCCTCCACATTTACGAAGACTAGCAATAACTGATAATTGTGATTCCTGTCTGACACAGTCTTTCCACTCAAAGTCAGCTAAAGCTCCTAGCGAACATTCATCACAACCTTGCGTCATCTTCGCCTGGATATTTGATTACACTAGATCTCTCAAGTTTCCCTTGATCTTAAAAAGTTCACCAGGTCGAGATGATTCTTTGTGCTTTTTTTTTAACGTTGCCCATGCACCTCCACTGGTTCCCTTCCTCTGTTTTATCTTCACTTTTCCCATAAAGCATAGTTTTCAGTAAAGTTTTTAATATGGTCCAAAATATTTTAACAATCTGATTTTAATCTAATACATATTATTACTTGTTCAAGCTTCAAACATCTTAGAAGTCTGTAGAGGTAACATAAACTCTGTAGTGATAAGATAAAATCTGTAAAGATAACATAAACTCTGTAGTGATAAGATAAACTCTGTAAAGATAACATAAACTCTGTAGGATAAGATAACTCTGTAAAGATAATAAAAACTCTGAAGTGATAACATAAGCTCTGTAAAATAACATAAACTCTATAGAGATAATATAAGCCCTGTAGAGATAACATAAACAGCGGAGAGATAACATAAACCCTGTAAAGATAACATAAACTAACATATTACTTTCCTGTTAACTCCAGCTTGATTGGAAACAAGGCAAGACCGTTGTTGACCAATCCTGGACAAAGTATTTGAAATGTTCAGAAAGTCTTTCTAAACAAATATTCAACTTTCGCCTTTATTCCACCCAGTTTGGTCCTCCATTTTCAAAGAACTGAGCGTGTCATGATGGGAACTGTTGTTGTTGATGCTGTAAACAGTCTCTTATGTTCGAAAAAGCTTTTTTTCTGTCAGCTATATTTCCTAGGTTGTCTTAAAACTGTATCCTTCTACGAACATTTTATAGCACAAGTCATCGGATCAGCGCTTTGACAAACATTCGTTTCTTTTCGTTGCTTAGAATTGGCTTCATCGCAGTCAGAACAGTCCCTTATCTGTTTAGTCGCCACTTTCCAGTTACCATCGTAAGAGATCGCAGAACATAGATACTCCAAGCTTTATCAACAATTCTCTGGTAGATTTTATTTTCTCCTAGAATATGCCCCGCCCAGCAGCCGTCTGTCTTATGGCGATTTATAACTGCCCAGGGAGTTGTAACTCAGACACAGACGTTCTGTCCTAAAATGTACAGATCATGGTAATTTATTGCCTGTGGATTCACGAGGAAAAAAAATCCCTACGCCTTCTGTTGGCATTCGAACCCAGGACCTCCAACACCCGAGGAGAGCGTCTAACCCCGAGACCAAGCACTCCTTGACAAATATTCAAAAAATAGCTGATATTGTCAGATTCAAAACCGCCTTCTTGGACGAGAAGGGCTAATAAATTTTTTTAAGAAATCATGTTTTCTGTTATCACTGCTTGTTGAAAGATGATTATTTAACGTCAGCGAACTCATTCTTAACTCTCGCCTTTATTGTCGTCTTTTTCCAGGGTGTGATGGTCGGTATGGGTCAGAAAGACAGCTACGTCGGAGATGAGGCCCAGTCCAAGAGAGGTATCCTGACACTCAAGTACCCCATCGAGCACGGCATCGTCACCAACTGGGACGACATGGAGAAGATCTGGCACCACACCTTCTACAACGAGTTGAGAGTTGCCCCAGAGGAGCACCCAGTCCTGCTGACTGAGGCCCCACTCAACCCCAAAGCCAACAGGTACGCCCCTGCCGGAGAACAGAAAGGCTGTGCCTGTTGTTTTCTGAGCACTCTGTAACTTTATCTGTGTTCACGCCAAACAAGTTTTATTTCTCTTAAAGAAGTTTGCTCTATACATAAACTTAAAGCATTTTGTAAAAAAATACATCAGAAAAATCCTTAAAGATCTATATACAATTTGAAGATGGAATGTGGAAACTTTTTCGCGGAAATTCATTCATTCGTTTGCATGTCCCTTGCGGAACTTTGCCTCCCTAACAGCTTTCCTGTAGGCCTCTCGGTTGTAAGCAAGATGCCCTGCTGCTGATGCATCCATTTCGCGGAAAACAGTAAATGAAAAGAAGAAAAAAAAATACGCAGAGAATTTTAAACAAAAAAAAAAAAGCTCTTAGAAGTAATATCTATATTTACAACTGCCTTATAGATGTTACATCTCGGACAAAAATAATCAGTGAATTAGTATTAATATATATATATATATATATATATATATATATATATATATATATATATATATCCTGACCACACAGAGAAATAATAACATGGTAAGGATGGAAGAAAATATAAGGATAGATAAAGAAGACTGTATACCATAGCAGAGGGAAAAAATTGTTTAGAAAGAAAAGTCTGACTGAATGGAGCAAGTAAATTAACTTAACTGATGTAGACATTCGAATCTGAACGAATTATCAGGCAGACAAGCACTGAAAAGTAGGCGAGATTGATCTTTATAGAAAGATAAGAACAAATTCTCCTGATAACTCTTATTCTTATCTCACCGAGACTGTCAGCTCATGCCATTTTCAGTTGGTGCCTGGATGATGATGATGAAACGCTTCCACTGTGATGGCCGATTCTGAGACTCATAATATAATCTACTCTAGAGAGTCAGGTACCATACTGACCTCTCAGACATCTTGAAAGGGCACAACAGCCTTTTACCACCAGGTGTTTTTCAAGAGATGTGGGCCATGGTTATTGCCGTTTCTGATTCGCTGGCCCCATTAACCGTGTTATCACTCTCATTCATTCATTTGCACGTCCCACGTGGAACGTTGCCTCCGTAACAGCTCTCATGTAGGCCTCTCGGTTGTGAGCAAGATGGCCTGCTGCTGATGCATCCATTTGCAGATCATCAACGATGTCTTGCAGCCATCTTCGCCTTGGTCTTCCTCTCTTTCTTTTTCCCATTATGTATCCCTTCCAAGACGGTTTTCTCTAGATTATCATGACGTTTAATGTGTCCAAAATATTTAAGTTTTCTCTCTTTAATCCTCTTTACTAGCCAGCCTTCTTCAATATTAAGTTCTTGTAGTATGGATATATAGTTATCACTCTAGAACGGTTGTATCTGATTCTGACTGTCCGCTTGTCCCCTATAAACTGAAAGATGTAAGAAGAAGGAGACAAGACGAGATAAGAGAGGAAAAGGTAAAATAAGGCTACTCAGAAAATAAAGGACGCACGAAAAGAATGGCCCACTGGTTAAATATTGTTTCTTTATCTGTGAATTTCCTGTCGTTATTTTTTAAAAAATGATTTTGATGTTTGTTTCCATTAATAGAGAGAAGATGACCCAGATCATGTTTGAGACCTTCAACGCCCCAGCCATGTACGTCGCCATTCAGGCCGTGCTGTCCCTCTACGCCTCTGGTCGTACCACTGGTATTGTGCTGGACTCTGGTGACGGTGTGACCCACACTGTCCCAATTTATGAAGGTTACGCCCTCCCACACGCCATCCTCCGTCTGGACTTGGCCGGACGTGACCTTACAGATTACCTGATGAAGATCCTGACTGAGAGGGGCTACTCGTTCACTACCACGGCCGAGCGTGAGATTGTCCGAGACATCAAGGAGAAGCTCTGCTACGTCGCCCTCGACTTCGAGCAGGAGATGGCAACAGCCGCCTCTTCATCCTCCCTGGAGAAGAGCTACGAGCTTCCCGACGGTCAGGTCATCACGATCGGTAACGAGAGGTTCAGGTGTCCCGAGTCCTTGTTCCAGCCTTCCTTCCTGGGTATGGAGTCTGCTGGTATCCATGAGACCACCTACAACTCCATCATGAAGTGCGATGTCGATATCCGTAAAGATCTGTACGCCAACACCGTCCTGTCCGGAGGTACCACCATGTTCCCTGGTATCGCTGACCGCATGCAGAAGGAGATCACCTCCCTCGCTCCCAGCACAATGAAGATCAAGATCATTGCTCCACCTGAGAGGAAATACTCCGTCTGGATCGGTGGATCCATCTTGGCCTCCCTCTCAACCTTCCAGCAGATGTGGATCTCCAAACAGGAGTATGATGAGTCTGGACCATCCATCGTCCACCGCAAGTGCTTCTAAGCCACTTGCCACCACAAACGCAACAACTGTATCATCAACACCACTTTCCACATCAACATCACCAGAAAGGGCCTTACCCGAAAAAAACCCTTGGCACTTTGGACTCTGGTCTAGGACAGTTCGAACATATATTTTCCATCTTGTTAGTCATCACATGCTGTTGATGTTGCGAACTATCACAGACGCTTGTAATGAGTTACGATTGAAAAGTTTCCAACGAAACATTGTGACACTGAACAAACATCTTAAAGAAACGTATTTCAAAATAACTGTGAAATAAATTTTAAAAAAAAAGCACTTCCTGACAAGCGCAACCCATCGATAGAAAGAAATAATGTTTGAAATAGTTCTAATCATTTGAAACAGATATGAAAACAAACACCTTTCAATGTTTGAAACACCTTGTGAAAGGAGACTGGAGAAAAAGATTGAAAATAAATTTTAAAAAAACATAATTAGGCCACCTTCTGCAGGTAACGGAACAAAAGAATACTTTCGCTAAAAATGTTTTCGTTCAATTTTTATTTTCTATAATTTGATTACCATCAGTTTATTTTTTGTCTATACAAGTGCGAATGATGTTAGAAGTCAGGCGTTATTTTGTGTATATTTGATTTTCAGGACTTGTGTGTCGCCCAATATAAGTGTCTCAAAGTCGTTATATCGCCAAAAAAGTATCAATAACTGAGAACACCGCCTGGTCCCGAAGTAAATAACATCACTGATCTTAAAACATCAAGTTACTTTGTTTACTGAACAACATCCCGAGGTAGACAAACCTTGTGTCCCTTCGCTTTGATACACTTCCAGGGCACAGACTTGGCTGAAGTCATACTTACACAAATAACGATGACGCACCATCTTGTACGCAAATTTGTCGTTGTTATAGCAACGCGTGTTGTTGTTTTTTTTTTTCATTGACGTTGGCGAGTCATGTGACCCTTACAAAAAACGGCTTTTCTTTCTGTGGTTTATGTACCTTCACTCAATGCTACTGTAGACCTTCGAATAATGGAAACTCAAGGGCTAAATAAAACTGTTGTGAATTAAGACGAGCGCTTGTGTTTTATAAATGTTTGCTTGGAAATAAATTGATACGCCTTAATACTTTGGATTATTTGCCTCTGTTTGAAAGTTATACCGCACTCAAGGAGTAAAGTTTGAGAAAAAAGAACACAGCATATGCTAAAATTGTTTCGTAGTCTGCAGCAAATTCCAGACTTTTAAAAATATTTTCTGGAGAATTCAGACGCCATTGACTTTAGTAGTGTCAAAGAAGACGAGATTCTGTACCAAAAATACCACTGACTAAAACAATGGAGAAGAAGTGAAGAATATAAAGTCCAAAACAAAGATGGAGACAAATAACAAATAGCATAATAATAAAAATTATACAGTAATCCTTTTAAAATAAACTATATAGATGCATTTTTATTGATTGTTACTACACTAGTTATTAGAACTCAAAGGAAATAAATGAATTAATATTCAGAAAATAATTCAGCAGTTGGGAAAAATGAAACACACAAAAAAAAAAAAACAAACAAACAAACGCATGTGCTCATTATGGAAAGAAAACTGGAAAATTTGAGAAAATAAACTTGGTCATTTACACTGAGATTCCACGTAATAAGAATATAATGGTATATAAAGGTGTACTAGCACATAAGAATAAACTAGGTCATAAGAACATACTAGCACATACGAATGTACTAGCACATAAGAATGAACTAGCATATAAGAATATACTAGCAGATACAAATAAACTAGCTCATAAGAATATATTAGCACATAAGAATATACCAGCACGTAAGAATAAACTAGCATATAAAATTATATGCTAGCACATAAGAATATACCAACACATAAGAATGAACTAGTTCATAAGAATATACTAGCATATAAAATTATATACCATCACATAAGAATATACTAGCAGTCTTGTTTACGATTAACAGGGTCAGTTTAAACTGAATTATCAATCAATAGTTTGAGACCACACAAGACAACAACCTGAGAACCCCTGTCACCATCTTCTCCATAAATCAAGTCTTATCTTTCCTCGGCTCAACAATTCTTTAAAATAAACTCCTTTTTTTTTGTTGCTCTTTGCCTGAGAAACAGGAACTTACGGACTCATCAAGAAGGCAATTAAAGATCTACTGCAGATGACGCTTTGCTCGAGATCATTTATATCAACGTCATACAGTTACTATCAGCAGCGGTGTAAGAAGTCCTAATTGAGTTAGAGATGGATTAACGAAATATTTATAAGAGTGGGGCATTGCAGGTTAAAAATCTAGATTTTACGTAGGATGGTGAATTAAATGAAAGTTAGAAAATGCAGATTATACAAAGTTTTTAATATTCTACAGGAAAAATAACACCGCTATTTTCCCTATATATTCCCCTTCCTTTGCAACGCATTTTCCCCTACCTGCGAACCAGCGCCTGAAAGTCAGTAAGAAAAGATTAATTGTCCCTTATTCTCAGTCCCGGTGTCTCACTTTCTATACTTTCGTGTTCGTAGAGGAATTTTGACCACCAGCGTAATTTCTTGGGGGGACTCAAACAGATGAAATTCAGTTGGTCAGCTTGGGCCAAATACGGGGAAGAAGAAAATGAGGGACAAGGCAGAACTGAGAAAAGCAGTCTTTCCAAAACAGGTCTGGTGACTTGCGCTGTATGAGAGAGAGAGAGTTCATCTACAGCAGAATTGAGAAGTATATCGAAGTTATAGAGGATGTCTATGCTTGTTTTAATAAAAAGCAGACTTGCTCAGGCCAAGTCATCATTCCAGAAAATGAGACACAGCTTTTGCAACAGATCCATATCAATGGACACAAGATTCCGAGTACTTAAATGTTACATCCAGCCAATTTTGTTTTATGGGTGTGAAGCATGGTTCATGAATAACAGAGTGCACCGAGAACTGTAGGCCATGGAAATATGGTTTATAAGAAGGATGTTGAAGGTACCATTGAAGCCAAGAAAACCAATGAAGAAGTCTTAAGAGAGGCTGGAGTTAAAAAGCAAATTATAGCAAAGATCAGAGGCATAAAAGCGAGATTTATAGGACATTTTCTGAGAAGAGGAAAATTAGAACACATTGTGGCAACGGGAAAAATTGCGGGAAGAAGAGACAGAGGAAGACAGAGAGAGAGAGAGAAGTTACTGGATGGGCTGTCAGTGTGGCTAGGAAGAAAGTCACCGGCTGATCTCATAATCAACGCAAAAGACAGGGAATTGTGGAGAGAAATGATCTCCTACGCCAATCGGCACGGTACTTAGAACTTAGATGCTTGTTTTATAAAGTACACAAAGGCCTTTGACAGAGCCAGGCACGAACAGCTGATGGAATATCCGAAAGAGATTGATATTGATGGCAAATACATCAGAATGATAAGCAAACTGTATTGAGAACAGACAACAGTTGCGTGGTCCAACACAGATTACTTTATACAGAGAAGGTATTCAAAGAAATAGTGATATGCTTGGATTAAACATTAATGGAAGAGCAACCAATAACCTAAGATATGCAGACGACGCCGCGCTGATGGCAGAAAACCAAAAAGACCTTACAGAATCTAGTGACGGGAATAAACGATGAAAGTCAAAAGTACGGACTAGAAATAAATATCAGAAAGACAAGTGTCATGGTAATCCGCGAAGAAGAAGGTTAGCAGAAGTAATTTAACAGGTGAAAAGCTTCAGGTACTTGGGGCATATGATAACACAGAAAGGAAAATGTGAAACGAAAACTAAAATAAGAACAGCGTTGGCAAAAAAAACACTTTCAGCAAAATGAGGAAGACACTTACAAGAAAACAAATATCGTAGCAACTGAGATTAAAAAAGTAAAGATAGTCCCATAGCATTTCAAATGCCGTAGGGGGTGAAGCGTTAGAGACCTCATTATGCTGGGTCATCAGCGTATGAGGTAGGGTGACCAGTTCCTTTCCTCGCTGCCTTTACTTCCCAGATTTTCTCTGGTACCCATTTTACGAGGCTGGGTCGACCTCAGGGCCGTATTGGTCGGAAAAAAAATCCCGCTCAGCTGGGGATTCGAACCCTCGACCATTTGGTTGCTAGACGAGTGCTCTAACCACTACGCTAGCCGGCCCCTCAACTGAGATTACGTAGAATAAAATGCTACATGTACTTAATATTCCTGTATTGTGTAGAAGCCTGGACCTTGAATAAGACAACAGAAAAGAAAACTGAGGCGTTTGAAATATGAATATATGTAAGAATATGGCATATCCTATGGGCAAAGAAGAAACCAGACAGCGAAGTACTAAATCAACTAGAAGACAAAAGAGAAATATTCAAAATCATTTAAAAAAAAACCAAAAACAAACCAGCTGAGACACTTTGTGCATGTCAAGAGGCATAATACTATATTGAAAATCCTTCTTGAAGGAAAGATCAAAGGGAAAAGAATAAGAGGATGACAGCGATAAAGGGGGGGGGGAGGGTGGGCAACACCAAGAGATGGACAGGGACAAGCTTGGACGAGTGTTCTACGAAGACAAGAAACAGAACAGAGTAGAGGTTCATTGCTTCCAAACTTCCGCGAGGAGACCGCACGAAATGATGATGATGACGATGATGATCTACAATGGAGTAGCCATCTTGAAATTCGCTGTTCTAGATATGCTGCTTAGCAACAGTGACGCCATTTTGACATGCGCTGTTCTAGATATGGAAGAATTTCTTTTTTTAGATAAGAAAGAACGAGGCTTTCTTAAAAAAGTAAGATAACACAATTTTATAGGATTAGATCTCGAAAAAAATCATAGGTAAAGCACTTTAGTGAGACGTGAGAGAAAGAAAAATCACAAGAGAATTACCTGGGATTCGAACCACGGAAAACGGTGGGACGAGCAGCCGTCTAGCCAAGAGTGAAAAGCGTACTAATGAACTGCGCTGTCTTGCACCAGAGATAGGAGCTTTTCGAGGTCTAATCCTACAAAACTGTGTTCTAGATATGCTATTAAGCGGCAGTGACGCCATCTTGACATGCGCTGTTCTAGATATGCTATTAAGCAGCAGTGACACAATCTTGACATGCGCTGTTCTAGATATGCTACTAAGCGGCAGTGACACAATCTTGACATGCGCTGTTCTAGATATGCTATTAAGCAGCAGTGACACAATCTTGACATGCGCTGTTCTAGATATGCTACTAAGCGGCAGTGACACAATCTTGACATGCGCTGTTCTAGATATGCTATTAAGCGGCAGTGACACAATCTTGACATGCGCTGTTCTAGATATGCTACTTAGTGACAGTGACACAATCTTGACATGCGCTGTTCTAGATATGCTACTTAGTGACAGTGACACAATCTTGACATGCGCTGTTCTAGATATGCTACTTAGTGACAGTGACACAATCTTGACATGCGCTGTTCTAGATATGCTACTTAGTGACAGTGACACAATCTTGACATGCGCTGTTCTAGATATGCTACTTAGTGGCAGTTACACAATCTTGACATGCGCTGTTCTAGATATACTACTTAGTGGCAGTTACACAATCTTGACATGCGCTGTTCTAGATATGCTACTTAGCGGCAGTGACGCCATCTTGACATGCGCTGTTCTAGATATGCTACTTAGCGGCAGTGACGCCATCTGGTTACTAGTGTCACTGATTTTGTTGGTACTACTACGGGATTTCAATCTGTTCTTTGGAAATTTTATTTCCATTCTCTAACTTTCATTTGATGCACCATCGGATTGACGTATGCAGTATATGCAAACACAGACTCAAAGGAAAGGTTAAATTTTCTTTTTCTTCCGTTGCTTTGTTTGTGCTTTATGAAGGAGCCACTGATACTTTTCTCTTTTGAAGATGACTTTAAACCTGACAGACAGTTGCTATTTATGACAGAGGATTGGTAAGTATTTGCTGTACACCCTGTCTCATGACTGATTGTACCGATAGTTGACTGAGACAAAAGCACCCTATGTTTGCCTTGCAAGGTTCAAGTCACTTTGCGCTTGCCATTTTCAAGTTCATCTACGACCCAGCATTAAAGTAATCGCCCTTGTGGTTACCAGGGACCAGATCTTGGGAGAAAAGAATAGGACCACTGCCACCTTTCACGTATGTCGTAAGAGGCGGCTAAGGAGGTTGAGGGATAGGCGAACGACCTTTTCCCTGTAAAAAAAAAAAATCTGGATCATTACAGAAACACTTAGAGGAAATACCAGGAAACTTAATAAAATATGGTCATCTAAGAACTTCAAAACAAGAACCAAACTTACGCTTTTCAATACAAACGTAAAGACTGTCCTGCTATATGAAAATGTATAAACTAGGGAAAACAAGATAGGAACAGCTTTATTACTTAATGAGTACACAGTTGTGACGTTTCGGCGTGAGCCTTAATCATGCAAAAACATACAGGACGAAGAAATATAGAGAGGACATAAAATATAAATTCACACGAATGCGATGTTAAAAAAAAAAATAAAATAAAATGAATAGAGCACTTAGCTGCAACTTATAAGAAGCTGTGGCTTGTCCAACGCTGTGTGTCAGAAATGGCATGGTGGAGTGTAGAGAGTATATAAATGGAGATTTGGGATGTGTGACAGGTGGGTCGGAACTGAAGGTGGTGGGTGGGGAAACCATGGAGGGGAGAGAGAGAGTGATACAATGGTAACCTACCCGGGAGAAGGTGAAATATGTGATTATAGTAGGGGTAGAGGGGTTGTAATGTGATGTTGTGAAGAGGTTCTAAGCCATGTGTAACAAGTGTAACAAATGAGAGGGGAGTGGAACTTAGTTGGGAGGAATTATGATTGCGGAAGAGATGAATGGTAGGTGTAGCTGAATATCAAGTTCAAATCGTGTGGTTCCAAACTCCCATATTTCTGAATGTAGCGGTTCTCAATCGATAGGCGGCTTGTGTCGTCACGCAGATGAAGAAAGCTGAAGAAAGTGTTTATCTGCTTCAGGTTAACTTTCAAATGGAAGAGTGGAAGATGTTCAGAATAAGTTAGTCTACTTTGAGATTAGTTTTGGCCGCATTTAACAGTAACATCGGAACCACTTCGGTATGGTGCCTAGAGAACTAACACATACTGCTTCACTGTATTTATCATGTAACTCGCGTCCGTTTCGCAGCAATTTCTGGGGGAATTAACCTACTGGGTTGCGGTGGAAACAATACTGCGGTTGTGTCCCTTCACTAAATTTACCGGGGGGGGGGGGTTCCGTTTAAAATTTCTTTTCCATCGAAGAGGTTAAAAATTATAAGTAATTTAGGGCAGCAATCTTCCTTTAAGAAAGGAGCAGATGTCTGGCATATGAAGCGATACACCGGATGACTTTTATTGGGCCACGGACCGGAACATTGTATCAGTGTTTTACAAGAGAAACAAATACATCTAGTTATAAACTCACAAACAATATTGACTATCGCGAGGAGTAAGACAATATTCTTTATTCTAGATACAGATGCTACGCGTCAAGAGATACATGAGAACAATGGATACAGAACACAGCACATCAATATTGATTAGACATCAGTTGTCCTATCTTGGCAGAAAATCAATCTTATACTTACAATCTCGTCATGCATTTTGTTCTACGCTCACAGAAGGAAACATCTGTGCTGTTTGTATCTTAAGGTGTCCTCAAGCAGGTATCTGTGGAGCACTTGTACTTCTGAAGTAATATTCATCAGCTCCTCTATCAGGCTAAGTCGAGAGTACGCTGTTCTCTCAGGGGTGCTAGTTGGCTAAGTCGATAGTGCGCTGTTCTCTCGTGGCTAGATGGCTGCTCGTCCTACCAGAGTCCGTGTTCGAATCCCAGGTAATTCTCTTGTGATTTTTCTTTCTCTCACGTCTCACTAGAGTGCTTTGTCTACGATTTTTTCCAGGTCTAATCCTACAAAATTGGTTCTCTTACTTTACCGTACCAAAGACTCGTAGTTTCCTATTTATAAAAAAAAGCCAGATTTGTAGGACATTTTCTAAGAATAGGAAAATTGGAACATATTGTGGCAACTGGAAACATTGAAGAAAGAAGAGACAGACGAAGACAGAGAGAGAAGTTGCTGGATATGCTGTCAGTGTGGCTAGGTAGAAAGTCACCGGCGGATCTCATAATCAAGTCTAAAGACAAGGAACTGGGGAGAAAAATTATCGCCTACGTCACGTGGCATGGCATCTGATTGATTGTTATGATACGATATCCGTTCAGTTTTGGGCAAGCGTGTACGTCAGCTATGCAACCACTCTGGTATCTCACGTCAGCTATGCAACCACTCTGGTATCTCACGTCAGCTATGCAACCACTCTGGTATCTCACGTCAGCTATGCAACCACTCTGGTATCTCACCAGTTAGCAGACTCTAGTTATATTCCTGTGTTATATTCCGTGTTACCTCATTTTTCAACTTCTTTTAGATGTCCATACCGAACTCCATTAGGATCAAGTGGAGACCATTCTTAGCAGACTTATTGTCTGGTGTACCTTCACCAGACCATTCTTAGCAGACTTATTGTCTGGTGTACCTTCACCAGACCATTCTTAGCAGACTTATTGTCTGGTGTACCTTCACCAGACCATTCTTAGCAGACTTATTGTCTGGTGTACCTTCACCAGACCATTCTTAACAGACTTATTGTCTGGTGTACCTTCACCAGACCATTCTTAGCAGACTTACTGTCTGGTGTACCTTCACCAGACCATTCTTAGCAGACTTACTGTCTGGTGTACCTTCACCAGACCATTCTTAACAGACTTATTGTCTGGTGTACCTTCACCAGACCATTCTTAGCAGACTTACTGTCTGGTGTACCTTCACCAGACCATTCTTAGCAGACTTCATTGTTTGGCGTACCTTCACCAGATCATTCTTAGCAGACTTCATTGTCTGGCGTACCTTGAACATCTCTGTTAGGATCTCAACAAACTCTGTACAAAACCGGAAATTTTGTGTTTCTTGTGATTGTTCGCTCCTCAAAGTTTTCCTAATCCGCTTCTTTGATAATGTACAGTTGGAAAAATGCTGTCCCTTTTATTAATATACAGTTGGAAAAATGCTGTCCCTTTTATTATTTAGTAATGTACAGTTGGAAAATGCTGTCCTTTTTATTATTTAGTAATGTATAGTTGAAAAATTGCTGTCCTTTTTATTATTTAGTAATGTACAGTTGAAAAATTGCTGTCCTTTTTATTATTTAGTAATGTACAGTTGAAAAAATGCAGTCCCTTACTATATCAGTAACCAGTACGTTGGTTTCCTCATCCCAGATGGTGACATCCACCCTTAGTGTCACACTTGTTGCTCATAAGCATCTGCGCATACCAGAATTTACCCAGTCTTGTCAGCTCTTATTTCCTGCACAAAAGTATTCTTTTGTTGCGATTATTAGGACTCCACGGCCAGATTGTGGAAATTATTGACTGTCTTTAATATTTACTCCCCTGCGCCATTCTTTTTTCCTTATCTCTTATCATAGGATCTTCTCTAGATCTCTGCCACTTTTTTTGTTGTTGCATTCCACGTGGTCAGGAAAGCAGCTTCTGTGGCTTATGTCCTTTAGGGCAGTTGGCTGTTTCTCTTTACTCATGTTTCTTTTTACCAAGCTTCGGTCTGATCCTGCCAAGTTCTGGCTCACCCGTAACCTAGCACTTAAATGCGGGCATGAACTTTTTATGTCGGAGAACTTCACCTCTAGTAATTCTTACCTAGCAGGGAAGATTATCGCTTCCAATGTATGCCAATGTTTCCCAGCGCTATGGAAGATTATCGCTTCCATTGTATGCCAATGTTTCCCAGCGCTATGGAAGATTATCGCTTAGATTGTATGCCAATTTTCTCAACGCTATGGAAGATTATCGCTTCCATTGTATGCCAATATTTCCCAGCGCTATGGAAGACTATCGCTTCAATTGTATGCCACTGTTTCTCAGCGCTATGGAAGATTATCGCTTCCATTGTATGGCAATGTTTTCCAGCGCAATGTCCAACAATGCCTGTTTGGGTACCAGTGTTGGGTCAATGCTTGATTCAGAATCACTCTCTCTTATTGCCAGTCTTTTCACTTTTCATCTTGTTCAGCACAGACAAGTTATACGAAGGCATTGTCCCATGGCCTATCCTGGGCACTGTCAGTGTTTTTGTCCCAGTGTTCCCTTCTGGCATTAAAGTCACCACAGACAATCATTCTATCAGATAAAAATCTCCAGGGGTCTTCGTTCGTTAGTGGAGCTGTTTTTTGGCTTGTATATTAATATCTCACCTCCCACCTCCACAGTTCAAAACTATCCCCGGCCCTTTCCTTCATATCAGTCACTTCATGTTGTGTGTCACTTTCGATCATAATTACTTGCCCATTCCTTAATATCAGTCATTGGTAGTAAACAGAGGGTGGGAAAAGGGTTAAAAAAAAGGGTAAAAAAGGGATACAACGGTGGTTGGAAGAGATGAATGGCTAGAGAAGAGGAACACGTTATTTTAGTTTGATGGCTAGAGAAGAGGCACACATTATTTTAGTTTGATGGCTAGAGAAGAGACACACATTATTTTAGTTTGATGGCTAGAGAAGAGGCACACATTATTTTAGTTTGATGGCTAGAGAAGAGGCACACATTATTTTAGTTTGATGGCTAGAGAAGAGGCACACATTATTTTAGTTTGATGGCTAGAGAAGAGGCACACATTATTTTAGTTTGATGGCTAGAGAAGAGGCACACATTATTTTAGTTTGATGGCTAGAGAAGAGGCACACATTATTTTAGTTTGATGGCTAGAGAAGAGGCACACATTATTTTAGTTTGATGGCTAGAGAAGAGGCACACATTTTTTAGTTTGATGGCTAGAGAAGAGGCACACATTATTTTAGTTTGATGGCTAGAGAAGAGGCACACATTATTTTAGTTTGATGGCTAGAGAAGAGGCACACACTACTTTAGTTTGATGGCTAGAGAAGAGACACACACTACTTTAGTTTGATGGCTAGAGAAGAGGCATATACTAAAATGCCTTATGCGTCTTCTCCGTCCACCAAACTGAAGTGGTATCAGTGTTGCTGTTAACAGCAATCAAAGATAATCTCACACTAGCCCAGCTGATCCTGAGCATCAACCAGTCTTCCAACCTGAAAGCTAACCTGTAGTAGATAAACATTTCCTTCAGCTTCCTTCAGTTGGTACCTGCAACGGCGGAATTATTGGAGCAACCCGTACAGAGAACTAAATATTTGAAATAGAATCGGTTAGGTAAAGTATTTTAGACGTTAAAAAAAGAACCATGTTTATATCTCCAGGTTTAACAGTTGAAAGTTAAAAATCACACAACATACAGAGACCGTGCAGCCTTTACTGAGGAGATGATAGTGTGTAAGTAAAAGTATAAAACATAGCAAATGTCATTTTTCTGCATTTAACATTAAAAAAACTATTGTAAAAGGATCCAGTGCCTTTTCTAAAATATTGTTATTCCGTAGGTTTCTGCTTCTAAATCCTAAGGTCTTACACAAACAGCTACGGATATAACAAGTGATTAAGTGAGATTTTTCTTTTAAAGTGGAACTTAAAGATCGGCCATAAAATATTCAGCTTGCTTCTGATCGAGTCAGATCTGTCAGAGCAAACTATAACTACAACGTTTCTGCTATATAAAACGTAACGTTGCTGAGTGGCTTGTGGATTATTTGACTTGTCCAACAGTACTCGCTTTGTTGAGACAATCCACCGCCGAGGATTGTATAGTAAAACAAATTCGAAATGACGCAGAGACCACCTCGATTGCTGCTTGAGAACCATTATGATCGACCAAGAAACCACAAGGCAACATCTGTAGAAGCTGACGTGGAAGAGAAGCTGTCAGGTGTTGCTGGTTGCAAGCTTCTGAGAGTGCCGCGGGGAAGTGTTGTGAATGTTGACAAATTCCCAGGTGTGATACCTGTCTGACTGGTTGGTAGTAAAGACAGGGTGAGGAAAGGGTAAAAAAAAAAGGGGGATACAATGATGGTTGGAAGAGATGAATGTGGCTGGTGTAGAAGATTTGTGATGTAATGTAGCGAAGGTCCTTTCTTCACACGCAAATGATACCCCAGGACCTTTGCTTCACCATATTCCTAACTAAATCTTGTCGCACGACTGCCATAGACAAGTATCAGTTTCAAAACTCTTCGAACTCGTGAAGAGTAAACTTAACAATTAATTTATTGATTGATTTATTTATAAAGTATACTTTTCTTTAATGTATGTGTGTTTATATGGTTGTATGTGCATACATAAACATTGGCAGATTAACAATTAGGCTGTGTAGGCTGAAGCCCAGGGGGGGGGGGGGGGGAAAGACTCGTTTTATTTTTAAAAAAGCTTTAAAGAGGGGAAGCAATCAAGAAAAATCATTACGTTTCTCACAATGTGAAGAAAGCGGAACTAAAACGGTGAATGTTTATACGATAACTGCGTGTTTTTTTTTCTTTATTTCTTATCTAATTGTTTAATTACCGAAGTTTTACATATAAAAGTCTTCAGTTTTAAAATGTTTCTCCAATTTTATTTGTTCGTTATAGCAAAGAAGGCACACGAATCGCCATAAACATTTTGCACAATTTAACTTTTTTTAACTGAGTCGAATGTTTGCATCAGTGAAGCCATAGTTTTATTGAGAAATTCAGTCTGCTTATAAGCCTTTAGGTAATAGGTCACGACTGCCTGGAAGTTATCAAATCTACGAGGTTAGCGGTGACCTGGGCTCCCGCTGATAGACAGCAGATGTCTCCATCTGGAAAGAATGTTTGATTAATTTCTGACCGGCCATGAGAAGACGCGAGATGATTTAATAAAAACGACATTATTAGTTGTCTCTGCACAGACTCCCGACCAGCCCCAACTGACGTTGTTTATACGTGAGTATAGTTCTTTCTATGTACTTCCATATTCTTAACGTTACGTCAGTATGGATCTTCTGTTAATGTTTTTCACAAATTTTATTTCATTCTTACATGTAAGGGCACATATTCTAGCTTTTTCTTAAACGATAACTTTATTTTCTGTAGTTTTTTTAATAGGTTTCATTCCTCATGTGGTCAGTCAGTTCCATGGCTTTCATTCCTCATATGGTCATTCAGCTCCATGTCCTTTTCGGAACTTTGCCTCCCTAACAGCTCTCCTGTAGTCCTCTAGATTGTAAGTAGAATGCTCTGTTGCCGATGCATCCATTCACAGATTATCAACAATGCCTTGCAGTCATTCTCGCCTTCATCTTCCTCTCTTTCGTTTTCCAAAGACGGTCTTCTCCGCATTTGTCAGGATAATTTGGACTTTATAGATCAGTCCAATAAGTTATTTGAATTTTTCCGTCATCGCCACTACCCAGAAAAGGTCCTTCGTGAAGCCTTCAACCGCATCCAACTAGTGAGCCGCAAAGAAGTATTCAGGAAAAAGCCTGTTATTCCATCTGACAGAGTTAAGTTAGTACTGCCTTTCCACCCGCACGGTCAGATGGTTAAGAAAATTCTTTATCGTCATCTGCCGATAATCCAACTCGACTCCGACACTCGCGACATTTTCTCTGATCCACCCCTATTGGCACACAAACGTGAGCCAAACCTTAAGGACATCCTCGTTCCAGCCACTTGAAGCAGAGCCTTACATATGTTGGCATCAGAAAATGTAACCGCCCCCGCTGCGTCACCTGCCCTGTAGTCTGGGAAACTAAAACCTTTCCCAAAACTATCCTCACTCTTCATGAGGGATTCACATGCGAGTCCCGAAATGTGATATATGTCATCGTTTGCAAAAGATGCAGGATAACGTATATTGGTGAGACTGGATTCAGATTAGGGGACCGCATGCAAAAACATCTGTACGACATCATCAAGCATGCTTCGAAAAAAGTCCCAAATCATTTCAATGGCCCCAACCACAGAGACAAAGCTGATTTTCTGGTAATAGCCATTAAACAATGTCACACAAATGACACAAGCCACCTGGCACTTGAGAACCGCTGCATTCAAAATTATGGGACGCTGGAACCACATGGGTTAAACTCGCTGTTTAGCTACACGTAACATTCTCTTCAATCATTACAGTACCTCCCCATTAAATCCACCCCTTCTTACTTTTCAAACTCCCTCACAGCATCACTCTGCAACCCCTCTTCCCCAATCATCTGTTTCAACTTCTCCTAGCTAGGTCAATATTGCATCACACACTCTCTCCCCTCCCCAGTTCCCCATCCACCACCCCCAGTTACAACCCACCGACAACATGTCACAGGTCTCTATTTAAACAGTCTCCACGTTCTACTGAATCCATTACTGACACACACCGCCGGACAAGTCACACCTTACAATTTACAGCCAAGTACTCTTTACAAAAATGTTTTTTGTTTTGTTTTAATAGTATTCATGTGAATCTATACTTTATCTCCTCTCTCTATTTCTTCGTCCTGTGTGTTTTTGTATGATTAAGGCTCACGCCGAAACGTCACAACTTTGTAATCGTTAAGTAATAAAGCTGCTCCTACTTTTTCCTATTTTATACATTCTGGTATCACAGCTTTACTGCAGTGCTTCGTGTATAGTTATATACTTATACACTAATTATTGTCTTCTCCAAAGTCTCACAAGTCTAAAATACTTCAGTTTTCTCTTTAATCTTCTCTACTAGCCAACTTTCTTCAGTATGTTCTTGTATTAAGGATATTCTAAACAAAGCAGCTGAGAAACGTATAAATGCCTTTGAATGTAAATGCTACAGAAGAGTCCTTCAAATATCATGCACACAAAAAGAACAAATATATCCATACTACAGGAACGTAATACTGAAGAAGGCTGGCTAGCAAAGAAGATTAAACATACGTAGTATTAAACGTCATGATAATCTAGAGAAGACTTCTTGGAAGAGTACATAATGGGAAAAAGAAAGAGAGGAAGACCAAGGCGAAGATGGCTGCAAGACATTGTTGATGATCTGCGAATGGACGCATCAGCAGCAGGGCATCTTGCTTACAACCGATAGGCCTACAGGAGAGCTGTTAGGGAAACAAAGTTCCACAAGGGACATGCAAATGACTGACTAACTGACTATGGATACATTTGTTCTTTATTGTGTCCATGATATTTGAAGGACTATTCTGTAGCATTTACATTCAAAGGCATTTATGTGTTCCTCAGCTGTTTTGTTAAGTGTCCAGGTCTCACTGGCATATGTAGCGATAGGAAAGATGGATGCCCTTAAAAATCTTATTTTTGTAGTTCTCTCTGTTCCTCTCCACAGATTCTTTAGTTGTTTTATTATTGGACGATCGGTAGATGTCCTCCTTTTAATTGTCCTCACTGTACGGCTATTAGAAGTTAGTAATGATCCAAGATATTCCTAACGCTCCACTTCTTCCCCTTATTGTCCTATTACTCTTTGCTCTATTTGGCTTATGAGTTCCATACAACGTTTATTTTATAACTTTCTTACTATGTTTAAAATCTGGTGTTCTAAGTTGTGGCATATGCAGATTTCAAACGCCTGGGCATATTTTATTGTTCTCACAATTAAATCAGTTTTGTTGGCTGACTTCCCGGCGGAGCAACGTCTCAGAATCAAAGTTGAGTGCAGGAGTGAAGGTAGGATTTTCAAAGAAATCAAACTACTTCTGGTCAAAATCAGATCCATCTGCCAAAGGTGATCTCAGTAGAAGTAAAAGATACTGTTAATTTATCATTTCATTTCTGTATACATAAATAAATGCACATTTTGATTGTTAAATAGAATATGTTTGAGTTGAAAAGTTTCTGTTCTTCAGTAAAATAAACCGGCTCTTCTTTATGCTCAGATCTGTCACTAAATCATCAATAACTCATGGAACTTGATGTTAGATATTCATCATAATCATAATCTCTTTTTGCAGCCTTACATTCTTACAGAAAGTTGCAACCATGAAGACCGTTATGATACTTGGTCTGCTCTGTACACTTGAGCAACACAAATACCGCATCATCGGGACCTGTTGGATGCCGGATAAGTGATTTTACCGGATTACTGATGGCTACATTAGAATACACGTAACCCAACAGCCAGTCACTTCATCTTATCTTTAAAACACCCTGTAACTCATCACATGGAGGTTAGTAGTAGGAAAAGAACAAATTAAATGGAAATCAAATGAAATCTTAAGGAAACACAGGTAAAATGCTGTAAAGTTTACAAGTACAAGTAATTTCTCTCTTTGTTTCTTTATGCCATAAATTGTAGATGAGTCAGTGATAAATCGCACAAGACTTCGCATAGACACGCCGCTGTTACGGACAGCGCAAGATGTTTGTGCCTCACAGCGAGAGAAGCACTGTTTGTATTCATCAGAGCCATGACCTGGGCCAGATGTCAGCAGGTTATATTAGAAATGCACGAAACACAGAAATGCGTTTGAAAAACGCTCAAAGCCAGCGGACGCAACAGGTAGCGTCAGCAAACGTTAGTGGCAGATCAGTACGGCGACACGGGAAAACCTGCAATGTCTCTCGAGGAAATTAGTGCCAGATAACTGATTGCCGGATTTGTGATGGTCAAGTGTATATTCTTTAGCTCGTTTTAATCACGTTTTGTCTTAGGTGTTACACTTTTCAGGTGGGCTTAATTAAATGACTGAAATAGTTCATAACATTTTATAATCCATGTGTTTCAATTTTATAGCCAAATACACGTGGCTCTTTAACAAAAGTGATTACGCAAAAGAATGTTATCACTGTAAAATGTATGAAAGAAATTTGAGTAAAATGATAAACATATTCTTTCCACATTTATATAATAAAAATTATTTTGAACGGAAATAAATATATAAGAGAGTGATTGACTTTGAAATATTCTTTCACCATTCTTCTTCTTCTTCTTCTTATTATTATTATTATTATTATTACTATTATTATTCGCAGAGCCAGTTCGAGAAGAAGAAGTAGGCAAGTAATTTCAAGTACAAAAATATTTTGACCATGTAAAGATGCATATCAGCATAACTCTACAGTATACAAATTTTTACTTTTTTGTAGTCGGTACTAGAGATAGAAGCTGCCGTTATAGTTAATTGTAAATTGCACGTGTTTGATACACCGCTCCGTGTAGGCTGTATTACAGTTGTTAATGTACTTTATCTATATTCTGTTTGAGCTGATACAACATTGATGATTGTAGCTGTAAAAGTCTTCTCCACCTGAAATGCAAGGAAAGAAAGCCCAAAAACTGAACAGCAAAAAATAGAAACAATGATTACATCCGGAAGAAGATTTAGCATGAATTTTGTGTTATTAATAAAATAGTCGAAGCATTCCTGAGGGTAGTGCGTGCATACGTGTAGCAACTCTTGAAGCTAGTATATGCATACGTGGAGCAACTCTTGAAACTGGTGCGTGCATACGTGCAGCAACTCTTGAAGCTAGTGCATGCATACGTGGAGCAACCCTTGAAGCCAGTGCATGCATACGTGGAGTAACACTTGAAGCTAGTGCGTGCATACGTGGGGCAACCCTTGAAGCTAGTGCGTGCATACGTGGAGCAATCACCATCATTCTATCAGATAAAAATCTCCAGGGCTCTTCGTCCGTTAGTGGAGCTGTTTCCGGCATACATATTGATTATAATCCACCTCACACCTCCACCCTGTAGTTCCAAACTGCCCCTGTTCCATTCTTTTATATCAATCACTTCGTGTTGCTTGTCAGTTTTGATCATAATTACTGGCCCATTCCTTCTTCCTGCTATCCTGCAGATATAGCCAGGGAACGGAAGAATATCTGTAAGCGTCTCCTGCAAGAGCAGTATATCGAAGTCCTAAAGCCTGTCCTCTAAGGTAGATGCCCGTGTGGTATCACAATGAAAGTGTAAGTGGTCCCAGTTCGTCTTTGTCGTTATAAAGTCAGTACACGGCAGCTGAGGAGCTTTTGAATATAAAACACACACATATAGTTATATACACTCAAACATACATACATATACATGCACTTCTTTTTCACATTCACTGCGAACTGACATTCTTTGCTACGGATGCGGCGAAGATCTTAAGTCACACCATAATGTCGGATTGGAAGCAGGTTACGGCGGTTTCCAAATAGAGCTGGGGAATGTAATGAGGTGTGCAGTGTCTCTTTTTTTTTTTACAGACTCCACCGTCATGTGGACTACGGCGATCCCTGCCTCTTTAGCCAGCCAGCCCTGTTACTTGGCGTTCCAGCGGAGAGATAGGACAGGATCTTCGTCACTTACGGATGGTCAGTTCTGACATTAGTATGTCAGCCGTGGATCACCGACTGTAAGGACGGGCAGTGTCTTCACTGCAGCACATAAGAGATACTTTTATATAAGGGAAGGAGAAGAGAGTCTTCTAAAACTTTATGGGAAAATTTGTCCAGATTCGGAGATTGGGCTGAACTAGCGAAAACAATAAATGGATGAAAAGTAAGTGAATGATAGACAGGTAAGGAATACTAAGATGGTTGAAGGTCTTCCTTGTTGTAGAATGATGCTAGTGTGATAGAAAATAGGTGCAAATTATTATTATTATTTTTTTAAATAAAAGAAGTCTAGAAGCAGCCACAAACAAAAAAGTGGACTTAGCTCTGTTTGTGGCTAAAACATCCTTACATAAAATATGTACCAATAAAATACAACCAATACCAGTCCTCCGTAGCTAAATCGCTAAAGACGCACTTCAAAAAGTGCAGTGCCAAATGGAAGATCACGGGTTCAATCCCGGGACTGGGAAAAAAAAAGAAGGCAACAACTCACAAGACCTCTGGGAGTCATGACCCAGAGGGGCCCACCCCCCCCCCTCCCCTCCCCCTTAGAGTGTCAGAAGTTTAATAGGGCCGAAACACTTGTCTAAGGAGGGGGGGTACTTCCTCTGATGATCTGAAGGAGTTGTGTTGTTGTTGTTCCGCTCTTTACAGTAGAGTTTCCTGCATATTCATGTTTGTGGCTAAAACATCCTGACATAAAATATGAAAGCTATTACACGGACATTTGTAACTGACTTTCCTACATTTCATTCCCCCCCCCCCCCCCGGAATTACTCTCATCTGCTGCATTTCATAAAGATCTTCATCCCAGACAGTAAGTATAATTTGTTGTTTTTAGTTCTTGAAATAAAACCATTTACTGAGAACAAAGTAACACACAATATCTACGAAATCGTCCACCATTTTTCTGTTGGCTGTAGGTTTATAATAGTCGAAGTATTAATGATATGAATTACGGTTGTGTAGAAGATCGCTGTTAATATTCACTCCTCATCTTGGCTTTCTTCTTACTCTTATTCTGTTGAAGGACAAATACCAAAAAAAAAAAAAACGTCGATTAATTTTACTTTTCAACAAATATTCGTTTAATCACCTGAAAGGTTCGACTTGAAAGTCATGAAAATTTTGCCTTTCACTATTTACGATGAAACACCAAATTATGGCTTCTGCAACATCCATCCTTCTTGACAGCTCATTGAAATAAAAGAAGACAGAAGATAAAGAAGATTTCGCAATATTTCATTATTATGTGAGAACTGTATGTCTCAGAAAGTGTATGGCAGAAGAACTTTTCATATGCATATCGACATCGCACAGGACTGCTACATCAGCAGAGGAGAAAATAAAAAATAAACATCAGGACAGAATGTTAAGATGGTAGTGAGACATGAATTTGCAACTTACATTGAGTTCTTGTTAATACGGCTAAACCTTTTCAGGCAAATATTGATACAAATCAAACAGACGCCGTTCAACAAAATAATGATTATAAACGTCCTGAAAAAATGTTAAGTGTTAAAATCTCACCCGGGATTAAAAGCCTATGAAAGGATTATACCATCATCATCATGTGCCGTGCCGACTGGCGTTGGCTATTATGCTTCTCCAGAGTACGCGATCTTTCATGCATGCCATCAGCTCAGTTGGTGATCTCCTCTCACACCATCCCGTCAGACTGTCCAGTATCATTTCTCTTGGTCTTCCTCTTGATCTTCTTCCTTCTATTTTTCCTGTTGTTATAATATTTTCAATGCCCCCTCTTCTCATTGCATGTCCTATGAAAGTACATTGTCTCTCTCTCTTATCTTTTTGACAAGGTTTTTTGTCTCTCCAGCTCTTCTCCTACATTCTTCATTAGTTATTTTTGCTGTCCAGGGGATTCGCAACATTCTTCTAATAAACCTCATTTCTGCTGCTTGGATTATACAAAAGGATTATATGAAAGGATTATACAAATAAATTTTCATTCTATTATCATCGTACAATATTGTTCTCGTAATCTTTCCATAAACATTCATGAAGACTGGTAGCCAAATTTCCACTGCAAAGCGAATACATAAAAAATCCCTAATAAAACAAGCTCGAAGCTCCAGCCACACTCACACAAGAAAGACTTCACAGCATAGATATAACCAACAGAAAAACTGTCAAGCCCTTAAGGACATCAGGATAATGCTAATGTACCCGTACCTCACAGACGTCCAGATAAGTAATAGATTTTGAGGTTCTGCGGGGCAGGCCTACAGAAAGTAGGAAACAAAAAAGCAACGGCTCAACATACAAATGTCGACCATCGGGCTACAAAATCTACAAGTACAGAATAAGAAGTAACAGTGAAGTTACCAGATGTTAAGGTGTTTTTTTTTCTTTCAGTAGATCTCTCAGATCTTACCGTCCTGTTTATTTCCACACTGACTTTATTAATACTACACAGCCTTACTACTTTATTGATACTACACAGCCTTACTACTTTATTGATACTACACAGCCTTACTACTTTATTGATACTACACAGCCTTACTACTTTATTGATACTACACAGCCTTACTACTTTATTGATACTACACAGCCTTACTACTTTATTGATACTACACAGCCTTACTACTTTATTGATACTACACAGCCTTACTACTTTATTGATACTACACAGCCTTACTACTTTATTGATACTACACAGCCTTACTACTTTATTGATACTACACAGCCTTACTACTTTATTGATACTACACAGCCTTACTACTTTATTGATACTACACAGCCTTACTACTTTATTGATACTACACAGCCTTACTACTTTATTGATACTACACAGCCTTACTACTTTATTGATACTACACAGCCTTACTACTTTATTGATACTACACAGCCTTACTACTTTATTGATACTACACAGCCTTACTACTTTATTAATACTACACAGCCTTACTACTTTATTAATACTACACAGCCTTACTACTTTATTGATACTACACAGCCTTACTACTTTATTGATACTACACAGCCTTACTACTTTATTGATACTACACAACCTTCTTCTTTATTGATACTACACAGCCTTACTACTTTATTGATACTACACAGCCTTACTACTTTATTGATACTACACAGCCTTACTACTTTATTGATACTACACAGCCTTACTACTTTATTGATACTACACAGCCTTACTACTTTATTGATACTACACAGCCTTACTACTTTATTGATACTACACAGCCTTACTACTTTATTGATACTACACAGCCTTACTACTTTATTAATACTACACAACCTTCTTCTTTATTGATACTACACAGCCTTACTACTTTATTGATACTACACAGCCTTACTACTTTATTGATACTACACAGCCTAACTACTTGTGTTTTAATGTAGGTAATTTATACTGTATGGGTACAATCTTGTGACTGGTTGGTCTCAAACTTCTGTTAGTTCTGAAACTAACTCGAAAACATTTTTCACAGTAAATAGAAAATGTATACAACATTCTCTCTCTTCCTCCCCCCCCATTTCTCTCTTTCTTTCTTTCTTTCTCTCTCTCTTTCTCTCTCTCTCTCTCACACACATACATCTGTACGCGTGCGCGCAATTGTACACACAAACACACACTATTCTAGTTATTTATCTTTTTTACAATTGCCTTCTAACAAATCTTGTACAAAAAGTCAGTGCAGCAAATTTCAGCATGAAAAGAATGATACATAAATGACAAGAGATAAATAATAACACTTGAAGGACATACTAAACTACAATGACAAATAAATGATATACATCACAGCCAAGAAAAAATAGATTAGAAGCAAAAGTCTGACTTGATGGACCAAGTAAGCGAACTTAACTGATGAAGACACTTAAATCTGAACAAATAATCAGTCAGGCAGATATTGAAAAGTAGACGAGATTCGTGCTAATAAAAAAAGACAAGAACAAATTTTCCCGATGACGCATATTCTCATCTTTCTGGAACTGCCAGCTCTTGCCTTTTTCAGTTGATTCCGGGGTAATGATGAATCCCTTACTTCCTGACACAATGGGAAGAGATTCGTGTGCTTAATTTGAAGTAGACTCATGGTATAGTCTCTACGGGCTCAGTTACCATGTTGACCTGTCAGAAAGCGTGCAAGGACATATCAGACTTCTACCACGAGTCGTTTTGAAGAAAAGGTGGACTATGGTTATTGCCAGTTCTTGTTCACTGACTCCATTAACAATGTTATCATTCTCTCTCTCTCTCTCTCTCTCTCTCTGTCTCTCTGAACCTTGAGTGCCCAGGGCACATGGGGCTTCCGCAAGGGTTTTCCACAAATGCCTGTCCTTTGCCTTTTTTTTTGCTCTTGCCCAGGTGAGCCGTCTATTGCTCAACATCCTCTCTGTTGTCCCTCTCCATGTCTCTTTTGGTCTACCCTTACTTCTGTTCCCCTGTGGTGTCCATCTTAGTGCTGTTTTTGGTAGTGAATTATCAGTCATTCGGAGCACATGTCCCAACCATCGCCAGCGTCTTTCCTCAATAATTGCTGTCAGTGGCTTCATCTGCATTTCTGTTATCAATCTAGCTAGGTTTTTTTTTTTTTGCTCTTGGTGACTCATTTTCCCTATCTGTCCCCTCAACACCCAAAGATGATAATGAAAGAGACAGGACAAGGCAAGATAAGACAACACAAAATAAGACACGATGACTCAGAAAATAAGGACGCACAAAAGTAATGGCCCGCTGTTTATAATATTGCTTCTTTATATGTGAATTTCCTGTCGCTATTTATCATTTTGATGTTTGTTTTCATTAACAGGAAGAGAAAGGCCCAGATCATGTTTGAGACCTTCAGCGTCCCAGTTGTGTACGTCGACGTTCAGGCCGCGCTGTCCCTCTACGCCTCTGGTCGTATTGTGCTGGACTCTGGTGACGGTGTGACCCATAATGTCCCAGTTTATACCCTCTCAGACGCCGTCCTCCGTCAGAGCTCCACCCCACGTGACTTGTCCGGAGGTGCCACTATGCTACTTGTTATTGCTGACTACATGCAAGAAGAGATCGCCTCCCTCGTTCTCAGCACAGGCGAGAACAAGAACATTGCTCTTCTTGACAGAAAGAACTTCGTCTGAACAGTACATCCTTGGGGGTATCCCTCTCGGGCTTTCAAGAGAGTTTCCAAGCAAGTGTATGGTGAGCCTGGACCATCTATGTCAATGATTTTCAACTATTTTGACAAGTCATGTGACCTCTACAAAAACAGCTTTTCTTTCTGTGGTTTATGTACCTTCACTCAATGTTTCTGTAGACCTTCGAATAATGAAAAATCAAGCGCTAAATAATAACACTTGAAGGACATACTAAACTACAATGACAAATAAATGATATACATCACAGCCAAGAAAAAATAGATTAGAAGCAAAAGTCTGACTTGATGGACCAAGTAAGCGAACTTAACTGATGAAGACACTTAAATCTGAACAAATAATCAGTCAGGCAGATATTGAAAAGTAGACGAGATTCGTGCTAATAAAAAAAGACAAGAACAAATTTTCCCGATGACGCATATTCTCATCTTTCTGGAACTGCCAGCTCTTGCCTTTTTCAGTTGATTCCGGGGTAATGATGAATCCCTTACTTCCTGACACAATGGGAAGAGATTCGTGTGCTTAATTTGAAGTAGACTCATGGTATAGTCTCTACGGGCTCAGTTACCATGTTGACCTGTCAGAAAGCGTGCAAGGACATATCAGACTTCTACCACGAGTCGTTTTGAAGAAAAGGTGGACTATGGTTATTGCCAGTTCTTGTTCACTGACTCCATTAACAATGTTATCATTCTCTCTCTCTCTCTCTCTCTCTCTCTGTCTCTCTGAACCTTGAGTGCCCAGGGCACATGGGGCTTCCGCAAGGGTTTTCCACAAATGCCTGTCCTTTGCCTTTTTTTTTGCTCTTGCCCAGGTGAGCCGTCTATTGCTCAACATCCTCTCTGTTGTCCCTCTCCATGTCTCTTTTGGTCTACCCTTACTTCTGTTCCCCTGTGGTGTCCATCTTAGTGCTGTTTTTGGTAGTGAATTATCAGTCATTCGGAGCACATGTCCCAACCATCGCCAGCGTCTTTCCTCAATAATTGCTGTCAGTGGCTTCATCTGCATTTCTGTTATCAATCTAGCTAGGTTTTTTTTTTGCTCTTGGTGACTCATTTTCCCTATCTGTCCCCTCAACACCCAAAGATGATAATGAAAGAGACAGGACAAGGCAAGATAAGACAACACAAAATAAGACACGATGACTCAGAAAATAAGGACGCACAAAAGTAATGGCCCGCTGTTTATAATATTGCTTCTTTATATGTGAATTTCCTGTCGCTATTTATCATTTTGATGTTTGTTTTCATTAACAGGAAGAGAAAGGCCCAGATCATGTTTGAGACCTTCAGCGTCCCAGTTGTGTACGTCGACGTTCAGGCCGCGCTGTCCCTCTACGCCTCTGGTCGTATTGTGCTGGACTCTGGTGACGGTGTGACCCATAATGTCCCAGTTTATACCCTCTCAGACGCCGTCCTCCGTCAGAGCTCCACCCCACGTGACTTGTCCGGAGGTGCCACTATGCTACTTGTTATTGCTGACTACATGCAAGAAGAGATCGCCTCCCTCGTTCTCAGCACAGGCGAGAACAAGAACATTGCTCTTCTTGACAGAAAGAACTTCGTCTGAACAGTACATCCTTGGGGGTATCCCTCTCGGGCTTTCAAGAGAGTTTCCAAGCAAGTGTATGGTGAGCCTGGACCATCTATGTCAATGATTTTCAACTATTTTGACAAGTCATGTGACCTCTACAAAAAAACAGCTTTTCTTTCTGTGGTTTATGTACCTTCACTCAATGTTTCTGTAGACCTTCGAATAATGAAAAATCAAGCGCTAAAATAAAACTGTTGTGAATTAAGACGAGTGCTTGTGTTTTATAAATGTTTGCTTGGAAATAAATTGATACACCTTAATACTTTGGATTATTTGCGTCTGTTTGAAAGAAGACCGTCTTGGAAGGGTACATAATGGGAAAAAGAAAGAGAGAAAGACCAAGGCGAAGATGGCTGCAAGACATCGTTGATGATCTGCAAATGGACGCATCAGCATCTTGCTCACAACCGAGAGGCCTACAGGAGTGCTGTTTGGGAGGCAAAGTTCCGCAAGGGACATGCAAATGAATGAATGTTTACAAAGTTATGCCACACTCAAAGAGTAAAGCTTGATAAAGAACACAGCGTCCTAAAATTGTTTCGTGGTCTGCAGCAAATTCAACTTTTGATATTTTAGGGAGAATTCAGAAGCCATTGACTTTTTGTAATGTCAAAGAAGACGAGATTCTGTACTAAAAATAGCACTAACTAGAACAATGGAGACGAAGCAGACAATATGAAATATTTTTTTTTAAATGAACACAAATAACAAATGTAAGAAACAAAGATAATGTAACATTATACAATAATTGTTTTGAAAATAAACTATACCGATTTATTTGAAAGAGTGAAACTAAGCAGGTTATTAGAACCAGATTAATTTATTGAAGGACATTTTTTTTTTTTTTAAGAATCATCTACGGGGAACACTGAAGTGCGGAGAAATATGAAAAACATAAGGAGAAGTAAGGGGTACAAGGAGAAGTAAGGGGTACAAGGAGAAGTAAGGGGTACAAGGAGAAGTAAGGGGTACAAGGAGAAGTAAGGGGTACAAGGAGACGTAAGGGGTACAAGGAGAAGTAAGGGGTACAAGGAGAAGTAAGGGGTACAAGGAGAAGTAAGGGATACAAGGAGAAGTAAGGGGTACAAGGAGAAGTAAGGGGTACAAGGAGAAGTAAGGGATACAAGGAGAAGTAAGGGATACAAGGAGAAGTAAGGGATACAAGGAGAAGTAAGGGATACAAGGAGAAGTAAGGGATACAAGGAGAAGTAGGGGATACAAGGAGAAGTAAGGGGTACAAGGAGAAGTAAGGGGTACAAGGAGAAGTAAGGGAAACACAAGAAGTATAGGGGACACACAAGGAGAAGTAAGGGATACAAGGAGAAGTAAGGGATACAAGGAGAAGTAAGGGATACAAGGAGAAGTAAGGGATACAAGGAGAAGTAAGGGATACAAGGAGAAGTAAGGGGTACAAGGAGAAGTAAGGGATACAAGGAGAAGTAAGGGATACAAGGAGAAGTAAGGGATACAAGGAGAAGTAAGGGGTACAAGGAGAAGTAAGGGAAACACAAGAAGTATAGGGGACACACAAGGAGAAGTAAGGGATACAAGGAGAAGTAAGGGATACAAGGAGAAGTAAGGGAAACCCAAGAAGTATAGGGGACACACAAGGAGAAGTAAGAGACGCATAAGGAGAAGTAAGGGACACACAGGGGGAGGTAGGTGACACACAAGGAGAAGTAAGGGACACACAAGGAGAAGTAAGGGACACACAGGGGGAGGTAGGGGACAGACAAAGAGAAGTAAGGGACACACAAGGAGAAGTAAGGGACACACAAGGAAAAGTAAGGGACACACAGGTAGGGGACATACAAGGAGAAGTAGGGGAAACACAAGGAGAAGTAATGGACACAGAAGGAGAGGTAGGGAACACACAAGGAGAAGTAGTGGAAACACAAAGAGAAGTAATGGACACACAAGGAGAGGTAGGGAACACACAAGGAGAAGTAGGGAACACAGAATGAGAAGTAGGGAACACGGAAGGAGAAGTAGGGAACACACAAGGAGAAGTAGGGAATACACAAGGAGAAGTAGGGAACACAGAAGGAGAAGTAGAGAACACACAAGGAAAAGTAGGGGACATACAAGGAGAGGTAGGGGACACACAAGGAGAAGTAGGGGACACACAAGGAGAAGTAGGGAGCACAGACGGAGAAGTAGGGAACACAGAAGGAGAAGTAGGGAACACACAAGGAGAAGTAGGGGACACAGAAGGAGAAGTAGGGAACATAGAAAGAGAAGTAGGGAACACAGAAAGAGAAGTAGGGGACACACAAAGAGAGATGTAGGGAACACACAAGGAGAAGTAGGGGACACACAACGAAAAGTAGGGTACACAGAAGGAGAGGTAGAAGACCAGAACAGGAGGAGAGGAGATAGAAGACAAATAGTTTAGCAAGAAAGAGAACGAAACAAAATAGAACAGGAAGTAGTTTTGTAACAGACTGAAGGCGTGTTTCAAGTTATTATGAAGATTTGATTGTTTTGAGACTTTGTGTAAAGTGATTCAGACGAAGAGCTGACCACGTGTTGGAAATCTAATGTAGTACAGAGTTTAGAAATGTCCTCTGTCACGTGTAGAGAGTATATTTTCAAGCTGAGAACATTGCTGAAGTGCTGCATCTAGAATATAGTAGTTATGATGCTGTGAAACATTGTTTAGTTGATTCCGTGATGAACCAAGAAGATGTATTCTCTAGTCCAAGTAATGTTACCAGCTCTTGTACCTAAACCAGTGTTGGACGGAATTAAATGGAGTCTGTAACTTGTGCAGAGACTTGATTTATTGAAGCTCGTAGTATCTGTGAGGTCATTCTTGATGTGCACTTGTATGGAAGATAATGTCAGCATTAATCAAAGAGCATCAATTTTCAGTACTGTAGAACTACTCGGGAATATATCTTCTTATATCTCATATCCTTCCCGTGCCGTTAAATGTCACATAGGGCTCACAAAGTAGTTCGCCAATTTTTCCTGTCTTCGGCGGGTCTTTCAACCTCATCAAGGGATTTTATGCCTGTTAATTTGGCCTCTCTTAACAATGTCCTCTTCAGAGTTTCACGTGGTCTGCCTCTTTTTCTTCGGCCTGTTGTGTTCCACTTGATAGCTTGTTTTGGGATTCTCTGATCATTTCTTCTCATCAAGTGACCAACATATGTCCATCTCCTTTTCCTGATCACCCATGAGACTGGTTGTTGTTCAGTCATCTGTCTTATCTCTGCATTGTTCTTGAATTCATTCCACTTGATGCCGATATCGATGTAGCATAATCTTTTTTTAACCTGTCACTTCCAATACTCGAAACTGATGGAACAAATCTGTCCCTTGGTCTACAATTATCTCACTTTCCTCCAGATTTTCTCAGTATAATAATAGTTTTAGGATTCACTTGTTCCAGTTTCTTCTGTTTCGCCACTACAACTTATTTTCGAACTGAATATTTTGGGATATAACAGCAGAGTAGTATATAACTAATCTCTCTCTCTCTCTCTCTCTCTCTCTCTCTCTGAACCTTAAGTGCCCAGGGCACATGAGGCTTCCGCAAGGGTTTTCCACAAATGCCTGTCCTTTGCCTTTTTTTCTGCTCTTGCCCAGGTGAGCCGTCTACTGCTCAACACCCTCTCTGTTGTTCTTCTCCATGTCTCTTTTGGCCTACCCTTACTTCTCTTCACCTGTGGTGTCCATCTTAGTGCTATTTTTGGTAGTGAGTTGTCAGTCATTCGGAGCACATGTCCCAGCCGTCGCCAGCGTCTTTCCTCAATAATTACTGTCAGTGGCTTCATCTGCATCTCTGCCAATAAGATGTTATTTCTTATGGTGTTTGGCCAAAATATTCTTCTAATTCTTCGTAAACATTTAGTCTGGAAAGAATTCAACTTGTTTTCTATGGTTTTTGTGATTTTCCAGCATTCACTTCCATAGAGTAGTACACTTAGAACATTACTCTTAAATATCCTGATTTTCGTATTCATATCCCACCTTTATTGCTGTTTATCTTTCGTTGATATTGAATAAGTATTCTTTTCTGTAGAGCAGGATCTCGTAGAGTAACCATGTAAGCTGATACAAATCTATCTCCGTTCTCTCTCTCTCTCTCTATCTCTCTCTCTGAACCTTAAGTGCCCAGGGCACATGAGGCTTCCGCAAGGGTTTTCCACAAATGCCTGTCCTTTGCCTTTTTTTCTGCTCTTGCCCAGGTGAGCCGTCTACTGCTCAACACCCTCTCTGTTGTTCTTCTCCATGTCTCTTTTGGCCTACCCTTACTTCTCTTCACCTGTGGTGTCCATCTTAGTGCTATTTTTGGTAGTGAGTTGTCAGTCATTCGGAGCACATGTCCCAGCCGTCGCCAGCGTCTTTCCTCAATAATTACTGTCAGTGGCTTCATCTGCATCTCTGCCAATAAGATGTTATTTCTTATGGTGTTTGGCCAAAATATTCTTCTAATTCTTCGTAAACATTTAGTCTGGAAAGAATTCAACTTGTTTTCTATGGTTTTTGTGATTTTCCAGCATTCACTTCCATAGAGTAGTACACTTAGAACATTACTCTTAAATATCCTGATTTTCGTATTCATATCCCACCTTTATTGCTGTTTATCTTTCGTTGATATTGAATAAGTATTCTTTTCTGTAGAGCAGGATCTCGTAGAGTAACCATGTAAGCTGATACAAATCTATCTCCGTTCTCTCTCTCTCTCTCTATCTCTCCGCTTCCTTCTCATTTTTTACAGCTAAATACTCAAGGGTCAGATCCTGACCCCAACATGGTGTCGTATTTATTGTGGGACTAGCGTCCGCTTATCTGTATTTTCGGGGGAAATACCTATGACTTGCGGTGAAAACAATACAGCAGTTCTGTCCCTTACCTCGTTTACTTTTAAAGATCTTCAACGATATATATATATATATATATATATATATATATATATATATATATAGGAAACTGAGCCCATGAAGGTTGTGGATGAAAGCCAGCCACTGGAAGTCCCCATCCTGACTGCAGACCTCCTGGTAGCCCCATGTGCTCTGGGCACTTAAGGTTCAGATATATATATTTTTTTTCCTTTCAAAATGTTTTCATTCTGGAAGAGGTTAAAACACTGTAAGTTCTTTAGGGCCACTTTCCCATAAGAACAGAAGCATATATCAGGGACATGAAACGGTGCACCGGATGGATCACCTTCTTACTGAGCTGGGTTTTAGAAACCAAGGATGTACCATTTTATAAATGTCTTACAAGAGAAAACAAATAGATCTAGCTATAAGCTCACAAACATTATATGAATGTCTTACAAGAGAAAACAAATAGATCTAGCTATAAGCTCACAGACATTGTATGAATGTCTTACAAGAGAAAACAAATAGATCTAGCTATAAGCTCACAAACATTATATGAATGTCTTACAAGAGAAAACAAATAGATCTAGCTATAAGCTCACAAACATTGTATGAATGTCTTACAAGAGAAACCCAAATAGATCTAGCTATAAGCTCACAAACATTATATGAATGTCTTACAAGAGAAAACAAATAGATCTAGCTATAAGCTCACAAACATTGTATGAATGTCTTACAAGAGAAAACAAATAGATCTAGCTATAAGCTCACAAACATTGTATGAATGTCTTACAAGAGAAAACAAATAGATCTAGCTATATGCTCACAAACACTATATGAATGTCTTACAAGAGAAACCCAAATAGATCTAGCTATATGCTCACAAACATTATATGAATGTCTTACAAGAGAAAAAAATAGATCTAGCTATATGCTCACAAACATTATATGAATGTCTTACAAGAGAAACCCAAATAGATCTAGCTATATGCTCACAAACATTATATGAATGTCTTACAAGAGAAACCCAAATAGATCTAGCTATATGCTCACAAACATTATATGAATGTCTTACAAGAGAAACCCAAATAGATCTAGCTATATGCTCACAAACATTATATGAATGTCTTACAAGAGAAAACAAATAGATCTAGCTATATGCTCACAAACACTATATGAATGTCTTACAAGAGAAACCCAAATAGATCTAGCTATATGCTCACAAACATTATATGAATGTCTTACAAGAGAAAAAAATAGATCTAGCTATATGCTCACAAACATTATAGAATGTCTTACAAGAGAAACCCAAATAGATCTAGCTATAAGCTCACAAACATTATATGAATGTCTTACAAGAGAAACCCAAATAGATCTAGCTATAAGCTCACAAACATTATATGAATGTCTTACAAGAGAAACCCAAATAGATCTAGCTATATGCTCACAAACAATGTATGACTGTCTTACAAGAGAAAACAAATAGATCTAGCTATAAGCTCACAAACATTGTATGACTGTCTTACAAGAGAAAGAAATAGATCTAGCTATAAGCTCACAAACAATGTTGACTATCTTGGGAAGTAAGATAGTATTCGTATTCTGGATACAAATGCTACACATCAATGATTTAAGAGGACAAAGAAGACACAACACATAAAATCAATTTCGATTGGACATAAGCTGTCTGTTCTTGGTTGAAAATCGATCTTACATTTACGTATGTTTGCCATAAAACCCGGTTTTTGGGGGGGTTTTTTTTTGGCGCAGTCCTAGAACACAAGCATGCTATGGTAAAGGCAAACATCAGGTTTGCTGGCATAAAGGACCATCCTCTCCATGAGGATATTGAATTGATAAAGGGCAGACAAACAAGGCAGATCCTGGATAACTGAGGCTGAGGATACAATAATATCAATATGCGATCTAGATGAGGTGCATAAAGGTGACGATTGTTTATGGTACAGGTCCAGCCTCAGCTAGCAAAGGTTATAGGGGGAAGTTGAACTTTGGCTTCAAGATCTCATCAAGCATCACTGTGGGTCTTCCGACATAGTAATATGTATAGATGGCTCGGAACAGTAGAAGTGGCTGGGGTTTTGTTGTCTACCGAAATGAAAGAGAAGGGGCACAAAGTTCTGGAGCCTTTGAAGTCGGCACATCAAGCATGGGAATAGAGGTCACCAAATCAAGCATGGGAATAGAAGCCACCACATCAAGCATGGGAATAGAAGCCACCACATCAAGCATGGGAATAGAAGTCAGCACATCAAGCATGGGAATTGAAACTGAGGCTGTGTCGGAAGCAATGGAATGGTTAATTGCTCATGCTGTGGTTAATGATGTTATTGTGACGGATTCACAGAGTATGGTCAGTAAGATTGAGAAGAAATTGTTTCCGAAAGAATGGGTTCATCTGTTAACCCAGGCAGCTGTGACAAGCCTAAAGTAGCTTTACTGCCCAGGACATGCGGGAGTACATGGCAAAGAAGTGGGAGATAGACTTGATGGAGAGGCTTAAAATAATGGCAGGCTGAGAATAGACAAGGAGGAAGTTGCTAAAACCGTATTGGAAAGACATGCGGGGAAATGTTTTAGCTGGAGGAATGGAAGAGCAATGTAAGTATGAAGCAGTTGCTGGAGCTCCGACAGATTAAGGGTGCTGGTAGGAAATCTGAACTGGGTGGGAGAAAACGCATCGTAGACAACCAACTCTTGATGGGAACTATTAGCAAACATACTCTTGGATTGCTGATGCGGCATGCGGCGGGGCATATATGGGGTTGTTCGGAATGCACTGAAGCCGGAGTCTGATTTTGAACCTTTGAAAAGAATTTGAATACCAAACATAGTGACTTGTCTGGAAAAGATAGGGACTATTTTAATCTATTGTTGTCATGAAAAGGAAAGCAAGCAAACCTTATGATACAGAGAGCAAATATTTCTGAAAAACAAGGACGCACAACTATTCAGTTATAAAGTTGCTGAAATAGTTCTAACAAAATACAGTCCCACACAATCGCAGATGATATAATTTTATCTGCCAGGAAGGAAATAGTGAAATCGATGTTAGATGACGACGCTGACAAAGAAATATCCTTGCATCCATTGTCAAAGCGTACTATTTCCAGCGGACGGATGACATGTTGTCAGATATTCAGGCTATGTGTATGAAAAGCTAAGTGACGGTTGTTAATGTTTCATTAAGATCGATGAATCATCTGATTTAAGTAAGAAATCTAAGAGGACAAAGAAGACACAACACATAAAATCAGTTTCGATTGGACATAAGCTGTCTGTTCTTGGTTGAAAATCGATCTTACATTTACGTAGGTTTGCCATAAAACCCGGTTTTTTGGGGTCTTTTTTTGGCGCAGTCCTGGAACACAAGCATGCTCTGGTAAAGGCAAACATCAGGTTTGCTGGCATAAAGGACCATCCTCTCCATGAGGATATTGAATTGATAAAGGGCAGACAAACAAGGCAGATCCTGGATAACGGAGGCTGAGGATACAATAATATCAATATGCGATCTAGATGAGGTGCATAAAGGTGACGATTGTTTATGGTACAGGTCCAGCCTCAGCTAGCAAAGGTTACAGGGGGAAGTTGAACTTTGGCTTCAAGATCTCATCAAGCATCACTGTGGGTCTTCCGACATAGTAATATGTATAGATGGCTCGGAACAGTAGAAGTGGCTGGGGTTTTGTTGTCTACCGAAATGAAAGAGAAGGGGCACAAAGTTCTGGAGCCTTTGAAGTCAGCACATCAAGCATGGGAACAGAAGTCGGCACATCAAGCATGGGAATAGAGGTCACCAAATCAAGCATGGGAATAGAAGCCACCACATCAAGCATGGGAATAGAAGCCACCACATCAAGCATGGGAATAGAAGTCAGCACATCAAGCATGGGAATTGAAACTGAGGCTGTGTCGGAAGCAATGGAATGGTTAATTGCTCATGCTGTGGTTAATGATGTCATTGTGATGGATTCACAGAGTATGGTCAGTAAGATTGAGAAGAAATTGTTTCCGAAAGAATGGGTTCATCTGTTAACCCAGGCAGCTGTGACAAGCCTAAAGTAGCTTTACTGCCCAGGACACGCGGGAGTACATGGCAAAGAAGTGGGAGTTAGACTTGATGGAGAGGCTTAAAATAATGGCAGGCTGAGAATAGACAAGGAGGAAGTTGCTAAAACCGTATTGGAAAGACATGCGGGGAAATGTTTTAGCTGGAGGAATGGAAGAGCAATGTAAGTATGAAGCAGTTGCTGGAGCTCCGACAGATTAAGGGTGCTGGTAGGAAATCTGAACTGGGTGGGAGAAAACGCATCGTAGACAACCAACTCTTGATGGGAACTATTAGCAAACATACTCTTGGATGGCTGATGCGGCATGCGGCGGGGCATATATGGGGTTGTTCGGAATGCACTGAAGCCGGAGTCTGATTTTGAACCTTTGAAAAGAATTTGAATACCAAACATAGTGACTTGTCTGGAAAAGATAGGGACTATTTTAATCTATTGTTGTCATGAAAAGGAAAGCAAGCAAACCTTATGATACAGAAAGCAAATATTTCTGAAAAACAAGGACGCACAACTAGCCAGTTATAAAGTTGCTGAAATAGTTCTAACAAAATACACTCCCACACAATCGCTGATGATATAATTTTATCTGCCAGGAAGGAAATAGTGAAATCGATGTTAGATGACGACGCTGACAAAGAAATATCCTTGCATCCATTGTCAAAGCGTACTATTTCCAGCGGACGGACGACATGTTGTCAGATAATCAGGCTATGTACATGAAAAGCTAAGTGACGGTTGTTAATGTTTCATTAAGATCGATGAATCATCTGATTTAAGTAAGAAATCTCAAATACTTAGCTACATCACATTTGTTGATGATGATTCGATTAATGAATAACTCTTTTCTTGTACTGAATTACCTTCAACGTCAGCCTGATCAGATGTGTATAATTCCATACCCCGCATCTTGAAACTAAACGTGGCTGTCCTGAGAAAATTATCTTTTTATTTGCACAGACGGCGTACCTGCAACGACTGGAAGATTCGAAAGATTTGTTTCAAGACCGAAACAAAGTTCCCGAGTGTTGGTTCATACATCGTGAGGTTCTGATGGCGAAGACTTTTCCAAACAGAAATTAAAAGTGTTTTAGACTCGGTCGATAAGAAGGTCAATTTCGTTAAGCCAAGGACTCTTAAGAGAGGACTCCTCAAACAAATGTGCCATGAAGCAGGATCTCGTTATTACACTTCGATCCCTCATACAGATATCCGCTGTGAAAAGATAAAGTCCTTGCGAGATTTTATGAGCCGAAGAAGGAACTATTAAGTCTGTTTAGCCTTGAAACCCCAGACTTTGCTGCTCTGTTAAACGACGAGTAGTGTGCCCAAAGTAGGCTTCCTTGGCTGATATTTTCAACCATTTAAATCATCTAAACGAGAGTAAGCAAGGAAAAGAAGAAAATCTGCTGACTTCAAGCGACAGAATCAGCGGGTTATTAAGAAAACTTAGAATATAGAAAGTACACGCGGAAAAGAAAAATCTTCAGATGTTTCCCCTGACTTTTCAGGTAGATCCAGGCCGGGAATCGAACTGACGTTTAATCAACTCCTTGTTCTGGCTGATAACTCGAAACAATATATTCCCTCCATCACTGTCGCCGAGTATGACTGGCTGCGCAATCTTCATGCTACCAGTTCTCCAGAATCCATAGCTGACCTGCCTCTAGTTAAAGACGAGCAGCTCGGACAACCTCAGTCTGACCGAACACTTGGACTGAACTATGGTGAACTGCCTCTTCTTAAGTTTTGGATGTTGGCGAATACAGAGTGTCCAGAAATAACAGTGGACTTGAGTAGTTAATACTTTGTTACACTTCTCCACCACCTAACTTATGCGAGCTGGGCTTTTCTACACTAACCGAGCATTAAAAAACACGAAATGCGAGAGACTTGTCTCAGTTGAAAGTGTCTGTTTGTCTGCAGGTCCATCACGAACGTGTTTGTATAAAAGAAGACAAACTCAAGTTTCTCATTGATAACTGACATCATTTCTTGTAAAATTCTGGAAGATAAATGTTTAAGGTACTGAAAATTGTTTTTCCCCCCTTCAGTTTTCTGTATTAATAGTGAAATACATTATTTTAACTATATTTAAAAGCAATGACACAAAGTCTCGAAAGTATGGCGATACACCTAGAGAATCTCCCGGGTATGGCAGAATAGCCATTAGTGTAAGGGTTGTAACCCCAAGTAAAGCGCGAATATCTGCAGTACTCCCCCCTGAATGTCTGTTTACAGCTCACATGAATTTAGAAGAAGAAAAAAAAAATCTCGCGATAAATGATTTAGAAGTTTCCAGCTTTCAAGTTTACTAGAGAAACTTAGTGCTCCGCCAGATTCTGTACTGAAAATAGAGCAAGGTTAAAATGAGTAGTGGAATTCATGCGATTGTTTATAGCGTGTGAGAAAGTGGGAATAGCGGTAAATAGTTGGAGGGGGTGGGGCTATAGCAGAGACTATAAATCTGACTTTTGAGAGGATGAGAGATAGCCAGAGTATGAGTTAGAGCGAGCCAGAGTATGAGTTAGAGCGAGCCAGAGTATGAGTTAGAGCGAGCCAGAGTATGAGTTAGAGCGAGCCAGAGTATGAGTTAGAGTGAGTCAGAGTATGAGTTAGAGCGAGTCAGAGTATGAGTTAGAGCGAGTCAGAATATGAGTTAGAGCGAGTCAGAGTATGAGTTAGAGCGAGTCAGAGTATGAGTTAGAGCGAGTCAGAGTATGAGTTAGAGCGAGTCAGCGTATGAGTTAGAGTGAGTCAGAGTATGAGTTAGAGCGAGTCAGAGTATGAGTTAGGTCAGAGTCAAGTAGTCACGTGATAGTCAGTGTTTTGAGTTACTCCAGTTTTTTGTTGGGAGTTGTTTTGAGATCTAGTCAAGTCAAGAAAATAGTTAGAGTTATTCATTTTTTTACCTTGTTATTATATAGTTTTGGGGGATTTTTTTTCCTTTTTAGGATAGATTTGCAAGTTTGTTAGAATTCCAGTTAGAATGGTGGTATAGTTATAAGAGTGATGTTCACCATTGGAGGAATTGTGATGTGGTATTTTTGGAAGTGAAGTTGTATTAAATGTGAATTGAATTGTAAGTATGTGAATTGGTATTTTTCCTTATTGCCATACATGGGTCTGTTCCCATATGGCGAACTAGTTCTCGCCGGGAAGTTTTTCTTATCGTTGTATTCTATATTTCCTGCCTTGTGGCAGTGATGTTTATTCATCCTCACAATTTCGCCCTTCGTTCTATCCATTAATAAAACTCTGATGTCTGATGTAAAACTACACTCTGACTTTGTTGGAACACTCACTGTTGATAAGTTTGTTTATGTTGAAAGACTGCTAAGTTTAGTCAAGTTGCTGTATCTCAATGTTCTTCTGTGGAGTTGTGTGCCTTGGAATTCTTGTTGAAATTTCTTAGCGTTTAGCAGAGGAATTAGGTTGTCTATTCAGACCATACCTTCTGAATGTATGCAGGAAACTCTCTACCGTAGAGAGCGGAACAACAACACAACTCCTTCAAATCATCAGAGGAAGTACCCCCCCCCTCAGACAAGTGTTTCGGCCCTTTAAACTCCTGACATTCTAAGGGGGGTGGGCCCCTCTGGGTCATGACTCCCAGAGGTCTTGTGAGTTGTTGCTTTTTTTTCCGGTCCCGTGATCTATTAGCACCAACAACAAGAAGTAATTTATATAATGAAAGTTGTACTCTACAAGAAGACTAATCAACATTATTAGTAGTAATGTACACTAATTCATTGCCTATTCAGACTATTTTACTTTAGTATATATTCGTCTTTACGGCACACCCTTTGAGAATCGCTGTTATAATTACAGATAGTACAAAGTTGGGGACAACCCCATATATGCTCCATCCAAGAGTATCTTTGTTAACAGTTCCTGTCAAATATTGGATGTTTACCATGCGTTTTCTGCCACACAGTTCGGATTTCCTGCCAGCACCTTTATTTTGTCCCAGCTCCAGCAATCTCTTCACATCTACATCCATTCCTGCTCTTCATTTTCCCGTAGTATGTCCATTCTCAGCCTGCCATTTGTTTTAGCCTGTCCAGCATGTCTCTCTGTCACATCATTGGCCATGTACTCCTGCATGGCCTGGACAGTAAACCCATCTTATACTTGTCGAACAGATGAACTCATTCTTTTCGAATTTCTGCTCAGTCCTACGAAGCATACTTTATTATTAGTATTATTAATAGTATTATTCATTCATTCATTTTCATGTCCCTTGCGGAACTTTGCCTACCAAACAGCACTCCTGTAGGCCTCTCGGTTGTGAGCAAGATGGCCTGCTGCTGCTGCATCCATTTGCAGATCGTCAACAATGTCTTGCAGCCATCTTCGTCTTGGTCTTCCTCTCTTTCTTTTTCCCATTATGTACACTTCCAATACGGTCTTCTCTAAATTATCATGACGTTTAATGTGTCCAAAATATTTAAGTTTTCTTTCTTTAATCCTCTTTACTAGCCAGCCTTCTTCAATATTAAGCTCTTGTAGTATAGATATATTTTTTTCTTTTTTATAATATTATTATTATTAGTATTATATTAGTATTATTAGTATTATTATTAGTATTGTTAGTAGTATTAGTAGTATTATTATTAGTATTATTAGTAATATTCTTAGTATTATTATTAGTATTGTTGTTGTTGTTGTTGTTGTTATTGTTGTTGTTATGTGGTATGTTTTCGTGTCTGAATATGAAAGTCACACACACACACACACACACACACACACACAACAACGACTGATATTTTTTTAAAATGGTTAATGAGATTTTTTTTTCTTTTAATAGTCGAACTTATAAGATCGGTCATAAAACATTCAGCCTGGCTCTGACTGAGACAGATCTGTCAGACCAAACTATAAAATTTCTGCTACCTAAAACGTAATTTTACTGGCTGGCTTGTGGATTGCTTGATTCGGTCGAAGCGTTTTTCACGTTGTTGAGACTATCTTAGTGTTCAGCAGAGGAATTAGGTTGTCTTTTTAGATCATAACTTCTGATCTATTAGCACCAACAACAAGAAGTAATTTCTGTAATGAAAGTTGTACTCTACAAGAAGGCTAATCAACAGTATCAGTAGTAATGTACACTAGTTCACTTTCAATTCAGACTCTCTCTCTCTCTCTCTGAACCTTAAGTGCCCAGGGCACATGGGGCTTCCGCAAGGGTCCTCCACAAATGCCTGTGCTTCGCCTTTTTTTCTGCTCTTGCCCAGGTGAGCCCTCTATTGCTCAACATCCTTTCTGTTGTTCTTCTCCATGTCTCTTTTGGTCTACCCTTACTTCTGTTCCCCTGTGGTGTCCATCTTAGTGCTATTTTTGGTAGTGAGTTGTCAGTCATTCGGAGCACATGTCCCAACCATCGCCAGCGTCTTTCCTCAATAATTGTTGTCAGTGGTTTCATCTGCATTTCTGCTAATAAGATGTTATTTCTTATGGTGTTTGGCCTAAATATTTTTTTCTAATTCTTCGTAAACATTTAGTCTGGAAAGAATTCAATTTGTTTTCTATGGTTTTGGTGATTTTCCAGCATTCACTTCCATAGAGTAGTACACTTAGAACATTACTCTTAAATATCCTGATTTTCATATTTATGCTTAGTTTTTTTTATTTCCATATAGTCTGCAGCATTGCAAAATCCTGGTTTGCTTTAGTAAGTCTGCTGTTGATGTCCTCTGTGCTGTCTCCATTTTCTACTACTCTGCTGCCAAGGTATACAAATTCGTTGACCTCCTCCACTAACTTGTTATCTACTCTGAGTACATTTCTGTTGTTCACATTTTGCTTCATTAACTTTGTCTTTCCTACGTTAATCTTTAGTCCTATGTTGTTTGCATTCTGAGTTAGCTTGTTTATTTTATCTTGCATATCTTTGTGACTGCTTGGTAATAGACAAATATCGTCCGCAAAGTCAAGGTCCTCCAGCACTGTGTCAAGGGTCCATTGTAATCCTCTGCGTTTGTCTGATGTTGCCTCCTTCATTAACCAGTCTACTGCCAACATAAATAATGTTGGTGATAGTACACATCCCTGCTTCACTCCTGTTTTTACCCTAAAGCTATTCAGACTATTCTTACCTTATATCTTATATCCTTCCCGTGCCGTTAAACGTCACATAGGGCTCGCAAGTTAGTTCTCCAATTTTCGCAAATAGAGGCAACTCCAGATGGGAAAAAAAAGATATCTTTACGGATACTCGCAGACTATTCTACGTTAGTATATATTCGTCTTTAGTACATATTCGTCTTTGAGAATCGCTGTTCTAACTACAGATAGTACAAAATTAGGGACAACCCCATATATGCTCCCTCGCATGCCGCAGCATCTATCCAAGAGTATCTCTGTTAATAGATACCGACGTTTTTGTAGTAATACACATTTGTAATAACGCAGAGACCACGATGAGCGCTGCTTGAGAACCGTTCTGATCAACTGCAGGCTACGAGGCTACATCTGTAGAAAGCTGATACGGGACAAAAGCTATCTCGCACTGCTACTAGAAAGAAGGTACGTTTGATAGCGCGCGTGTTGCATTATTGTAAGTGTATTACAAAAAACCTGCGCAATGTGATACCATCTTGCTGGTAGTAAAGAGGGTGTAAGGAAAAAGAGGGGGGGAGGGGGATAGAGAGGGCTTTACAATGTTTGTCAAGCCGAGAAAAGGATGGACGGAATAGATGGATGTGATAGGGGGGTAGACGATTTGTGATACAGAGTAGTGAAAGTTCTTTCATCTCCAGGAAATAATATCCCAACAGCTTTTCTGCACTGTCTGAGTCTTGCCAAGCAGTTTCCATAAAGATAAACCAGCTTTAAAAAGGGGTCTTCAGATTCGAAATCTTGTTTCCACTTGATAGCTATTAACAAGCGATCAAGTGGAACACAACAGGCTGAAGAAAAAGAGGCAGACCGAGTGAAACTCTGAAGAGGACATTGTTAAGAGAAGCCAAATTAACAGGCATAAAACCCTTTGATGAGGTTGCAAGACTCGCCGAAGACAGGAAAAATTGGTGAACTACTTTGCGAGCCCTGTGTGGCGTTTAACGGCACGGGAAGGATATAAGATATAATTTTCGAAAGAGTAAACTGTGTAATTTTTTTTAAAAATAGAAAGCACTTTTATTTTGTGTATGTGCGTATGTAAAGAATATTACGATGCCATAACAGTTGGAGGTTATGAAATACCAGAGATGAGATATGCTGATGACACAGTATTACTGTCTACAACACAAAAAAGGAATGGAAAAACTAATTATGTCAGTCCGTAAGAACAGCGAAGAGCAAAACCTCTATCTTTATGCGAAGAAAACTAAATTGATGACAGCTGACAAAACAAACAAGGCAACTGAAATATGTATCAATGAGGAAAAACTCTTGGATCACTGCTAACTAATAATGGAGATACAATAAGTAAAATTAAAAGGAGGACATCTATCGTTCTTCAGAAAGCAAAACAACTAAAGAATCTGTGGAGCGGAACAAACAGAACTACAAAAATAAGACTTTTTAAGGGCATGCATCTTTTCCATCGCAACATATGCCTGTGAGACATGGACACCTAACAAAACAGCTGAGAAATAAATAAATGCCTTTGAATGTAAATGCTACACAAGAGTTCTTCAAATATCATGGACAAAAAAAAAAGAACAAACATATCTAAAATACAAGAACTTAATATTGAAGAAGGCTTGCTAGTAAAGAAGATTACAGAGAGAAAACTTAAATATTTTGGACACATTAAACGTGATGATAATCTAGAGAAGACCGTCTTGGAAGGGTACATAATGGGAAAAAGAAAGAGAGGAAGACCAAGGTGAAGATGGCTGCAAGACAACGTTGATGACCTGCAAATGGATGTATCAGCAACAGGCCATCTTGCTCACAACCGAGAGACCCACAGGAGTGCTGTTAGGGAGGCAAAGTTCTGCAAGGGACATGCAAATGAATGAATGAATGTGCGTATGTTCTTGTACATACATATATGTTATTTACAATGGCGGATTACCCGTTAGGCGGAATAGGCAGAAGCGTAGGGGGAAGAAAAGGTCAAGAAGATTGTTGTTTGATGTGACACATGACACATATCAATTATTTCTTCATTACGCGTAGTTTTCCTCTGGCTACACGACAGTCTTCTTCTTCTTCGTTCACTTCTACCACCAAAAACCGCACTGTGAACCTACTGAATTCACGCATGTGGTCCTCGTTAGGTCCCGTGGTCTCCTGTGTGGTCCAAAATAGACCACACGAGTTCCACGAAAGGACCACAAGGGGTTCAGATACACGACAGTAATTTACAGTAACAAAATGTTAACACATTAGCAATGGTTGAAAGGTTCCTCCTCCCCCCCCCAAACCTCTTTGCTGTTAACTCTGTATACCGGGTAGATTCTCAGTTTCCGTGTATCATAGCCGTACCAAACGTGGGTGAGTAGACTGCGGTTAGCACCGAGTGCTCACAGTAAAAGTGCGTACTATCCGTGAAGAATTTAAACAAAATACTGAACCAATACGCCTAAGAATGTCCCGTGGAGGGAGGGGGTGGGGAATGGTTGTCCTAGTTTTAGTAGGTGCGAGAACGCAGGTTTTCTTCTATGATTGTATTTCAACAAAGGCAGCTGTAGGAATACTTTCAGTAGATGTCACTATGATTGTATTTCAACAAAGGCAGCTGTAAGAATACACTCCGTAGATGTTGCTATAATTGTATTTCAACAAAGACTGCTGTAGGAATACTTTCAGTAGATGTCACTATGATTGTATTTCAACAAAGGAAGCTGTAGGAATACTTTCAGTAGATGTCACTATGATTGTATTTCAACAAAGACTGTTGTAGGAATACACTCCGTAGATGTCGCTATGATTTCAAAAAAAGTATTTGTAGGAATACTTTCAGTAGATGTCACTATGATTGTATTTCAACAAAGACTGTTGTAGGAATACACTCCGTAGATGTCACTATGATTGTATTTCAACAAAGACTGCTGTAGGAATACTTTCAGTAGATGTCGCTATGATTGTATTTCAACAAAGACAGCTGTAGGAATACATTCAGTACATGCTGTGAGGTTAATGAAGTTGGACATCCCTGGTTTCGAGTGTTATATTTTTCTCGGATAAAATGGATGGGGACTGCAGTAAAACTGGTTAAATAATAAAGGTAGATAAAGGTGTAAGGTGTAGTTTTACAAAGTGACAGAGGGAGTTAGTAAAGTGAGAAAAAAAAACGAATAGAAAATATGAGAATGTATAAATGAAAAAAAAATACAACATCCGATATTTCGGAGTCAGCCTTTTTAGAGGATTACATGCACAACGAGACAAAAACAAATAACTAAACGAAGAACTTATCTTAATATGGTCTCCTCCAGAAGTAGGAAACAGAAATGCGTGTCTATTAGAAGATGCATAGTGACCACGAGGCCACACAAAGGATACGCCGATTGAGCCAGTCGTAAAGAAGAGGTAGAGAGAGAGGAGGAAAAGAGGTAGTAGAAAGGGGTGGGGGGAAGGCAATAGAAACATGATAGCCGCTAGAGGAGATGGTGTTGGAGGGAGGGGGAGGGGGAATGCGAAGCGGAGAGATAATGAATGAAGAACATAAACACCTGAAGGGAGAAAATGTCCCTGCATGTGTTTATGTTCTTCATTCAAACTGGTGAATAGGACAAGACCCTATAAACACCAATATCTTGAAAAGAGGGTGGCGGTAGGGAGGGGTAACTAGGAGAAAGAAAGTAAAGGGGGTGGAAAACTAAAGAAGTTACGGAAAGCTAAAGACAGTTAATTCCAGCTGGGCGGAGACAGCCACCCTGGAAAATAAGGCTCTGTTCTAGGACCCTCCGAGATCATACATCAACAGAACAAGAGCGGATCGCACTAACAGAAATGTCCTGTTTTTTCCCCTGTGGTTGCTAAGGCAAAAATGTTTAGCCACATGTGTCCAGGCCCTCTTAGAAATATCATTAAGAAGCTGGCGAAATCGATCTCCTAAGCGTAAACCGGTCTCCCCTATGTACTTCATACCACAATGTTGTATGTTTTTCATTTATACATTCTCATACTTTCTATTCGTTTTTTTCTCACTTTACTCACTCCCTCTGCCACTTTGTAAAACTAAACCATATGCCTCTATCTAACTTTATTATATTTTTCTCGATATTCCATGTTTGTGGAGAAACTCCGAGGTACGGATAGTTTAACTATGGGGTTGTTTTGCCTCGAGATTTTATGTCAGCAGAGAAAAAGAAAAGAATCCTCAACATAATATAGAGCAAGTGATCCACCTCTAAGTGACGACGTAGACTGATTTGTGGTTCAAGGAACTGGCCAATGATTTATATTATATGTGTATGGTAATGTATGCTACATTTTTTTGGTGTTTCACGACCTATGCAATGTAGCAGGTGTAGTGAAATATGGCTGCGTCTCAAAGAGGAGGGGTAACCTATTAAAGCTGAGAGGATCAACGATTGAGGATTGGAAGAGTTAGAGAAGGAGAGAGGAAGAGAGAGACTTTACATGACAGAGTGATTTTGCACATAGGTTTGATATAGTGATTATGTTAACATAACTTGATATAGTGACTTGATGTATAGCTGGATATAGTAATTTGGTTAATGTGATTTAGTGACTTGGTGTATGGTGGTTTGGATATAGTGATTTGGTTAAAATAGCTTGAGGTAGTTAGTTACTTGGTTAACATAACTTGATATAGTGATTTGATTAGCCTAATGACTTGGAGTATAGCTTGATATAGTGATTTTGTTAACATAACATAGTGATCTGGCATATAGGCTAACACAGTGATTGGTTTAATACATAATATGATATAGAAGCTTGGTATGTAACTTGACTTAGTGGCATGGTTTAACACATAATTTAATACAATCTCTACTTTAATATAAGGCAACCTGGTTAGCTGAGTGGTTTGGTGCTCAGCTTACTAATCCGGTGGTACCGGGTTCAGTCCCAGCAGTGGGATTATTTTTTTGGTACACACCTAAAAGGACCCATGGTCCACCCAGCCTCTAAAAATGGGTACCAGAGAAATATGGGGAAGGTAAATGTGGCCAGGTCGTGATAATGAGAGAGTAGTGGTGGTAGTAATGTGCAGGTATAAGGATAATAGGTCCATGGATTGTCCGTCATTACAAGACGATATGAAGGCCAGCAAACAGTGTGATGGGGGCACGTCTGATAGTTTTGAGATCAAGAGTAGAAGAGATCAAGAGTAGAAGAGATCAAGAGTAGAAGAGATCAAGAGTAGAAGAGATCAAAAGTAGAAGAGATCAAGAGTAGAAGAGATCAAGAGTAGAAGAGATCAAGAGTAGAAGAGATCAAGAGTAGAAATAAGCAAGACTGCTCCGTATAGCCCCTACACTGTTTGGACCATAGTCTGTTGGCAATTAAACTGCCCATTCAAATTCGCCATCCACGCATGGTTAGATTACTCATTGTTGAACTTTGAATACATTAGGGCCGAGATTGTTGAACTATGAATATATTAGGGCCGAGATTGTTGAACTATGAATATATTAGGGCCGAGATTGTTGAACTTTGAATATATTAGGGCCGAGACTGTTAAACTATGAATATATTAGGGACGAGATTGTTGAACTTTGAATATATTAGGGCCGAGATTGTTAAACTATGAATATATTAGGGCCGAGATTGTTGAACTATGAATATATTAGGGCCGAGATTGTTGAACTTTGAATATATTATGGCCGAGATTGTTGAACTTTGAATATATTAGGGCCGAGATTGTTGAACTATGAATATATTAGGGCCGAGATTGTTGAACTATGAATATATTAGGGTCGAGATTGTTGAACTTTGAATACATTAGGGTCGAGATTGTTGAACTATGAATATATTAGGGCCGAGATTGTTGAACTTTGAATATATTAGGGCCGAGACAGGAAGAAATGTTAATTAAGGAGCTCTTATTCACTTACGGTGCAGTCCTTGTGACGCTGAAGACGTCACTTTAACAGCACGGCCAGATCATGTCTAATTTGTCTTCACTAAAACGGTAAGTACAAACAAGGCAGTGATGTTCATGCAAGGCGTAACCAGGCTGATCTGTCTAACAAGGAATCTGTCTAGCACTGTTTCAATCCGTGGAAAAGTTCAGCTGTCTTGGATCTACAGTAACTTCCATCTTCTCCCTGAACAAAGAAATCGGTTCACGAATAGTTTATAATAGCACAAAGAACTTTCTGCTGTAAACAAGAAGAAAAAGAAACTCGAGTTAAATTAGAAATGTATAGTATTCAAATGCTCTACACGTTCCCGGCTTTCATATTTCTGCCAAGTCCATGGCCATCTTTCTGTTTTTTTTGTGTGTGTACGTTTATTGACTGGAAACTTCGTGCAGTTTTAAGATATAATATCATCATCATCATCGTCATCATCATCATCATCATCATCATGTGCCGTGCCGACTGGCGTTGGCTATTATGCTTCTCCAGAGTACACGATCCTTCATGCAGGCCATCAGCTCAGCTGGTGATCTCCTCTCACACCATCTCGTCAGACTGTCCAGTATCATTTCTCTTGGTCTTCCTCTGGCTCTTCCTCCCTCTATTTTTACTGTTGTTTTAATATTTCCAACTCTTCTCGTTGTATGTCCTACGACAGTACATTATCTCTCTCTCATTTTTTTACAAGATTTTTTTTGGTATCTCCCTCTCTTTTCAAACATGTTTGTTAGTTGTTTTTTTTTAATGCCTTCCAGGGAATTTTCAATATTCTTCTAATAAATAATAATACTGCAGAAAAATAATATCAGCTTCTTTCACTGGTTTTTGTATTTTGAAGAAAACACCAGCGAGAAATCATTCGACTCACACTAGGAGCATATCGATGTGGTCATGATTTGGTAAATGCTAAATTGCGTCTCAACTTTACAAAATGGCAGTGAAAAGAACTCTATGGAATCATTTTTCAGAACAGAAATATCGAATACGACGTGAAAATTATAATAATGAAAATAATAGTAGTAGTAAGGATATCTTATTAATCTGAAAACAAAAATCTATGTGACTGTAATAGGAGCTGAAGTTAAGAACCATTAATTCAATGTACAAGAGTGGAAACATTAGTGCCAGTTGTGTTAAAATGTTAACGATTTCATATTAGGCGTCATTTTTTGTTGGAAACGTCTCTCTCATTCTTATTTAAACATTTAATAGATTTCCTTATATTTTATTCTTGAAAATAACTGCCTATTACTCTCATTTATTTCACAAAGAAAGAAATTCTACATTTTTCCCAATCTCCTCTTGAGACTAAAAACACTGCGAGAACAGAATTAAACTGAATTTCATGAAGCCATGAAGCATGCAACTATCGACCTCAATGTTATTTAAGCGGTAGAATTACCGACACAGAAATTTTAAAATTTAAATATGAGGCATGGAAACTACGGTCAAAATCATTACGTCTTCAAATCATGAAGACTAAATGTGTGAGTTTAGCAATTATAAATCTTGATTTTTTTTTTTTGTTGGTCATATTCAGTAGAAGAACCCAGCCACTTCAGCTATAAAACTGTGCCTTGAGCTAAAATCAAAATTCAGTCAACTCAAAAAATGGGATTTTATACCTGGCTCATAAGAAGAGTATAATAAGCTTAAATTAATACTTTACTCAGGCTATGGTTCAAAGTCTAGCAAACTTCGGATCTTGAACAAGCGAAAAAGAAGCAGTTTTAGTTAGTTTTTTTTTTGTACTTGGAAAACACAGCGTGAGAAGTTAAGAAATAATAATTTACACAAAAAAATTTAATGATTGAAATAGAGATCATTTTCATGTCATCAGCGAAATAAAGGCAGCTTTCTTTAACAACTTGGAAATGCTACTTCAGTGACATGCTATTACCACATTATTTCTTTGGTTATTTCACACTCATTAAAAAAAAACCGCATGTTTCTTCAATCATTGCTGCAACCTCCATGCTCCTCATTTCCCCTCGCGATTCATTCTTTTGTTTTGTTTTTTTTTTATAATTGATGGCAAGCGTTGTAAAGTTTAGAACAGTGTCGGAGTTTGCTAACACAACGCAGGATATATAACGAGAATGGATTTAATCAGCGATAATAATCTTGTAGTATTTCACACCATCAACCTCGCTGTTCTTGCCACCGCTGTTGCTTTGTGTGGCATTATATCTAACATCATCAACATTGTCGTCTTTCTCAAACAAGGCTTAAATGATACAGTAAATATCAGCCTTCTAGCCATGGCGGTCTCTGATCTTTGCTCTCTTATCACGCTCGAGTGGGTAAACCTACTTAGAAACCCGCTGTTTATCTATAAAGTACCTCTGATCGCAGATGAAGTTCAGCATCTCACGGGCGCTTGGCCTCATGCTTGTTTCGCTAGAATCACCAGCTGGATAACTGTGTACATCACGCTGGAGAGGTGTCTATGTGTTGTTACGCCATTGAAGATCAAGAGAATCGTAACGCCAAGACTGGCCGTGTCTGTTTGTGTAAGCATATTCGTTGTAATGTTCCTGACACTAGTTCCAGACTACGCCACATGCTACATAGACTGGAAGTTTGACTCTAAACAAAATCGTTCTATGGTAGGACTGCTATTTCTACCTGGCCGAGAACACATGTCATCACTGAGCTTCATGTTCAGCGCTTTTACGCAACTCAGCTCTTTCGGGGCAGTCATAATTTTAACCATAATTTTAATAGTTAAAATTAGAGAACAAACAAAATGGAGAAAGTCTAAAAGTAGTTATGGTAACAATTCAACAAAAGACACCAGCACGAAGGAGAAAAAGATTGTGAAAATGATAACTCTTGTAGCGGTTATCTACTGCGTCTGTTTCCTACCAATGCTGGTTCTTTACACTGCCACTACCGCAGTTCCTGGATTCATAATTTTTGGTGCGTACAGCAACAGCTTCTGTGCTGGCTTCTCTTTAGCCTTTTTGTTCGAAGCTATCAATGCCAGCGTCAACATTTTTGTGTATTACAAAATGAGTAGTAAGTATAAAACAACTTTCGATTCTCTTTTTTTAAGTGGGCGCAAATTACAAATAACCGGTTGTTGTAAATAAAGAAATAAACGAAACGGTATATGAAAGATAACGTTGTTGAATTCCTTCCATGTCTTAACTAAATCGTTATGTAGTATATTTACAAAATATTTGGACTGCGTTAAATTTCTAAGAGAAAACGCAAAATATTTTTTGTGTTCGAAAGCTTATCGCTGTGTACGACCTGCATGTACAACAAGTTTTTTTTTTTAAAATTCATAACTTGTGATTGGCATTCTTCCATGCTGTCTGTGGTAGGAGGTGAAACAAGATGCATTTATGGTACCTAACAAAAAATGTGCGCAGTGTACAAATTGTTAGCAAAACGTCTCTGCTAAATTAGTAGATTTGCGTGGAAGATTTCCGTGCTGATTTTTTTGCAAGAGATGAAATCAAATAAGCATAATAATGTATTGTTCTGAACTGTCACATTATGGAAGATGATTAAGTTGTTCTCTGTTGAGTTTGCTATCTTGTATCTTCACGGACAACCCGAGTCACGTGGTCTAGAACAGGTTTCACAAACATTACAACATTAGCTAGACCAAGTCCGATGAAAAGTTCACTGAATCAGTTTACTTCAGACAAATAAGATCAAGTTGTATTGTTGCCAACATCAGTTGGAATAAGATGGAATAGGACATAAAATTCGTTTGTTTCGTCGTTGAAGCACATAATCATTGTTCACAATATCTTATCGTATATCTTATATCCTTCCCGTGCCGTTAAACGTCACATAGGGCTCGCGAAGTAGTTCGCCAATTTTTCCTGTCTTCGACGAGCCTTTCAACCTCATCAAGGGATTTTGTGCCTATTAATTTAGTCTCTCTTAACAATGTCCTCTGCAGAGTTTCACGCGGTCTGCCTCTTTTTCCTCGGCCTGTTGTGTTCCATTTGATAGCTGATTTGGAATTGTCTGATCGTTTCTTCTCATCACGTGACCAACATATGTCCATCTCCTTTTCCTGATCACCCATGAGACTGGTTGTTGTTCATTCATCTGTCTTTTCTCATTGTTCTTGAATTCGTTCCACTTGATGCCGAGTATTTTCCTTAGGCATTTGTTTTCTTATCTTATCTTATATCTTATATCCTTCCCATGCCGTTAAACGTCACATAGGGCTCGCAAAGTAGTTTGCCAATTTTTCCTGTCTTCGGCGAGTCTTTCAATCTTATCAAAGGATTTTATGCCTGTTAATTTGGCCTCTCTTAATAATGTCCTCTTCAGAGTTTCATGCGGTCTGCCTCTTTTTCTTCGGCCTGTTGTGTTCCACTTGATAGCTTGTTTTGGGATTCTCTGATCATTTCTTCTCATCAAGTGACCAACATATGTCCATCTCCTTTTCCTGATCACCCATGAGAGTGGTTGTTGTTCAGCCATCTGCCTTATCGCTGCATTGTTTTTGAATTCATTCCACTGGATGCCGAGTATTTTCCTTAGGCATATGTTTTCGAAAGAGTCTAATTTCTTGTCTGTTTCTTTAGTTGTTTTCCAGCTTTCGCATGCACAAATGAGGGTGGATATTACATTTGAATTGAATAGTCTTAACTTGGTTTTTGTGCTTATAACTTTTGAATTCCATATGTTCTCAAGATTCTTGAAGATCGATGCTCCTTTTGCAATTCTAATTCTAACTTTCTTTCTGGTGTCACCATCCTGGTCTATGTAGCTGCCAAGGTCTGCAGATTGATTGACTTCTTCAATATCTGTCCTTTCTGTGTGTATTTTTCCATTTTGATTAAGAGAAATTTTCATTATTTTTGTTTTGTCCTTGTTAATTTCAAGTCCTATTTCGCTAGCCAGTTTTTTTCTTTCATGGAATTCACATTGTTACTGATAAGGGTTATGTCATCATCAAAATTATCGTTCACAGTATCAAAGTCTAGCATATTCTACACAAACTGTAATCAAAGTTTCAAAATTATCAAATCTTCATAATCACCTGAAGCACATCATCAATCTGTCCTAAAAACTACTTTTCGTTCTAAACTGCTTTTCCTGAGAATCTATTTTGTCCTTTCTGTGTGTCCTCTACTTCTCCTTGTGTCCTCTGTGTGTTTTTTTTTATCCTTGTGTCTCGTCGGTTTCTCTTTCGTGTCCCTACTAAAACTGCCTGCCTGACATATATGTCGTAAGTCAATTATCCAATAGGCCACACCTCTAGATCTTTCTAATTGGTCAGTTGGTCAAGTCGGTCCACTCCTTTATTTCAAAAATCGTGTGCAAATAGCGTCCCAAGATTAGCAAATATTCCTAATCTGTTGTGCCAAATCCGTCCACACAATTTTCTCAAGTATCAGGCGTTAGCGGTACATGGGGGGAAGGGGGGGAAGAGTGGTCCAGATCTGTTTACACAGTGTCCATTTGTTCTATTGTTATCTGAGTTGTTATCACTTTGTCTGTATTCATTGTCAGCGTCTACTTTCTCTAAGCATCTACTCTTTTATGTCGCGACATTACCAATATGTGGAATGCTACCCTCAAATGTTCCATTGCCCTTGACCCACTTTCCACGTATCAGCAATAATAAAACTAGAACAAATATGCCAACAGTAATAATAAGAAGAAGAACACCAATAATAATTATGATACTACCCTAATTTACAAGGGACTGTGCTACATAACCTGTTTTAATATAATCAGGAATTACAGATTGTAACTGATTCCTCGTGGAAAAAAAAGAATGTATGTAGGAAACTACTGTAAAGAGACGAACAACAACACAACTCCTTAGATCATCAGAGGAAGTACCCCTTCCCCCGTCCCCACCCTACCCCCACACCGCTCCTCTCGGTCATGCCTTTCTGTCACGTGGGTCTAACAGGTGGTGTGTGTGGTGGAACTCTAGACATGGAGGTCAGAGATGAATGTTCGTGTATACAGCAGGAAAGAAAAAGCATGCTCCAGAGCTGCCTTGAGTCACTTTCAACTTTTGGTCAACGGTGATCAAGCCACGTCTGGCTCGACATACGTTGCTCTTTGATATAGAAATTGTCATTACCATCATCATGTGCCGTGCTGACTGGCGTTGGCTATTATGCTTCTCCAGAGTACACGATCCTTCATGCAGGCCATCAGTTCAGTTGGTGATCTCCTCTCACACCATCTCGCCAGACTGTTCAGTATCATTTCTCTTGGTCTTCCCCTGGCTCTTCTTCCCTCTATTTCACCTGTTGTTACAGTATTTCCAACGCCCCCTCTTCTCACTGCATGTCCTATGAAAGTACACACACACACACACACACACTCTCTCTCTCCCCTCTCTCTCTCTCTTATTTTTTTGACAATTTTTTTTTCTATTTCCAACTTTTCTGAAACATTCTTCATTATTTATTTTTTGCTGTCCTGGAAATTAGCAACATTCTTCTAATAAACCACATTTCTGTTGCTTCCGGTGACTTTTGTGCAGACTTGCCTATTGCCCGCCTATTGCCCATACATTCTTCCATATAACAAGATAGGTTCAGTATAACATTTTAGGACTCGTTTTCAACATTCATTGATAAGGATATAGAAGGTATGGCTGACGGAAATAAAATGTATGAGCCCCTGTTTTAAAAAAAATTACATTACTTTTACATTTTTGCATCAGTCAGTCAGTCATTTGAATGTCCCTTGCGGAACTTTGCCTTTCTAACAGCTCTCCTGTAGGCGTCTCGGTTGTAAGCAAGATGTCCTGCTGCTGATGCATCCATTTGCTGATCGTCAACTTATATTTTTACATACAAATTGTAAATAAAATGGTTTCAAGTTTTATAACCATTTGCTGAGTATAGACTAATTATATCAGTCCGTAGGAACAGCGAAGAGCAGAACCTCCATCTTAATGCGAAGAAAACTAAATTGATGACAACTGACAAAACAAACAAGGCAGCTGAAATGTGTATCAATGAGGAAAAACTGGAAGAAGTGGAGAGTTTTGAATATCTTGGATCACTATTAACTAATAATAGAGATACAATGATGGGAATTAAAAAGGGGACATCTATCGTTCTTCAGAAAGTAAAACAACTGAAGAATATGTGGAGAGGAACAGACAGAACTACAAAAAATAAGATTTTTAAGGGCATGCATCTTTCCTATCGCAACATATGCCTGTGAGACCTGGACACTCAACAAAACAGCTGAGAAACACATAAATGCCTTTGAATGTAAATGCTACAGAAGGGTTCTTCAGATATCATGGAGACAAAAAAATAACAAATGTATCCATACTACAAGAACTTAATATTGAAGACGACTGGCTAGTAAAGAGGATTAAAGAGAGAAAACTTAAATACTTTGGACACATTAAACGTCATGATAATCTAGAGAAGACCGTCTTGGAAGGATACATAATGGGAAAAAGAAAGAGAGGAAGACCAAGGCGAAGATGGCTGCAAGACATCGTTGATGATCTGCAACGGATGCAGCAACAGCAGCCATCTTGCTCATTACCGAGATGCCTACAAGAGAGCTGTTGAGGATGTAAAGCTCAAATGAATGAATGAGACTGAGAGACCAGTGGATAAAATTTACGTTTATTGTTCATGGTGAGTAAACACATTTAAGAATCTAATTTCTATTTTTAATTGTGCCGGAGAATCAGTAATTGCACAAACCAGAACCGACAAGGAATAGATATTATAACTTTCATGAATTTATGTGTAACATTTGTGGTAAAATGTGTGCATGCAGTTTATGTATTGTGGCCTTCAAACATTAGAAGTTTATCCTCTCTGACTCTTACCTTAAGTAAGTTTGGCCATCCCCTAACATAATCTATAGAATAAAACCTATACAGAAACTTAAAAGGTAAATCACTGTTGTACTCCCTTCATCCAAATCAAAGACATTTTCTGAGAAGATAAAACGTAAGAGAACGTGAAATTATTTTTTAAATCTAATGTTCGGTGTGGGGGTTGGGGGGGGGGGGGGGGGGAAGGACGCGAAAGCCGATAGAAAAGATCGTAAAGAAATGATCAAAATGGAACAGGAAGAGAACAGAATTTGAACTGATTAGGAACAAGCGCAGATTGAGAAGCAGGCTGTTGGGTACAGCTGTTCAGTACCGAAGTATTGAAGTGAACAGCTCTGGCACTGAAACGGTTAGCGCTAGTTTTAGACATATTACAATGTTTTTTTTTCCTTTTTGTTTTGAAATGCTAAGCTTGTCTGGTGTATCTTGTTCAGTTCCATGCTATGAAAGTCCCTGTCTGTTTCCTCTAAGTTCCAAAAAGGAGTATTTGTGTTTTTTTATTTATTATTTTAAAGAACTCACTAAAGCTGAAAATATTCTCAGCAACTTTCTTCCAAACATCGCTCGGTTGCGCGCAGTTAGAAAGATAAAAGCTGCCCTTAGTTAAATCAGAAGGGAAATCTTCACGCTAAAAAAAAAAACCCAACAATTTTTAATGTTATATGTAGCAGTCCTACTTGCGTTTTCAGAATTTGGCAATAAACGAAAAGAAAGTACAAACTAAAGTCTGAAGCAAAGAGATTTCATTTTAGACTAGTTTTTTAGGGGGGGGGGGGCCGGGGGCGGGGAGACGATAACCTAGGATGTTTCGGCCAGTCTGGATGGTCGGAGTGTACACTTCCAGGATCGCTGAGCCTAGCGCTGGGCGGAACTTATGAGACTGCAGCTGCTTTTGTTTCTGAAGCTTTCTTGAATTGTAGCAGTATACGTGTATAGTAAGGGCATTATTATGGGTTTTCTTTTTGAACTTTCTCGTGCTCGGTTGAGATCCTTCGAGAATGTCACGGGGGCTGGAAAACCCGGACAAGGAATTGTGGGGGCAAGGCTGAGTGTGTGGAGTTAGTCTGGTTCTGAAAGTGTATCTGTGTGGACGTTTTTTGCTGTGTTATGTCTTCGAGGAAAACATGAACGTTATAGTTGTACTGCATTTGTAAGTATGAATGGACTTGTCACATGGCAGGGGTAATCTGCCGGCAGTCGAATTTATTGTTATGTTCATTAACATTATCGCCATTCCATCAATAAACATTCCAAGTCATCGTTACCCAGGATTTACTTGACCGTATGTACGAGTTGTTGCCAACGTGAGGTTTTGAACGAGGTTGGATGAGAAGTGTGTCTGGAACAGTATTTAACTAATCCAGAAAATGAGCGTGAGAGCTGGAATTATGTGTATGACTAGTCCAGTAACCTCAGCTCTCGAAGGTCAAGATGAAAGTATAACCTGTTATTCACGTGCGTAACGGGAGCACAACGATATGATACGGCCTAAGAAAAGCCCCAACTACACACAAAAAAGACAACCACCAATTCTCCTATAGAATATCTAGAGCCTGGAAGAGGCTGAGACCAGCTTTTCTGCTGATGCCGGACTCATCAGCAAGAACCAGCTAATTAGGGGTTTATTCAGATTATATATCAACCAGAAAGTGGTAAAGTTGTATTCAAGACCGTCATTGAACAATACACCGCTAGTTATGTTTCTAGACCTAACATTGCTAGATATCTACATCTTTCATACATAATTATCCTGCTTCATAAGCTCACATTTATATAAGACAATACGCCAGGCGGTGGGATTTCTCTAGAAATACCAATATAAGCAACATCAGTGTACATATCAGTGTCGTCAAGTACCATCATCAGCAAGATCCATCTCGCTGAACAGACACAAACTGTGGCATACGTTTTCCCAAGAATTTGTTATCCTAGGCAAAGTTCAGGTTCTAATGTCATCTCTCACTTCACCTGATCACAACTCGTGATCAATCTTCTCATTAATGTGTTTGTGATTGACAGACATTAATCCAGTCAGTCTGATAGATCGAATGTACGGAACTGAATGCTTATAATTTCAGGAGCGGAAAGAGCTTGGGTGATTTGCAGAAAACTCCTGGCACCTGATGATGATGACGAGATGATGATGATGATGATGATGATGATAAAATCTCGATGGTCGTGATGATGAAGAACGATAAGGCCAGCTTCAAGTAACTCAGATTGCTGATAACACATCCAGGACAAATAAGCAACTAGCAGACAATAACATAGTCCAGCCGTCCTGTGCATTCATAAAAGACTACAAGGGACAAAAAAACAACACAACATCTCTACATGAAAGTCCAAGGCAAGACTCTGTTTAGCGTCACTTTCACATCTTTAGTACAACAAAAGTCACCCCCGCCAGAGCTTTTTGATATTATTCTCCATTCTCTGAAAACACTCACTACCAGGTGAATGCCTGCGTGTCAAATGTTCTACACGCTTAAACACTCAAGGGAAACCACTCAATAAATTTAACTATGAAAAGTAACAAGAAGAACATTTTCAAAACTCTCAAAAGGGAAAGTACTCATGAAAAGTCAAAATTCTACTACATTATGAAGAAATCGACACCAGAAATGCTGAATGTTTATGCAGTTGTGATAAATAAAACAGATGATGACTGCTGTAAAAACTGGTTCTATTAATAAATACAGATAGAGCAGTATGGTTCAGGTTTTTAAAAAAAAACAGAGAGGGAATGAGGAAAGTGAACAAAACAAAAACAACAGAAAGTAAAATGACAACGTATAAATGAAGAGCATACATTCATTCATTCATTCATTCCTTTGCATGTCCCTTGCGGAACTTTGCCTCCCAAACAGCACTCCTGTAGGCCTCTCGGTTGTCAGCAAGATGGCCTGCTGCTGCTGCATCCATCTCCAGATCATCAACGATGTCTTGCAGCCATCTTCGTTTCGGTCTTCCTCTCTTTCTTTTTCCCATTATGTATCCTTCCAATACGGTCTTCTCTAAATTATCATGACGTTTAATGTGGCCAAAATATTTCAGTTTTCTCTCTTTAATCCTCTTTACTAGCCAGCCTTCCTCAATATTAAGCTCTTGCAGTATAGATATATTTGTTCTTTTTTGTGTCCACGATATTTGGAGAACTCTTCTATAGCATTTACATTCAAAGGCATTTATGTGCTTCTCAGCTGTTTTGTTAAGTGTCCAGGTCTCACAGGCATATGTTGCGATGGGAAAGATGCATGCCCTTAAAAATCTTATTTTTGTGGTTCTGTCTGCTCCTCTCCACAGATTCTTTATTTGTTTTACTTTCTGAAGAGCAATAGATGTCCTCCTTTTAATTTCCCTCATTGTATCTCCATTATTAGTTAGTAGTGATCCAAGATATTCAAAACTCTCCACTTCTTCCAGTTTTTCCTCATTGATACATATTTCAGTTGCCTTGTTTGTTTTGTCAGTTGTCATCACTTTAGTTTTCTTTGCATTAAGATAGAGGTTCTGCTCTTCGCTGTTCTTGCGGACTGACATAATTAGTTTTTCCATTCCTTCTTGTGTTGTGGACAGCAATACTGTGTCATCAGCATATCTAATCTCTGGTATTTCATAACCTCCAACTGTTATGGCATTGTAATATTCATTGTCTACATCTTCTCTAACATTCCTCATTATATTTTCAGTATACAAGTTAAATAAGTAGGGTGACAATATGCACCCCTGACGGACCCCTTGTTTTATGTCAAACCAACTTGTTGTTTCACCATTTATTCTGACTGCTGCTTGTTGGTCTAAATACAGCAGTGATGTTAATTGTATCAAATGTGTTGGAAATCCCATTTTTTCCATTATTTCCCAAAGTTTCTGGTGTTGTACACAATCAAATGCCTTTGAGTAGTCTATAAAGGATAAATATAGATTCACATTAAACTCCCTGCATTTCTCTAGTATTAATCTTAGATTGAATATATGATCTCTTGATCCTCTTTCTTGCCTGAAGCCAGCTTGGACCATATTGACTTCTTCTTCTATTTTCTTTCGAAGTCTACCCATTATGATTTTTAACAGAATTTTACTGGCATGACTAATCAGGGCAACAGTTCTGTAGTTGGTGCATAATTTCAGGTTACCCTTTTTTAGCAGTGGAATGAATACAGTTCTTTTCCATTCTTTTGGCCAAATACCTGAATGCCATATCTTTTTACATAGTGCATGATAGATTGTTGCACACTCCTTTCCTCCTGCTTTAATAAATTCAGCGGTTATCTCATCACATCCGGGTGATTTACCATTTTTCAGACTCTTTATTGCCCATAAAACTTCTTCCATTGTCGGCTCGGGTTCTTTCTCCTGCAATAATAATTCACACTGTTGATTTCTGCTTCCACAGTCGGTTGTTTCATACATTCTTTTGCAATATTCCTTCCATCTTTCCAGAATTTCCTCTGTCTCTGTCAGGGTATTCCCCATCTCATCACAAATTACATTTAGCTTAGGTGTGACATTTCTCGTCAATGTCTTCATTTCTTTAAACATTTCACTATCTCTTCCACACCTCTGATGTTCTTCTATTCTTTCACAACAATCTTGTATGTATTGTTTTTTGTCTTTTCTTATGTTTCTTCGTACTTCTTTTGTTAAAGTTTTATATTTATCTTTGTTGTTGTTTGTCACTCTCCACTGCGTCTTCATTTCTCTACATTGTTTTATCAGTTCTAGTGTACCTGCTGTGATCCATCTATTCTTTTGTGTTTTCTTTACTGGAAAATGTCTTTAGCTGTTGTTACTAAGATATCTTTGGCCTGCGTAGCCAATTCATCTGGTGTCATCTCTTCCTGTACAGCCATCAGGATTTCGAAACGGTTCTTCACTTCTATACCGTATTGTTCTGGTATATTTGTAAGGTCAAAGCGGAGTGGTCTTGATCCCATAACTATCTTTTTTATCTTTATCTTCATGTCTGCTATTAATAACTCATGGTCCGTGTCACAATAAGCACCTGGTAAAGTTTTTGCTGATGTTATGCTTGACCTCCACCTTCTCTGCACTAAAATGTAATCTATTTGATTCCTGGTTTTCCCATCAGGTGATGTCCATGTGTAAAGTCTTCTTGGATGTTGTTTAAAAAGTGTGTTAGCGATCATTAGCTCATTTTCCATACAAAACGCCATTAGATTGTCACCTGCCTCATTTCTGTGTCCTATGCTAAATTTCCCTACAACCTGTCCTTTATCTTCTGCTCTTTCTGTACCAATTTTTGCATTAAAATCACCCATTATAAATACAATATCATTTTTCCGTACCTGGTCCATTGTCGTCTGCAGTGTGTTATAAAAATGTTCTACTTCATCTTCTTCTGCTGCTGATGTAGGTGCATATACCTGAATGACTGTTACATTTCTAGGAATGCCCTTAAGTCTGATTGTTAGGATTCTATCACTTACTGGATTGTAGCCTAGTAATGCTTTTGATGTTGATTTGTCCAATTAAAAAGCCACTCCATTCTTTCCTCCTACTTCTCCGCCAGAATATATAAATATATTATCATTCTCGCTCGTAAAGTGTCCTGATCCTTTCCATCGATGTTCGCAGATTCCCAAAATGTGTATCCGCGTTCTTTTCATCTCGTCACTTATTACTTGATATTTTCCCTCATACATACTTCTTACATTCCATGTTCCTACTCTTATTTTTCTTTTTAGTTTGATACAGGGGTTTTCCTTAGTAACACCGTCAGGATTTTGTCCGTCATCACAATTACTAGTACCGACCTCTGCCTCACACTCTTCCCCAGTGTTAAAATTAGATCCATAAGAGAGAATATCTAGAGATTATCTATCTAGAAGAGCATACAACATCCAATATTTCGGCTACAGCTTTAAAAAAAAAAAGACTACATCCAAGAACAACACAACACATAAAAACCGCCTACGGAAATTAGATGAAAAACTTTCCGTGTTGGTGTTCTCCTATTACGAAAAACTGCACTAAATGCGTTAACATAGACGAAAATATAAAGGGGAAGCGAGCGATTGGATGAGAAATGGCAAAAGGTAACAGTTTGGACAAAAACAAGGGCTACACGGGTGGCGTGGATAGTAAATGCCAGAGAACAAATTGGGGAGGTGGGGAGGGATTAAGAAAGAGACAGTCTGTCATGCGGAATTTTGCCACCCTAACAGCTCTCCTGTAGGCCTCTCAGTTGTGAGCAAGATGGCCTGCTGCTGACGCATCCATTTGCAGATTATCAACGATGTCTTGCAGCCATCTTCGCCTTGGTCTTCCTTTCTTTCTTTTTCTCAGTATGTACCCTTCCAAGGTGGTCTTCTCTAGATTATCATGACGATTAATGTGTCCAAATATTTAAGTTTTCTCTGTTTAATCATTTTTACTGGCCAGCTTTCTTCAATATTAAGTTCTCGTAGTATGAATATATTTCTTCTTTTCTGTGTCCATGATATTTGAAGAACCCTTCTGTAGCATTTACATTCAAAGGCATTTATGTGTTTCACAGCTGTTTTGTTAAGTGTCCAGGTCTCACAGGTATATGTTGTGATGGGAAAGATGCATGCCCTTAAAAATCTTATTTTTGTAGTTATCTCTGTTCCTCTCCACAGTTTCTTTAGTTCCGTTAATTTCTGAAGAGCGATAGATGTCCTCCTTTTAATTTTCCTCATTGTATCAAGAAAGAGACAAGAAAGGAAAAAAATACCTTGCAGAGAGCTGGAAGATAAAAGTTAAAACCTAGGAATGAGAGAAGGCAGCGAAATGAGTGGAGCCAAGACAAGAAAGTTGGGCATGAAAGCAGCAAGTAGGGGAAAAACTAAAGAAGTTTAAACTAAAGAGGTTTACACTAAAAAAGTTTAAACTATAGAGGTTTACACTAAAAAAGTTTAAACTAAAGAGGTTTAAAGAAGTTCAAACTAAAGAAGTTTAAAGACGTTTAAACTAAAAAGTTTAAAGACGTTTAAACTAAATAAGTTTAAAGAAGTTCAAACTAAATAAGTTTAAAGACGTTTAAACTAAATAAGTTTAAAGACGTTTAAACTAAATAAGTTTAAAGAAGTTCAAACTAAATAAGTTTAAAGACGTTTAAACTAAATAAGTTTAAAGACGTTTAAACTAAAGAAGTTTAAAGAAGTTCAAACTAAAGAAGTTTAAAGAAGTTCAAACTAAATAAGTTTAAAGACGTTTAAACTAAAGAAGTTTAAAGACGTTTAAACTAAAGAAGTTTAAAGACGTTTAAACTAAAGAGGTTTAAAGACGTTTAAACTAAAGAGGTTTTAAAAAGTTTAAACTAAAGAAGATTAAAGAAGTTTAAACTAAAGAAGGCATATTGAAGAATACGGTGTTAGGCTGTTTCAAGGAAGCTTCAGCTGGGCATGGACAGCCAGCTGTTCTAGAGATTTTCGAGGACCTACATCGGGAGAGCGAGACCGAATTGCAGTAATGGAAAAGTTCCGTCTTCCTTGGTGGTCTCTTTGACAGGTCTTGCCACTGGTATTCGTTCCCTCTTGTATATGCCGTCAAGATGTTGGCTAAAGCTAAGAGTTTTTCCATCTGTTTTCCGTGTTTTTTTTTTTATGTGTTGTGTTGTTTGGAGAGGAGCAGACAGAACCACAAAAATAAGATTTTTAAGGGCATGCATCTTTCCCATAGCAACATATGCCTGTGAGACCTGGACACTTAACAAAACAGCTGAGAAACACATAAATGCCTTTGAATGTGAATGCTACAGAAGAGTTCTCCAAATATCGTGGACACAAAAAAGAACAAATATATCTATACTACAAGAGCTTAATATTGAAGAAGGCTGGTTAGTAAAGAGGATTAAAGAGAGAAAACTGAAATATTTTGGACACATTAAACGTCATGATAATTTAGAGAAGACCGTATTGGAAGGATACATAATGGGAAAAAGAAAAAGAGGAAGAACAAGACGAAGATGGCTGCAAGGCATCGTTGACGATCTGGAAATGGATGCAGCAGCAGCAGGCCATCTTGCTCACAACCGAGAGGCCTACAGGAGTGCTGTTTGGGAGGCAAAGTTCCGCAAGGGACATGCAAATGAATGAATGAATGTGTTGTTTTTGTACGTAATATTCGAAAAAAAAGGCTGAGAGCGAAATATTGGGTGTTGTATGTTCTTCATTTATACGTTGTCATCTTACATTCTGCCTATTTTTTTCTGCTCACTTTCCTCACTCCTTCTGTTTTTCTGTAAGAACTAAACCCTAAACCTCTACCTTTAATGCTTATTGAATAACTGTCTAATGCTGTAGTCTCCATTTGCTTAATTACTGAAGCTTTATGTATAATTCTTTTCAATTTAAAAATGTATCTCCAACTTTCTGGATCGTCTGTAGTACAGAAGGCACATGAATCATCACAGAAATGTTGCACAATTTAGTTTTTTCACTGGGTCAAATGTTTGCGTCAGTGAAGTCATCATTTTACCAGGAAATTTAACCTGTTTATAATCCTTTCGTTGATAATCTGCAAATGGATGAATCAGCATCAGGGCATCTTGCTTACAACCATGAGGCCTGCAGAAGAGTTGTTAGGGAGGCAAAGTTCCGCAAGGGGCAAGCACATGACTGACTGATTGACTGACTTATAATACTTGAGCTGGGGGGGAGGACACGATTTCACGGGATTATTGCACTTGTAGGGTTTGCGGTAACCATGACCACTGCTAAAATGAACAACAGCCACTCTGTCTGAAGACGGGAGATACGGGAACCGTCTTTCTGGCATGGCAGACCAATGGGGCTGGTTCCAAACGCATCGCGTGAAGATAGAGAGGGCAAGGATGGATAAATAACAAGAATGAACGTTTTCACTTTTGTATCGTCTAGTGTTTTCGTGAGGTAAAGGCGGATATATTGAAAATGTGTCGTTCTTCGAATATTGATTATGTACCTAATTATGTAGTTGTAGTTGTGTTATAATCAAAGTATCCCCTGTAATGTTGTTTTCGTAAGGTTTTTTGTGTGTAGATGAAGTTTATTATAATTATGCACATGAGTAAATAGGAAATGGATAGCGATTGTTGGTTAGAATTGTGTATCGAGTGCACTTAGAGGAGCACTGCATATGTTCATTGATTATGTGAGTATCATTTTTTATTGTATTGATTATATGATGATTGCGCTGTTGATTACATGCATGTATAGTGAGGTTGAGGGTAACAAGGAGCTATGGAAGAAGGGAGGAAAGAATTAGGGAAGAAAGGAGGCGGTTGCACAGGCAACATTCTTAGTATTGAATTAAGACAGGAGGCTACCAGGTGTAGAATGCACCGACGACCAAAGTCGTATGGTAGAGAGTGCAGAGGAAAAGTAGAGAAGGGAGAGATATGAGCTAGCAGGTGCATGGGTACCGATGACCAAAGTCATAATGTAGAGGATATAGGGAGAAGAGGTGGGGCTAGAAGAAAGATAGGAACCCAAGAAACAGCTGATGTATGTAGGGAACTAGTAGAAATGGAACTCATGACTGAGACAGTCAGACAATTGATATTAAGGAACCACACTATTATTAGTATTGATCATTGGCAGTTATGTTGTGTTGTAGTCCTGTTCTGTCATTCTCTTTTATTGAACAGAGTGAGCTGGAACTTGTTTTGAAACTGTTAGTTCTGGGTTTTCATTTGATATATATTCGGCTGTTTCTATGTGTGTTTCTATGTGTGTTTCTATGTGTGTTTCTATGTGCGGTGTACATGGATAATTAGCATGTTAAATAATGATGGCTGTCCAAATATGGCAAGTCTGAGACGGGTAGAGAGAGGACCGACACAATAGCGAAGTACCTAGTACATCATAAGAACCTAGCATATCATAGGACCAAAGACGATCACAAAAATAAAATACCAATAATTATAATAAGTTTACAATTCATACTAATGAATGGGGCATCCTGCAGGCTAATACACACATGTTGCCACCTGGAGAGAATGCTTCATTCTTTCTAACCAGCCGCGATCAGATGATAAATGATTTATAAAAGCGACATTATCACTTTTCTCTGCCAAGACCATTTTAACGTGAGTATAGGTGTTTCAAGTATTTCTATGTTCTTAACGTTATATCAGTGTAGATTTTCTGTTAATGTTTTTCACAAATTTGTTCTATTCTTATATGTTTTAGTCGTATATTCTAGTTTATGGTTAACTGATAACTTCATTTTCTGTAGTCTTTTCATAGCTTTCATTCCTCTAATGGTCGAAAAAATGCACCTTAATGTCTTAATGCATCTTTGCTCTATTGGCCACATGAATTCCATACAAGACTTATTTTACAAGGCTGAGATACTTCGGCAACATCAAGAGACGCAACAGGTTGGAGAGGTTGATAGTAGAAGGCATAGTGGCCAGGCAAAAGAGAAAAGGGACGACATCACGGCAGGTGGACTCAGGACATCACGGAAAGTCTGAAAATGTTACTGCAAGACGCCGGTCAACTTGCAGAAGACCTTATTGCATTCAGGGAAGCTGTGAGAGGGACAACGTTCTGGAAAGTTCATGTCACATGAATGAAACAATCGTTTAAGATTTCTGTACTCAAGGCTGTGGCATTTGTAGATTCCAAATGTCTGTGGACATTTTTTTTATCAGTCTCACAGTTAAAGCAGTTTTGTCCAATGACTTCCCACGTAATAATCTCACAGTATCAAAGGTGAGTGCCGGAGTCGAGGTAAGGTTTTCAAAGACGTCGAACTACATGTGGTCGAAATCTGATCCACGTGACACAGGTGATCTTAGTAGAAGTAAAAGTTATCGTTAGTTTATTCATTCATTTCTGTACACATAAATAAATATAAATTCTCATCATTAAATAGAAAATGTTTGAGTTGAAAACGTCTCCGTTTTCTCTGTCTAGAAAAGTAAATCGGCCGTTCTTTATGCTCATATCTGATATTAAAACATCAATAACTCATGAAACTTGATGTTAGATATTCATCATGATCATAATCTCTTTTTGCAGCCTTACATTCTTACAGAAAGTTGCAACCATGAAGACCATTATGATACTTGGTTTGCTCTTCCTGCTGGCTGTCTGTCAGTTGCTAGTGAGTGGATATTAATAAGATAATACTTATTTTATATTGTTTAACTTGTTTTGATTGTGACTGTGTTAGGTGTTACACTTTATTCTTTACATGGGCCGAAAAGATTGAAAATACTTCATAATATTTTGAAATCCATCTATTTCGATTTTATACCAAAAGACATATGACTCTTTAAGAAAAGTAATTATGCAAAAGAATGTTATCACTGTATAATGTAAGAAAGAGATTTCGAGTAAATCGAGAAACATATCTTTCTATATTTACAAAAGAAACATCACATTATTTTTTATTCGGAAATAATAACATATAAAATGATCGTTCATAATTATTATTATTACTATTCACAGAATCTCTTCCAGATCCTGAAGGCAAGTAATTCCTAATGAAACAATATTCTGACTGTTTAAAGCTATTCAGATCCATGTCAACACAATCTAACTCATTTTGTACACTAATGTAGCTGCTACCAGTGGGCAGTAGATGGCGCTGTAGTTCAATGTATGTGTTTAAAAGCATGGTACGTGTACGTTGTATTGCCAGTGTCCTTCTACTTTGTCGATATTCTATTTGAGCTGATACTACGATACTGAAGGTTTAAATTTAAAACTGCTCTCTACCTGAGATGTAATGATTCGTCCTTCTGAAAGAAAGCTAGCAAAAAGCTGAACAGCAAGAAAATATAAACAATTATTACATGAAGGAAGGAGAATTAACCTAAATTTTATATTCAGTTAGATGGAGTATCATTGAGGCTAGTGCATGTGCGTCTCGTGCAACCCTTGAGGCTAGTTCATGCATGTATGGAACAACCCTAGAGGCTAGTTCCTGCATGTATGGAGCAGCCCTTGATCCTAGTTCATGCATGTATGGAGCAACTCTTGATCCTAGTTCTTGCATGTATGGAGCAACGCTTCAGGCTAGTTCATGTATGTATGGAGCAACACTTGAGGCTAGTTTATGCATACATGGAGCAGCCCTTGAGGCTAATTCATGCATGCATAGAGCAACCCTTGAGGCTAGTTCATACACGCAGTCAGCAACCTTTGAGGCTAGTTCATACACGCATGGACATACTTGAGGATAGACTAATATACGTATGCATGGAGCTCGCTTAAACCTCCTGCATGCATCTATGGAACACCACGAGGATGGTATATACATACAAAAATTTTATTATCCTTTTCAGGAAATGAACCTCCGAATTTGACACTAAAATAATCGGATCCAAAATAACTTGAACATAATTGGTAGATATAGGTGTATGGTACAGTTTTACAAAGCGTCTTTTTCTCACTTTTTCCCACACACTTGATGCAATAAGGCATACAAAACCACATGAATACACAAACAAAAACAAACACACGAACGAACAAACAAACCAATAAAAACACGCACAGACACACGCACACGCAGAAAAGAATTCAAGATGAAACTGTGTGAAATATAAGTGTAGAGATTAGATGAAAAAAAATATCTAAGATTGCAAGGTGAAAATATTACATTCACAAATACAGGACGGATAATGAACTACATAAGAGAATAGAGGAAGTATAGTAGAAATAAAACGGGCGGATGGGGGGGGGGGGGGGGGAGGGGAGAACATGAGGGAATAAAAAGTACAGTAGAAATGGGAAGGAACTAGAACATGAGGGAATAAAAAGTACAGCAGAAATGGGAAGGAACTAGAACATGAGGAAATAAAAAGTACAGTAGAAAGGGGAAGGAACTAGAACATGAGGGAATAAAAAGTACAGCAGAAAGGGGAAGGAACTAGAACATGAGGGAATAAAAAGTACAGTAGAAAGGGGAAGGAACCAGAACATGAGGGAATAAAAGTACAGTAGAAAGGGGAAGGAACTGGAAAATGAGGGAATAAAAAGTACAGTAGAAAAGGGAAGGAACTGGAGTCCCAGAGAGAACAAGAACAGGAGAAATGGAAGCAAGTAGGGCGAGGGTGGAGGGTGGGAAATTAAGTGAAAATATGAGGGACAATAGAAAAGGGGAACAGGTTGAGGGGGGATCTAAAAAAATTGAAAACAAGAATAGAAAGGGAAAAGAATGTGTATGAGAGGTTGAATTGTTAGAGAAAAACAAGTACAGTAGTAAATGAAAGGTTTGTGTAAAGAGTGGGTATAGGAGATAAGATCAAGTACAGTAGAAGTTGAGAAGTTTGTGTGGAGAGTGGGTATAGTAGATAAGATCAAATACAGTAGAATTTGAACAGTTTGTGTGAAGAGTGGGTATAGTAGATAAGATCAAGTACAGTAGAAGTTGAAAAGTTTGTGTGGAGAGTAGGTATAGTAGATAAGATCAAATACAGTAGAATTTGAACAGTTTGTGTGAAGAGTGGGTATAGTAGATAAGATCAAGTACAGTAGAAGTTGAAAAGTTTGTGTGGAGAGTGGGTATAGTAGATAAGATCAAGTACAGTAAAAGTTGAAAATTTGTGTGAATAGTGGGAATACGAGATAAGATCAGGTACAGTAGAATTTTGTGTGGGGAGTAAATATAGGAGATAAGATCAAGTAAAGTAAACGTTACATCAGACAAACGCAGAGGATTACAATGGACCTTTGACACAGTGCTGGAGGACCTTGACTTTGCGGACGACATTTGTCTATTATCAAGCAGTCACAAAGATATGCAAGATAAAATAAACAAGCTTACTCAGAATGCACACAACATAGGACTAAAGATCAATGTAGGAAAGACAAAGTTAATGAAACAAAATGTGAACAACAGAAATGTACTCAGAGTAGATAGCAAGTTAGTGCAGGAGGTCAATGAATGTGTATATCTTGGTAGTAGAGTAGTAGAAAATGGAGACAGCACAGAGGACATCAACAGCAGACTTACTAGAGCAAACCAGGCTTTTGCATTGCTGCAGACTATATGGAAAAAAAACTAAGCATAAATATGAAAATCAGGATATTTAAGAGTAATGTTCTACGTGTACTACTCTATGGAAGTGAATGCTGGAAAATCACCAAAACCATAGAAAACAAATTGAATTCTTTCCAGACTAAATGTTTACGAAGAATTAGAAAAATATTTTGGCCAAACATCATAAGAAATAACATCTTATTGGCAGAAATGCAGATGAAGCCACTGACAACAATTATTGAGGAAAGACGCTGGCGATGGTTGGGACATGTGCTCCGAATGACTGACAACTCACTACCAAAAATAGCACTGAGATGGACACCACAGGGGAACAGAAGTAAGGGTAGACCAAAAGAGACATGGAGAAGAACAACAGAAAGGATGTTGAGCAATAGAGGGCTCACCTGGGCAAGAGCAGAAAAAAAGGCGAAGGACAGGCATTTGTGGAAAACCCTTGCGGAAGCCCAATGTGCCCTGGGCACTTAAGGTTCAGAGATAGAGAGAGAGAAAGTAAAAGTTGAATATTTGTGTGAATAGTGGGAATAGGAGATAAGATCAAGTACAGTAGAAGATAAAAAGTTTGTGTGAACGGTTGATATGGGAGGCAAGATCAAGTACAGTGTTAATTTAAATGTTAGTGTAAAGAGTGGGTATAGGAGATAAAATCAAGTACAGTAGAAGAGGTTGTGTGGACAGTGGAAATAGGAGGTAAGATCAAGTACAGTAGAAGATGAAAAAATGTGTGTTTAGAGTGGAAATAGGAGATAAGATCAAATACAGCAGAAGATGAAAAAATGTGTGTTTAGAGTGGGAATAGGAGATTAGATTAAGTACAGTAGAAAATGAAACAATTTGTGTGGAGAGTGGGTATAGTAGATAAGATCAAGTACAGTAGAAGATGAAACAATTTGTGTGGACAGTGGGAATAGGAGAGAAGATCAGGTAGAGTAGAAGTTCGTGTGGAGAGTGGATATTGGAGATAAGATCAAGTACAATAGAAATTTGTGTGGAATGTGGATAAAAGAGATAAAGTACAGTAGACGTTTAAATTTTCGTGTCGAGAGTGGGTATAGGAGATAAGATCAAGTACAGTAGAAGGTGAAATGTTTGTGTGTAGAGTGGGTATAGTAGATAAGACCAAGTACAGTAGAAGGTGAAATGTTTGTGTGTAGAGTGGGTATAGTAGATAAGACCAAGTACAGTAGAAGGTGAAATGTTTGTGTGTAGAGTGGGTATTGTAGATAAGACCAAGTACAGAAGAAGATGAAAATTGTGAGCAATGGGTGAGAGTCAAGGAGAGATAAGTAGGAAGGGGTATTCACTTATACATGACAGAGATAGACGCTGTTATGAACAGAACTGGACACTTATACATGACAGATATATATATATATATATATATATATATATATACTCTAGCATTTGTAGTGAAAAGATATATAAGGACAGTATTTGATACAGTGCTATTTGAACTAATAAGAACACACACACACACGCAAAAGAAACAACTGAAAAGTTCATTATGTTTTTCTTTATATTGTATGGCTATTGCACAACGTAGGACGCGAAACGGTGTCCATTTCGTCTCTGTCGTTAAAAGGCAGTACCAGGAAGCACTCACTCACTCACTCACTCACTCACTCACTCACTCACTCACTCTCTCACTCACTCACTCACTCACTCACTCACCAACCCACCCACTCACTCACTCACTCACTCACTCACTAACCCACCCACCCACTCACTCACTCACCCACCCACCAACTCACTCACTCACCCACCCACTCACTCATTCACCCACCCACTCACTCACTCGCTCGCTCGCTCGCTCACTCACTCACTCTCTCACCCACCCACTCACCCACTCACTCACTCACTCACTCGCTCACTCACTCACTCACCCACCCACCCACTCACTCACTCGCTCACTCACTCACTCACTCACTCACTCACTCACTCGCTCACTCACTCACTCACTCACCTACTTGCTCACTCACTCACTCACTCATTCACTCGCTCGCTCACTCACTCACCCACCCACCCACCCACCCACCCACTCAACCACCCACCCACCCACTCTCACCCACTCACTCACTCACTTACCCACCCACTCACTCACTCGCTCACTCACTCACTCACCCACCCACCCACTCACTCACTCGCTCACTCACTCACCCACCCACCTACCCACCCACTCACTAACACACTCTCACATTTCCTCTTCAACCTCCCTGTACTGAGAACTGGTATTCTTTGCTGCCGATGCTGCGGAGATGGTAAGTCAGAACGTCCTATCACTATAGGATCAGGTAGCGGCTTTTCTTTTTTAAAGTCCCCTAGTGTAGGTAAAAAGCTGCTTCTTAAGTAGATTCCACCGGAGTGGGATCTATGGAGTTCCCTGTCCCGTTAGCCAGGCTAGGCTTGTTACTGGGGAGTACCAACGGAGAGGTGGGACAGGGTCTTGATTGGTTATAGTTCGTCAACCTTGACGCTAGCATGTCAGCTATGAGTTGCCAGATAGGACAGCATCTTCACTGTCTATAATGTAGCACGTAAGAGGTACTTCTGTATAAGACAAGTACAGCGATTTGTTACTTGTGGACAGAAATTTTCCAACATTGAGTGATTAGGTTGAACTGGCAAAAACAATAAATGGATGAAAAGTAAATTAATGACAGACAGATAAAGAATATTAAGATGGCCTTTTTTTACAAATGGTATTCGTGTGACTAGAAAATAATATTTTTTTAAATAAAGGAAGTCAATAAGCAGCCACATAAATGTGGTCACAGCTCCATTTATGTCTAAAAACCTTGAATAAAATGTTAGAGCTATTAGAAAGAATTGTTTTTTTATAACTGGTTTTGTTATATTCCATGTGACCCGGAATTACTCTCTTCTGCTACATTTCATATAGATCGTGGTTCAACATTGTAAGTATAATTTATTCTTTTTTTTCTTTCAGTTGTTGAAATAAAATCTTTCACTGAGAGCAGATTAACACGATTAGAGAAGTTAAAATGTAAATTAACGGTTATGGAGAAAATTGCTGTTAATATTCACTCCTCATCTTGGCTTTCCTCCTACTCTTATTCTGTGGAAGTTGAAGGACAGGTACCAACGACGTCAATTATTTTTATTTTTCAACAAATATTCGTTTAATGACTTGAAAGGTTCCACTTGAAAGTCATGAAAATTTTGCCTTTCACTGTTTACGATGAATAAAAAAAATATGGTTTCTGCAATATCCATCCTTCTTGACAGCTAATAAAAAGAAAAAAAAAAAGATAAGGATGATTTCGCAATATTTCATTAATATGTGAGAACTGCACGTCTCAGAAAGTGTATGGCAGATGAACTTTTCAGATGAATATCGACATCCCACAGGACTGCTACACAAACAGAGAAGAAAATGAAAACTAACCATCAGGACAGAATGTTAAGATGGTAATGAGATTTCAGCTCGCAAACATACACTGAGTTCTTGCTAATACGGCTAATACTTTCAGCCAAACTTTGACAGAAACATCAGAGACATTGTTCAACAAAATAATGATTGTAAACGTCATGAAAATTACATATATTCCTGAAGTTAAAACTTCACCTGAGATTAAATTCCGTGGAAGGATTATAAAACAAATTTATCATTTTTTTTTTACATTCGTACAATATTCTCTTCTTAATCTTTCCGTAAATATTTTGAAAATAAGTAGGTAAATTTTACTGCAGAGCGACTACATTACAGATTTCTATTAATAAGACTGCAACATCGAAGATTCAACCACACTCACATAGAAAAGATTCACAACAAAGTTTTAACCAACAGAAAAAATGTCAAGACCTTCCACATCAGCTGCAAAGAATCTGAACAGAGCTAATGTATCGCATCTCACAGACGTCCAGATAAGTAACAAATACAGCGGTTCTCTGAGGTAGTCCTACAGAGAGTTAGAAACAAAAGTCAATGATTGAAGATCCAAATGTCGAACACCAAGTACAGCATGATAAACACAGGCGGAGTTAATAGGTGTAAATGTGCTCTACTTTCCCTCATTAATCCAGGCCTATTTCCTTCCAATTCAATTCAAATCAAGCGCCGTGCCTCCTGGCGTAGGCTATCATTTCTCTCCACAATTCCCTAACTTTAGACTTGATTATGAGATCCGCCGGTAACTTTACTCCTAGCCACACTGACATTCCATCCAGTAACTTCTCTTTCTGTCTTCCTCTGTTTCTTCTTCTCTCGAATTTCCAGTTGTCAAAGTGTATTCCAATATTCCTCATCTCAGAAAATGTCCTATAAAGCTCGCTTTTCTGCCTCTGATCTTTGCTATAATTTGCTTTTTTACTCCAGCCTCTCTTAAGACTTCTTCATTGGTTTTCTTGGCTATCATCTATGGTACCTTCAACATCCTTCTTATAAACCACAGCTCCATGGCCTCCATTTCTCGCTGTACTCTCTTATTCATGGACCATGCTTCACATCCATAAAACAACATTGGTTCGATGTAACATTTAAGTACTTGGAATCTTGTTTCCATTGATACGAATCTGCTGCACAGGATGTTTCTCATTTTCTGGAATGCTGTCTTGGCCTGAGCACGTCTGCGTTTTATTTTCATTGTGACATTTCCCCTCAGCTGTTATAATCGTTTCAAAGTACTTGAATCTATCAACTTGTTTCAGCTCTGTGCCATCGATGGTGGTATTTTCTTTGAGATGACCATCACTTCAGTTTTCAGACTGAGACCTTTACTTCTGCTTTCACGAACCACGATGTCCAGAAGAGCCTGTAGCTACCCTTCACTTTTAGCAATTAGGACCGTGTCGTCTGCATATCTTAAGTTGTTAAGGTTGTACCAGGCAACTGATATTCCTGGCATGTTCTCTATATTTCTCATTATGTTTTCGCTGTACAAGGAGAAGAGGTCAGGAGATAAAACACATCCTTGTCTCACCTCCAACTGTGTGTCTTGGAATGCTCCTATTTGGTTCTCAACCCTCACTGCTGCTGATTGTTGCCAGTATATGTTTATGATAAGTTTCAGATCTTTCCTATCTATGTTGATGTCTTCCACCATTATTATAATTTCTGTGTGTCTCACTTTACCAAATGCTTTACACTAGTCTATGAAACATACGTATAGGTCCATCTTTAGGTTTATTGATCTCTCCATCATTGTTCTTATGATATATATATGGAAAGCAATGGTAAACTACCTTCTGGAAACATACCAAGAAACCCAAGCAGCAATCATGGAAAGTCAAATAGGAAAAAGATCTGGTGGTGAGTCCCCCAGGCCAGATAGATCTAATTTTAACACTGGGGAAGAGTGTGAGGCAGAGGTCGGTACTAGTAATTGTGATGACGGACAAAATCCTGACGGTGTTACCAAGGAAAACCCCTGTATCAAACTAAAAAGAAAAATAAGAGTAGGAACATGGAATGTAAGAAGTATGTATGAGGGAAAATATCAAGTAATAAGTGACGAGATGAAAAGAACGCGGATACACATTTTGGGAATCTGCGAACATCGATGGAAAGGATCAGGACACTTTAAGAGCGAGAATGATAATATATTTATATATTCTGGCGGAGAAGTAGGAGGAAAGAATGGAGTGGCTTTTTATTGGACAAATCAACATCAAAAGCATTACTAGGCTACAATCCAGTAAGTGATAGAATCCTAACAATCAGACTTAAGGGCATTCCTAGAAATGTAACAGTCATCCAGGTATATGCACCTACATCAGCAGCAGAAGAAGATGAAGTAGAACATTTTTATAACACACTGCAGACGACAATGGACCAGGTACGGAAAAATGATATTGTATTTATAATGGGTGATTTTAATGCAAAAATTGGTACAGAAAGAGCAGAAGATGAAGGACATGTTGTAGGGAAATTTAGCATAGGACACAGAAATGCGGCAGGTGACAATCTAATGGCGTTTTGTATGGAAAATGAGCTAATGATCGCTAACACACTTTTTAAACAACATCCAAGAAGACTTTACACATGGACATCACCTGATGGGAAAACCAGGAATCAAATAGATTATATTTTAGTGCAGAGAAGGTGGAGGTCCAGCATAACATCAGCAAAAACTTTGCCAGGTGCTTATTGTGACACGGACCATGAGTTATTAATAGCAGACATGAAGATAAAGATAAAAAAGATAGTTATGGGATCAAGACCACTCCGCTTTGACCTTACAAATATACCAGAACAATACGGTATAGAAGTGAAGAACCGTTTCGAAATCCTGATGGCTGTACAGGAAGAGATGACACCAGATGAATTGGCTACGCAGGCCAAAGATATCTTAGTAACAACAGCTAAAGACATGGTTCCAGTAAAGAAAACACAAAAGAATGGATGGATCACAGCAGGTACACTAGAACTGATAAAACAATGTAGAGAAATGAAGACACAGTGGAGAGTGACAAACAACAACAAAGATAAATATAAAACTTTAACAAAAGAAGTACGAAGAAACATAAGAAAAGACAAAAAACAATACATACAAGATTGTTGTGAAAGAATAGAAGAACATCAGAGGTGTGGAAGAGATAGTGAAATGTTTAAAGAAATGAAGACATTGACGAGAAATGTCACACCTAAGCTAAATGTAATTTGTGATGAGATGGGGAATACCCTGACAGAGACAGAGGAAATTCTGGAAAGATGGAAGGACTATTGCAAAAGAATGTATGAAACAACCGACTGTGGAAGCAGAAATCAACAGTGTGAATTATTATTGCAGGAGAAAGAACCCGAGCCGACAATGGAAGAAGTTTTATGGGCAATAAAGAGTCTGAAAAATGGTAAATCACCAGGATGTGATGAGATAACCGCTGAATTTATTAAAGCAGGAGGAAAGGAATGTGCAACAATCTATCATGCACTATGTAAAAAGATATGGCATTCAGGTATTTGGCCAAAAGAATGGAAAAGAACTGTATTCATTCCACTGCCAAAAAAGGGTAACCTGAAATTATGCACCAACTACAGAACTGTTGCCCTGATTAGTCATGCCAGTAAAATTCTGTTAAAAATCATAATGGGTAGACTTCGAAAGAAAATAGAAGAAGAAGTCAATATGGTCCAAGCTGGCTTCAGGCAAGGAAGAGGATCAAGAGATCATATATTCAATCTAAGATTAATAATAGAGAAATGCAGGGAGTTTAATGTGAATCTATATTTATCCTTTATAGACTACTCAAAGGCATTTGATTGTGTACAACACCAGAAACTTTGGGAAATAATGGAAAAAATGGGATTTCCAACACATTTGATACAATTAACATCACTGCTGTATTTAGACCAACAAGCAGCAGTAAGAATAAATGGTGAAACAACAAGTTGGTTTGACATAAAACAAGGGGTCCGTCAGGGGTGCATATTGTCACCCTACTTATTTAACTTGTATACTGAAAATATAATGAGGAATGTTAGAGAAGATGTAGACAAAGAATATTACGATGCCATAACAGTTGGAGGTTATGAAATACCAGAGATTAGATATGCTGATGACACAGTATTGCTGTCCACAACACAAGAAGGAATGGAAAAACTGATTATGTCAGTCCGCAAGAACAGCGAAGAGCAGAACCTCTATCTTAATGCAAAGAAAACTAAAGTGATGACAACTGATAAAACAAACAAGGCAACTGAAATATGTATCAATGAGGAAAAACTGGAAGAAGTGGAGAGTTTTGAATATCTTGGATCACTAGTAACTAATAATGGAGATACAATGAGGGAAATTAAAAGGAGGACATCTATTGCTCTTCAGAAAGTAAAACAAATAAAGAATCTGTGGAGAGGAGCAGACAGAACCACAAAAATAAGATTTTTAAGGGCATGCATCTTTCCCATCGCAACATATGCCTGTGAGACCTGGACACTTAACAAAACAGCTGAGAAGCACATAAATGCCTTTGAATGTAAATGCTATAGAAGAGTTCTCCAAATATCGTGGACACAAAAACGAACAAATATATCTATACTGCAAGAGCTTAATATTGATGAAGGCTGGCTAGTAAAGAGGATTAAAGAGAGAAAACTTAAATATTTTGGCCACATTAAACGTCATGATAATTTAGAGAAGACCATATTGGAGGGATACATAGTGGGAAAAAGAAAGAGAGGAAGACCGAAACGAAGATGGCTGCAAGACATCGTTGATGATCTGGAAATGGATGCAGCAGCAGCAGGCCATCTTGCTCACAACCGAGAGGCCTACAGGAGTGCTGTTTGGGAGGCAAAGTTCCGCAAGGGACATGCAAAGGAATGAATGAATGAATATATATATATAATTTGCGAACTACTTTGCGAACGAACCCTATGTGACGTTTAACGGCATGGGAAGGATATTATATATATATATATATATATATATATATATATGGGGTTACTTGTAACGAAACCGCTCTGTTCTTCAGCGATTTCTGGTTTTATTTTGCTCCTGACTCTTCTCATAACAATACGAAGTAGGATTTTGGTAACATGGCTCATAAAACTAATGGTTCGATGATCCACACATTCAACTGCACCTTGTCTCCTTGGTAGGGCAATGAAAATTGATTGCAAAAGGTCTGATGGGACATAGTTACTGTTATAGATGTCATTCAACAATCTGCTAATTATTTCTATACCAAGCTCTCCTAATGCTTCAATTCTTCCTTGGTGATTTTATCTGGTCCTGGTGTTTTGTTGTTTTTCATGTGTTTGATGGCTTCTACCACTTCTGCTTTTAATATATGAGGCCTCTCATTATTGTTTCGTATATCTTTTTCTCCTCTATTATCCTCATACAGTTCTCTAATGTATTCGCACCATCTTGCCTTTATTTCATCTCTGTCCATTATTGTATGCCTCTCTTTTGACTTCAGGCAACCAGTCTAGTGATATGTCCCTTTGTTTGTTAACTCCTTTATTTGTTTGTACATATCTCTTGTGTTTCCATGATGGCGTGTCTCTATTTCACTACATTTCTTATTTAGCCACTCCTACTTAGCTTTATTGTGTCTTATTTCTTTATTTATTCTGTCATATTCATCTTTATCTTTCTTGAGAGTTCTTCTCCGATCCATTGGTTGCAAAATTTCTTCTGTCATCCATCCCTGTTTAGCGTGTCGTTTATTTGGAGGTAGGATTTCGACAGATGTTTGCTGAATAGAATCTTTGAGCATAGTACATTGTTCATCAATCGTTTCAATCTTCTCTATAGCATTTTATCTATTATGTACTATGGTCCTATATTGTTCTTGTATTGTTTTATCTTTCCGTATCAGCTCTCTATCTAGTTTTTTGTTTCTAGCTGCTACCTTTAACCTCTTTAACTTGATTCTCACTTTTCCTACAACTGGGATGTGGTCACTGTTGCAGTCTGCAATTGGTCTTGTTTTCACGGGTATTAGTGAGCTCTTGAATCTTCTGTTGATCATAATGTAATCTATCTGGTTACGTATGTTATTATTTGGTCTTTCCCATGTCCATAGGCGCCTAGGGTGTTGCTGAAACGAAGTATTTCCTATTATTTTATTCTTTTCTGCCCACTCAATCAACATCTCTCCTCTTTTGTTTCTGATTCCTAGTCCATGCTTGCCAGTAGCTTCATTGTCGTGCTCGCGTTTAAATCACCTAGCACAAAGTTTACTTCCCATGGTTTGCACTGTTTCATTTCCATCTCCAGACTGTTGTAAAATTATTTTATCTCATCATCAGAGCTTTCTGAAGTTGGTGCGTATACTTGGATGAGATTTGTGTCTATTGGGTGGCCGTGTAATTTAACCATTAACATTCTGTCTGATATGCACTAGAAGCCTTTCACAGTTCTTACAGTCTTATTATTCAATATTATGCCAACTCCATTTCTACACTGGTTTCCCCCGGAATATATTATTTTGAAGTCTTTATGATCTCTGCTTCCTGCTCCAGTCCATCTCATTTCACATAAACCAAGGATGTTAATTTCCATTTCTTTCATTTCTTGTTCGATGTTTTCCAGTTTTGCAAGCTCTGTTAGTGTTATAATGTTCCATGTTGCAATTACTGTGGTGTTACTTTTGTTTTCTTTGTGTACAGTAGTTGGATGACGATCTGGTATCACCTGTCGCACGTGATAGTCCCTACCGGATGAGGTGGTTACACTGGAACCCCCATTAACGTCGTTATGATTCAGATAATTGTGGATTGTCATGATTGTTCTTGGGAATGTACAGTGTTGGTTTCCCCCTGCCTTCCACTGGTTTGTTTATGGTTTACTCCACCAGCCTTTGACTCTGGCCAGAGCCTACCTTACAAGGCAGCTGGGGGGTCGAAATCAGAGTTTTCCTTCTCATAGATGAGCTACCAACCAAGACTAACGAGTTTCATCTATCCGAAGCTTCTGGTTTTCAGGCGCCAGATATTCACCTTCGCCCCTTCTCCTGTTTTTAAACAGTTACGCCACGAGAAGGCCAGAAGCTGGACTTGACTGTCAGAGGCTATTTGAGACGCGGGCCTTGGAGGCATCTGATTGAAGTGGAGAGCTTATCCTCCATCCCAACTCTGGCCATTACAGTCCTTAGAACCATGTCCTTCCACTTTGACCTTTTAAAGACTGGACAATGTTGATGTTTGGTGACAATCTTTTGATTGCCTGGTCTAAAATTCTGTGAATTCTGAAGCTAACTTGGCCAGATTTTACACATAGTAAATAGAAAATTTATACAACTCTTTCTCTCTCTCTCTCTCTCTCTTCTCTCTCTCTCTCTCACAGACACAAGCACACAGAATTATACACACAGGTCGACTCACAATTCTAGTTATTACAAGTATATATATATATATATATATATATATATATGAACTGACCATTCCGGTGACCTATAGCAACTAAAACATACATCAGAGAAACACACGATGCTCCACATACAGTTATTTGAAGAACGAATGTTTACATTTCAAATTTGCTGTTGAAAGTATAAAAATAGTTGTTGCTGGGATTATGATGAATCTCTTGCATTCTGACGCAAGGAGAGCAACTTCATGTGTTTAATTTAAAGTCGACTCATGATACAATCTCTCCAGCCTCAGTTACCAATGACTCGTTAGACAGCTTGCAAGGATGTATCAGCCTTTCACCACGAGATTGTCTGAAGAGAAGGAGGACCATGGTTATTGCCAGTTCTTGTTCACTAGTCCCATTAGCCATATTATAATTCTACCATGATATTATTTGCTCTTGACTACTCAGTTTCTCTTTTTGTCCCCTCAATGCTGAAGGATATATTAGGAAGGAGACAAAACAAGATAAGACAAGATAAGACAAGATAAGACAAGACAAGACAAGATAAGACAAGATAAGACAAGACAAGACAAGACAAGATAAGACAAGATAAGACCAGATAAGATAAGACAAGACAAGACAAGATAAGACAAGACAGGACAAGATAAGACAAGACAAGACTAGATAAGACAAGACAAGATAAGACAAGACAAGACAAGATAAAACAAGATAAGACACGACAAGACAAAATAAGACAAGATAAGACACGACAAGACACGACACGACAAAATTAAGACACGATGACCCAGAGAACAAGGACGAGAAAAAAACTTTCCCCACTATCTAAATATTTCTTCCTTTTCTGTGAATTCCTTGTCGTTATTTTTTTTTCAATTTGAAGTTTGTTTTTTCTCGATAGACAAGAAATGATTCCTGTCGGTCTCAGAACAAGGAAGATCGAGAACTTTGATCCTCCTCAATGGATGCCAGCCGTCTGGATCGGTAATTCCATCTTGACCTAACTCTTAACCTTACAGCAGATGTGAACCTTGATTAATGTGTCTGGACCATGCATTTAAAAATATTTTACAATGATTTCGGCGAGTCATGTTTGCTTACAAAACGGCTTTTTCTTTCTGTGGTTTATGTACTTTCACTCAATGCTACTGTAAACCTTCGAATAATGAAAACTCAAGGGCTAAATAAAAGTGTTGTGAATTAAGACGAGTGCTTGTGTTTTATAAATGTTTGCTTGGAAATAAATTGATACGCCTTAATACTTTGGATTATTTGCCTCTGTTTGAAAGTTATACGCACTCAAGGAGTAAAGTTTGAGAAAAAGAACACAGTGTGTGCTACAATTGTTTCGTAGTCTGCATCAAATTCAGGACTTTTTAGATTTTTTAGAGAATATAGACGGCATTGACTTTTGTAATGTCAAAGAAGGCGAGATTCTGTACTAAAAATAGCACTAACTAGAACAATGGAGACGAAGCAGAGAATATGAAATACAAAGAAAAAATTGGAGAAATATATCAGATAGTAAGAAAAAAAAGTAATAAAAACTTATACAACAGTTCTTTTTACGATAAACTATATAAATGAATTTGAAATAGTTAAAATAAAATAGTTATTAGAACTCGATTCATTCACCGAAAGAACTTTAGTAGTTACACAATCTTATCTTATATTTTATATCCTTCCCGTGCAGTTAGACGTCACATAGGGCTCGCAAAGTAGTTCGCCAATTTTTCCTGTCTTCGGCGAGTCTTTCAACCTCAACAAAGGATTTTATGCCTGATAACTTGGCCTCTCTTAATAATGTTCTCTTCAGAGTTTCACGCGGTCTGCCCCTTTTTCTTCGGCCTGTTGTGTTCCACTTGATAGCTTGTTTTGGGATTCTAGTTACATAATAATAATAATAATTATTATTATAAGGGCCCACCCCCCTTAGAGTGTCAGGAGTTTAAAGGGCCGAAACAGTTGTCTGAAAAGGGGGGGGGGGGGTACTTCCTCTGATGTTGTTCCGCTCTCTACGGTAGAGAGTTTCCTGCATATAATAATAATAAAACAGCGGTTGGGGGGGGGGGGGGAATGACGCAAAGAAAGACGAGAAAAGCATATATTCTTTTTTAACCAAAAAAAAAAAAAGATAATTTCGTCACAATAAACTAGTTCAGCTACATTGAGGTTTCATGTAATGAGACTGTACTGACAGTTAAGAATGTACTTGCTCTTAAGACTGTGCTGGCTTTTAAGAATGTACTGGCACATAAGACTGTGCTGACACCCGTGCTACAGGAAGAAACGCGGACGTTCAGTTGGGTGCCGGAGTAAAAACGCGGGTCTTGATGTGTACTGGGGGTATAGTTGTAAAATGGAATGGAAAACTGTATTTCCATGTACTTCCGTGTATTTATTATGTTTCAAAATATAACTAAATGTATGAAGATTTCATAAATGCAGAGTTTTTTAGGAAAAAAGAAGTAATGTGATGTTTTTAGACGATGATTGTGCCAAGCTCACCATCGGCTAGGTCTAGATCTACACTACTTACCATCTGAGATGTCTAGATCTACTTGTCAATCTCGTATTGTGATTCTGTGTTGCATTCTCGCTAAATTAATGTCTGAAATAACCTCCTAACTACTTCTCCAGTCGTCTAATATGTCTAGATCTACTTGGGATACATTCAAGAGCAGTGGGGTGGTCACAGGCCATGTCCATACCCCTTACTTCATCATCAAAACTTGGAAATTTTCGATGTTTCTCTTCCTTTTTCTCGCTTGGCATCCCTCGTAACTAAGTAGTCTTTCACCATTTTGAAAAGTGTCACCGTAAACGTGGACGAAATATGTACAATCTAAATGTTACACCGGTTGTTTTAATGAAACAAATCAAGCGTCGCTATATCGACCATACGTACGACGTTGAAAAACCGGATGGCCACTCTAGCGACCAAAGAAGGCACGGGAAGAGTTAAGAATGTACTGGCACATAAGAATATAGTGACACTTAAGAATGTACTGCCACATAAGCATGTGCTGACACTTAAGAATGTACTGGCACATAAGACTGTGCTGACACTTAAGAATGTAATGCCACATAAGAATATAGTGACATTTAAGAATGTACTGCCACATAACATTATGCTGACACTTAAGAATATGCTGACGCTTAAGAATATACTGGCACATACGAATGTATTGCACATAAAAATATGCCGACACTAAAGAATGTACTGGCACATAAGAATGTGCTGACACTTTAGAATGTTCTGGCTTATCCGACGCTGTGTGTCAGAAATTCGAATGGTGGAGTGTAGAGTGTATTTAAATGGAGACTTGAGATGTATGATAGGTGGGTCGTAACTGAGGATGGTGTGTGGGGAAACCGTGAAGAGGAGAGACAGTGATATAATGGTAATCTATCCAGGTGAATGTGAAATATGTGATTATATTTGAGGTACAGGGGTTGTAATGTGATATTGTGAAGAGGTTCTGAGCTGTGTGTAACAAGTGAGAAGGGAGTGGAAATTAGTGGGGAGGGATTATGATTGTAGAAGAGGAGAATGGTATGTGTAGCTGAATAGCGAGTTCAAATCATGTGGTTCCAAAGTCCCATATGTAGCGGTTCTCAAGCGCTAGGCGGCTCGTGTCATCTGCGTGACACTGTTTGATAGCTGTTACCAGAAAGTCAGATTTGCTTCTCTGGTTGGAGCCATTGAAATGATTCAGGACTGGTTTCGAAGCATGCTGGTTGACATCGTACAGATGTTTTTTTCCATGCGGTCCCCTAATCTGAGGCCTGTTTCACCAATGTAAATTTTTCTGCATCTTTTGCATACGATTACATATATCACATTGCGGGACTCGCATGTGAATCCTTCATGGAGAGTGAGGATAATTTTGGGAAAGGTGATCGTTTTCGTTTCCCAGACCACAGGGCAGTTATCGGAATGAGGGCAGTTACATTTTATAGTGCCAACATATGCAAGGTTTTGCTTCAAGTTGCTATGGACAGGGATGTCCTTAAGATTTAGTTCTCGTTTGTATGCTAATAGGGGTGGATCAGAGAAAATGTCGCGAGTGTCCGGGTCGAGGACAATTATAATCACATATTTCATCTTCTCCCAGCTAGATTACTCTCTCTCTCTCTCTCTCTCTCTCTCTCTTACCCTCACGGTTTCCCCACCCACCACCCTCAGTTACGACCCACCTATCACACATACCAAGTCTCCATTTAAATACTCTCTACACTCTACCATGCGCATTTCTGACACAACGTCGAACAAGCCACAGCTTCTTACAAGTTACAGCTAAGGGCTGTATTTATTTTATTTGATTTTTTTAAAATAGCATTCACGTGAATTTATATTTACCTCCTCTCTCTATTTCTTCGTCCTGTTTTTTTTTTTTTTTGGTATGATTAAGGCTCACGCCGAAACTGTGTACTCGTTAAGTAGTAATGCTGTTCCTGCATTTGTTTCCTAGTTTATATATTTTAGAGCACGTATGGGTGTGTCTCTAGTGAGATGATGCTAATTTCTAGATTCAAGATTCAAGATAGTGGTTCTGTGCCTCAGAAAGAAGAAGCTATGGAATCATCAAGAAAGTGATTATAGACTTAGTGCAGATGACACTTTGGTCGAGACCATTTACATCAACGTCATAAAATTACTATCAGCCGTAGTGAAAAACCGAATGAACACATTCATCGGCAACAAATATATGACAAAGATCGATTCTGAAACATAAGAACATTGGCCACACCATAAAAAACTGCTCAGGTAATCCAAGAAATGGATAGATATCTCCTAGACGCACTAGGCATCAGTGACATGCGATGGTCAGAAGCAGGGAAAAGATCGGCGGAAACCCATAAGTTAATCATACATTCAAGCAGATGAGATGGGACATATCAAGAAAGAGTGGGTATAATTATGTCCACTATAGCAGCAAAGAGGCTTACAGAATGGGAACCAGTGAACAGTCGTATATTAAGAGCACGGAAGAATGACAATCATACAATGCTATGCACCTACGAACGATGCAGATGATGAAGTAAAAGACAATTTCTATCAGTAACTACAACAACTCATTAACAAAGTACCTAAACTCGACATCTTAGTTGTCATGGGAGACTTCACCGCCAAGGTAGGAAAAGATAACATCGACGCAGAAAAAGTAATGGGGGAAACCAGAATGGACAAAGAGTAATGCAAATATGTCTAACAGAGGGGATGGTCATTGGAGGAACAACGTTTCCACACAAAGATATACATAAAACAACATGGATATCTCTAGATAATAGAACCAGAAATCAGATAGGTCATTTTTGTATTAGAAAACAATTCAGAACATCTCTGATAGATGTAAGAGCATATAGGGTTGCACATGTCAACAGTGATCACAATCTGTGTATAGGGAAAATAAGACTAAAACTGAAAAGCCAACACGAGAAAGCAATACTCAGAAAGATAAACAGTCATAGTCTACAGGATGAAAATTTTAATCTGGAACTTACCAAACATTTCACTGCAGTCAGTAAAGTAGAGGAGACAGATGTAGATGACTTATGGAATTCTTACAGCACATCCTTAATCACCGCAGCTAAAACAAGTGCTGGAATGGAATGCAAAAACACAAGTACAAAAGCATGGATATCAGATAACACATGAGAATACATACCTGAGAGACGAGTAGCCAAATTAGTCATGTTGAATGTAAAGACAGATCTTGAAACAGATTTGGCAAAAGCAACATACAAAGAACTAGACAATAAAGTAAAAAGTTCAGCTAGAAGGGATAAAAGAGAATACATGGACATTATGGTGAAAGAAGCAGAGAAGGCAGCAAAAACAGGAGATAGCAAAACTCTGTATAACATACAAAAAGGCTAACAAGTACTATTGCAACAAATTTAGACAAATCCTAAGCAAAACTGGCACCCTATTAACATCAAATTGACACCAAAAACAAAGATGGGCCGAACTCTCCCAAGAAATACTTAATCGACCACACCCACAAGAATTGATAAAAAACTTTGAAACTGACTTACCAACCCCACAACTAAACGTCAGCCTAGATGAAATTACACTGCATGAAACTGAAACAACAGTGAATCTAATGGCTAACAACAACGCTGCAGGTGAAGCTAAAAAGCCTATCAACAATGACAACATGAGACAACTACAGAGTATGTTTAATAAGATTTGAAAAGAAGAAAACGTCCCTTCTAAAAGGAAAAAAATTAATCTTTTAAAATACAAAAAAGGACAACCTTAGTGACTGCAATAACTGGTGAGGAATAACATTACTATCAATTGTTTCAAAAGTATTTTGCAAAGTTACTCTGAATAGAATTCAAGATATAGTGGAAGCTGCAATGAGAGAAGAACAGGCAGGATTTCGAAAATGAGAAAGCTGTCTCGACTAGATCTTTACTCTAAGAATAATACTTCAAAAACATATTGAAAAGCAGAAACCATTAGTACTAAAATTTATAGACTTTAAAAAGGCATTTGATAGCATGCACAGAGAATCATTGTGGAGAATTTTAAGACTATATGGAATACCATCTAAAATTGTCAACATTATTAGGGATCTCTAAAACGGATATATTTGTGCAGTCAAGACAGAAGATGGAATGAGCGAATGGTTCCAGATTGAAACATGCGTGAAACAAGGATGCTTATTATCTATCTTGCTTTTTGGAGTCGCCATAGATTTTAAAATGAAAAAAATGTTGCACAGGTAAAGCGGGCATTGAGTGGGTACAAGAGACCCAACTGGAACATCTTGATTTTGCAGATGACATAACTCTTATCAGTGACAATTTGAAATCAATGCAGAGAAAAAAGCAGATATTCTGTCTTCAATGGCTAGTAAAATAGGACTTGAAATTAACAAGGAAAAAAACTAAAATAATGAAACTTCTCATTAACCATCAAGGAAAAATACACATAGAAGGAACAGCTGTTGAAGAAGTAAACCAATTTGCATATATCGGCAGCAACATGGATTAGGATGGTGACACCAAAAAGGAAGTTAGTATTGGAATTGCAAAAGCATCATTTGACCTTCAAGAGTCTCAAGAACATATGGCATTCAAAAGTTATAAGCACAAAAACCAAGTTAAGATTATTCAATTCAAATGTAATATTTCTCTCTCTCTCTATCTATCTATCTATCTCTCTCTCTCTGAACCTCAAGTGCCCAGGGAACATGGGACTTCCGCAAGAGTTTTCCACAAATGCCTGCCCGTTGCCTTTTTTTCCGCTCTTGCCCAGCTGATCCCTCTATTGCTCAACATCCTCTCTGTTATTCTTCTCCATGTCTCTTTTCGTCAACCCTTATTTCTGTTCCCCTGTGGTGTCCATCTTAGTGCTATTTTTGGTAATGAGTTGTCAGTCATTAGGAGCACATGTCCCAACCATCGCCAGTGTCTTTCCTCAGTAATTGCTGTCGGTGGCTTCATCTGCATTTCTGCCAACAAAATGTTATTTCTTATTCATATGTAATATCCACCCTCATTTAACTTAAGAAATTAGACACTTTTGAAAACAAATGATAACATAAAAACTCAATATAAAGTGGAAAGAATTCAAGAACAACACAGAGATAAGATAAATAAGCAAACAAGAACCTGTCTCATGGGTGATCAGAAAAAGAAGATGGACATATGTCGGTCACGTAATGAGAAGAAACACTCAGATAATCCCCAAACAAGCTATCAGGTGGAACACAACAGGCCGAAGAAAAAGAGGTCGACCACGTGAAACTCTGAAAAAAAGGACACTGTTAAGAGAAGCCGGTTTAGTGGGAATAACATCCCTTGATGAGGTTGAAAAGCTCGCCGAAAACAGGAAATCTTGGCAAATGATCCCTATGTGACGTTTAACGGCATGGAAGGATGTAAGATGTAAGATGAAGAGGAAAAAAAAATGAAAATTGAATTAGTGATAAAACCAGCAAATGTTTAGAAGAGACGAACATTTTAGACAGCAAATCTAAATTTTATGTATATATTGACACACACACACACACACAAGATTTGTTTTCATTTTTACAGCGTCATGTTGATTATTTCACTTTCAAAGAAGGCTTTGAAGGCGACAGAATGTTGCTGTTTATAGCTGGCGCATTGCAAACTTTTATTATAAAACTTCTTTCATGACTGACTGCAGCAGTATCTGATTGAGATAATAACACACCACGTGTATGTTTGAAAGGTTCAAATAGCTTTCCTCTTGCCACATACGTCTTCACTTATTAAAGTGATACACCACCTCCATACAGAGCTGCTATCTATGTAACATGATCTTTGACCAATCATTTCCAGCCCTAGGGACTGATGAAACAAATCTTGGTGTCTTGGTGTATCTTGTATCTCATTTTCCTCCAGAACTTCTCAATATAATTTTGCTTTGGAAATACAACTGTTTCTATTTCTTTCATCACACCACTACAACTAATTTTCCAACTGAATATTTTTAGAGTCCAGAACTACGATAGCGCGTAAGTAAAATCCCAACTTTATCGTGGGGTATTTTTTAAACTAAAATAATAAAGGAGCATTCGTTTTCTAGACAAGGGCCTCCAAGATGGCTTTGTAAGATGATGCAAGTTATTTCCCAAGGCCTCTCATATTATTGTTCTCTCGGCTGCTGAACGTATTTATTTACACTACACTTCTCTGAGCTACTGAAATTTTTTTTTCAAACTATTGTTCTCTGAGCTGCTAAACATCTTCTCTGATACTATTGTTCTCTCAGCTGTTGAACTTCTTCTCTGATACTATTGTTCTCTCAGCTGTTGAACTTCTTCTCTGATACTATTGTTCTCTCAGCTGTTGAACTTCTTCTTTGATACTATTGTTCTCTCAGCTGCAGAACTCCTTTTCTGACACTATTGTTCTTTGAGCTGCTGAAATTCTTTTTTGATGCTATTCTTCTCTGGGCTGCTGAGATATTTTTTCGGATTCTATGGTTAACTGAGCTACAGAACTTCTCTCATATTATTGTTCCTTTAGGTGCTGAAAATTATTTTTGATACTATTGGTCTCTGAGCTACTGAACATTCTTCTCGATACTATGGTTCTCTGAGTTGTTGAAATTTTTTAAATATTTCTATTCTTATCTGAGCGTCAAAACGTCTTTTTGATACTATTGTTCTCTGCGCTGCTAAACCTTTTTTTTTTAATACTCTTATTCTCTGAGCTCCAACACGTCATTTCTAATTCTACTGTATTCTTAACTGTTACACATCATTTCTGATACTATTGTTCTCTGATCTGCTACATAAATTTTCTCTGATACTGTTATTCTCACAACTGCTACACTTGTGTTCTGATACTTTGATTATTCAGCTGCTTCACATCTTTTGTGATAGTATTGTTCTTTTAGTTGCTCAACTTCTTTACTGATACTGTTTTTCTCTCAGCTTTTAAACGTCTTTTCTAATACTATTGTTCTCTCAGCTGATACAATTTTTTTCTGATATTCTTTTATCTCAATTGTTACACATGTTTTCTGATACTATTGTTTTATCATTTGGTACACATTTTTTCTGATAGTAATTTTCTCTTAGCTGTTGCATTTCTTTTCTGATACTATTTCTCTTCTCAGCTGTTACACTCATTTTCGGATATTATTTCTCTTCTCAGCTCTTACACTCCTTTTCGGATATTATTTCTCTTCTCAGCTGTTACATTCCTTTTCGGATACTATTTCTCTTCTCAGCTGTTACACTCCTTTCCGGATACTATTTCTCTTCTCAGCTGTTACATATCATTTTTGATACTATGTTTCATTCATCTGTTGCATATTTTTTTCTGATACTAATTCACTTCACAGCTGTTACACATTTTTTCTGATACTATTGTTCTCTCAGCTGTTACACTTCTTTTCTGATACTATTTCTCTTCTCAGCTGTTACACTTTTCTGATACTATTGTTCATTCATCTGTTACACTTATTTTCTGATACTATTTCTCCTATCATTTGTTACAGTTCTTTTCTGATACTATTTCTCTTCTCAGCTGTTACACTTTTCTGATACTATTGTTCATTCATCTGTTACACTTATTTTCTGATACTATTTCTCCTATCATTTGTTACAGTTCTTTTCTGATACTATTTCTCTTCTCAGCTATTACACTTTTCTGATACTAATGTTCATTCATCTGTTACACTTATTTTCTGATACTATTTCTCCTATCATTTGTTACAGTTCTTTTCTGATACTATTTCTCTTCTCAGCTGTTACACTTTTCTGATACTATTTCTCTTCTCTGCTGTTACACTTCTCTTCTGATACTATTGTTCTCTCAGCTGGTACACATCTTTTCTGATACTATTGTTCTTTCAGCTGGTACACATCTTCTCTGATACTATTGTTTTCTTAGCTGGTACACATCTTTTCTGATACTATTGTTCTCTCAGCTGGTACACATCTTCTCTGATACTATTGTTCTCTTAGCTGGTACACATCTTCTCTGATACTATTGTTCTCTCAGCTGGTACACATCTTTTCTGATACTATTGTTTTCTTAGCTGGTACACATCTTTTCTGATACTATTGTTCTCTCAGCTGGTACACATCTTCTCTGATACTATTGTTCTCTCAGCTGGTACACATCTTCTCTGATACTATTGTTCTCTCAGCTGGTACACATCTTTTCTGATACTATTGTTCTCTCAGCTGGTACACATCTTCTCTGATACTATTTTTCTCTTAGCTTTTACACTTCTTTTCTTATATTATTGTTCTATCTGCTGTTACATGTCTTTTCTGATACTGTTGTTCTATCTGCTGTTACACTTTTTTTCTGATACTATTGATCTCTGAGTTGCTGAACCTCTTCTCTGATGCTATTCTTCTCTGATCTGCTGAGATATTTTTTCTTATACTATAGTTCTCTGAGCTACAGAATTTCTTCTCTGATACTATTGTTCCATTAGGTGCTGAAATTCCTTTTCACACTATTGGTCTCTGAGCTGCTGAAATCTTTCTTGATACACTGGTTCTCTGAGCTGTTGAAAATTTTTTTTCTACTATTGGTATCTACACGTCAAAACGTCTTTTTGTTACTATTATTCTCTGAGCTGCTGAACTTGTTTTTTTTTTCTTTACACTCTTTTTCTCTGAGTTAAGACGTCTTTTCTGATACTACTGTTCTCTCAGCTGCTAAACTTCTTATCTGACAGTATTGTTCTTTAAGCTGCTGAACTTCTACTTTGAAGTTAATTAATATTCTGGGAGGTGCTGGAACTATTTTTTCATAATATTGTTCTCTGCGCTGTTACGCTTGTATTCTAACACTATGGGTCTTCAGCTGCTACACGTCTTTTCTGATACTATTCTTCATTCAGCTGTTAGACTTCTTTTCTGATACTATTGTTCTTTCAGCTGCTCAACGTCTTTCCTGATGCTATTGTTCTCTCAACTGTTACACTTCATTTCTGATACTATTGTTCTCTGATCTGCTATATTTCTTCTCTGGTACTGTTATTCTCACAACTGCTACACTTGTGTTCTGATACTTTGATTATTCAGCTGCTTCACATCTTTTGTGATAGTATTGTTCTTTTAGTTGCTCAACTTCTTTACTGATACTGTTTTTCTCTCAGCTTTTAAACGTCTTTTCTAATACTATTGTTCTATCAACTGTTACAATTTTTTTCTGATATTCTTGTTATCTCAATTGTTACACATGTTTTCTGATACTTTTGTTTTATCATTTGGTACACATTTTTTCTTATACTATTGTTCTCTCAGCTGTAACACTTCTTTTTTTATGCTATTGTTCATTCAGTTGTTACACTTCTTTTCTTATACTATTGTTCTCTCAGCTTTAACACTTCTTTTCTGATACTATTGTTCATTCAGCTGCTATGCTCATTTTCTGATATCATAATTCTCTCAGCTGCTACGCTTCGTTTGCGATATTATTATTCTCTCAACTCTTAGACTTCTTTAATGATGCTATTCCTCTTAGTTGCTACATTTCTATTCTGATACTATTATTCTCTCAGCTGTTACAATTTTCTATGTTACCATTCCTCTCTCATTTGTTACACTTCTTTTCTGATACTATTATTCTCTAAGCAGTTACACTTCTTTTACGATAATATTCCTTTCTCAACTGCTACTTTTCTTTATGATATTGTTCATCTCTCAGCTGTTACAGGACTTTTCTTATACTATTGTTCTATCAACTGTTACAATTTTTTTCTGATATTCTTGTTATCTCAATTGTTACACATGTTTTCTGATACTTTTGTTTTATCATTTGGTACACATTTTTTCTTATACTATTGTTCTCTCAACTGTTACACTTCATTTCTGATACTATTGTTCATTCAGTTGTTACACTTCTTTTCTTATACTATTTTCTCTCAGCTTTAACACTTCTTTTCTGATACTATTGTTCATTCAGCTGCTATGCTCATTTTCTGATATCATAATTCTCTCAGCTGCTACGCTTCGTTTGCGATATTATTATTCTCTCAACTCTTAGACTTCTTTAATGATGCTATTCCTCTTAGTTGCTACATATCTTTTCTGATACTATTTTTCCCTGACCAGCTGAAATTCTTCTCTGATACTGTTCTTCTATGAGCTGCTGGACTTCTCTGAATCTATTGTTCTATACGCTGCTGAACTTCTTTTTTGATATTATTGTTCTGTGAGTTCCTGAAATTCTTCACTTATACTATTGTTCTCTCAGCTGCTGATCTTCTTCCCTGATACTATTCTTCTCTTAGCTGTTGAATTTCTTCTCAGACGCGATTGTTCCCTTAATGCTGAACTTCTTCTGCCTTCTTCTTCTTCTTCGTTCGCTTCTACCACCAAGATCGCCCCGTGATTCTATAGAATTTACTCCTGTGAACCTTGATTGGTCCTGCGGTCCTACTGTGGTCTCCGAGAGGGCATAAGAGATGCCCGAGACGACCACATGACGTTCAGAGTATCGCAGGGCTTGAGCCTGTATTCTTGGTGGGTCTCAGAAGCGAGATTGCGTGACACCATGGTTTTCGTTGCACCAGTTTAGTCTAGAGTTGGACTTTCTCACCGGAAATCGTCGACATGTTTTGGACATCAGTATATCCCCGTTAGGCGAGAGGTGGCGGTCCATGCAGCCCGGAACTTCTTCTGTGATACTACTGATCTCTCAGTTGCTTCACTTTTTCTCTGGTACTATTGTTCTCCCAGATGCTACACTTTTTCTCTTATGCTATTGTTCTGTCAGCTGTTCTTTTTTCTCTGATACTATTATTGACATGGTTAATCAGAATGGAGAAAGATTAATTGAAATATGTCTAACAGAGGGCATGGTCATTGGAGGCACAATATTCCCACACAAAGAGATACATAAAACAACGTGGATATCTCCAGATGATAGAACTAGAAACCAGATATACCATTTTTGTATTAGAAAGCAATACAGAACATCTCTCATGGATGTAAGGGCTTATAGGGGTGCAGATGTCAACAGTGATCACAACCTGTGCATAGGGAAAATAAAACTAAAATTGAAAAGTCAACACAAGAAATCAGTACACAGAAAGATAAACATCCACAGCCTACAAGAAGAAAATACTAACATTAATTTCAATCAGGAACTTGCCAATCATTCCAAAACACCCAGTGAAGTTGAGGAGATAGGTATAGATGAGTTATGGAATTCGTACAGCACAGCCATAATCACAGCAGCAAAAGTAAGCGCTGGATTGGAAAAACCAAATAGAAAAGCATGGATATCAGATAAAACATAGAAGTATATACACGAAAGACGAGCAGTCAAATTAAACATGTTGAATGCAAAAGCAGATCATGAAAGAGATTCGGCAAAAGCAAAATACAGAGACATAGACAAGAAAGTAAAAAGTTCAGCTAGAAGGGATAAAAGAGAATACATAGACAATATGGCGAAAGAGGCAGAAAAAGCAGCAAAAACAGGAGACAGCAAAACTTTATATAACATACAAAAGAGGCTAACAGGTACTATTACATCTAAAGAAAGACCAATCCTTAGCAAAACTGGAACACTATTAACATCAAATAAAGACCAAAAGCAAAGATGGGCTGAACACTTCCAAGAAATACTCAATCGACCACACCCAAAAGAATTGTTAAACCTTGAAACTGACTTACCAGCCCCACAACTAAATGCCAATCTAGATGAAATTAAATTGCATGAAATTGTAACAGCAGTGAATTTAATGGCTAACAACAAAGCTGCAGGTGAAGATGAAATAACAGCCGAGATGCTAAAAGCTATCAATAGTGACAACATGAGACAACTACAGAGAATGTTTAACAAGATTTGGAAAGAAGAAAAGGTCCCTTCTAATTGGAAGAAGGGAATCATTGTTAAATTACCAAAAAAGGGCAACCTTAGTGACTGTAACAACTGGAGAGGAGTAACCTTAATATCAGTTGTGTCAAAAGTATTTTGCAAGGTCATTTTGAATAGACTCAAAGATATAGTGGATACTGCAATGAGAGAAGAACAAGCAGGATTTCGAAAAGGGAGAAGCTGTCTCGACCAGATCTTTACTCTCAGAATAATACTTGAAGAACATATTGAAAAGCAGAAACCATTAATACTGAATTTCATAGATTTTAAAAAGGCATTTGATAGCATACACAGAGATTCATTATGGAGAATTTTATGTCTATATGGAATACCATCTAAAATTGTCAACATCATTAAGGACTTATACAATGGATATGGTTGTGCAGTCAAGACAGAAGAAGGGATGAGTGAATGGTTCCAGATTGAAACAGGCGTGAAACAAGGATGTATACTGTCTCCTTTACTTTTTGGGATTACAATAGACTTCATAATGACAAAATGCTGCACATGTAACACAGGTATTGACTGGGTACATGGGACCCAACTAGAAGATCTTGATTTTGCTGATGACATAACTCTTATCAGTAATAATGTGAATTCCATGCAAGAAAAAACAGATAGCCTATCTTCACTGGCTAACAAAATAGGACTTGAAATTAACAAGGACAAAACAAAAATAATGAAAATTCCCATCAATCAAAATGGAAAAATACACATAGAAGGGACAGATATTGAAGAAGTCAATCAATTTGCATACCTTGGCAGCTACATAGACCAGGATGGTGACACTAGAAAGGAAGTTAGGATCAGAATTGCAAAAGCAGCATCAATCTTCAAGAATCTTGAGAACATATGGAATTCAAAAGTTATAAGCACAAAAACCAAGTTAAGACTATTCAATTCAAATGTAATATCCACCCTCATTTATGCATGCGAAAGCTGGAAAACAACTAAAGAAATAGAAAAGAAATTAGACTCTTTTGAAAACAAATGCCTAAGGAAAATACTCGGCATCAAGTGGAATGAATTCAAGAACAATGCAGAGATAAGACAGATGACTGAACAACAACCAGTCTCACGGGTGATCAGGAAAAGGAGATGGACATATGTTGGCCACTTGATGAGAAGAAATGAGCAGAGAATCCCAAAACAAGCTATCAAGTGGAACACAACAGGCCGAAGAAAAAGGGGCAGACCGCGTGAAACTCTGAAGAGAACATTATTAAGAGAGGCCAAGTTAGCAGGCATAAAATCCTTTGTTGAGGTTGAAAGACTCGCCGAAGACAGGAAAAATTGGCGAACTACTTTGCGAGCCCTATGTGACGTCTAACGGCACGGGAAGGATATAAGATATATATAAGAAGATTATTCTCTGAACTGCTGAATTCTTCTCTTATACTATTGTTTTCTGAGTTTTTGACATTCTTTTCTGATACTGTTCTTCTCTCAGCTGCTACAATTCTTTGCTGACACTATTGTTCTCTCAGCTTCTCGACTTCTTTTCTGATACTATTGTTCTCTGAGCTGCTGAACTTCTTCTCTGATACTATTGTTCTTTGAGCTGCTGGACTTAGAAATGCAGTCTTTCTGAAACAGCTGTGGTTGCTCGCGCTGTATGAAAACTTCTTTCTTTGACTACGTTACAAGGGAGCAGCCGTATTGATAATATACATATGTCGCCACCTGGAAAGAATGCTTCATTTTTTCTAACCAACCACGATCAGATGAAAAATGATTTATAAAAGCGACACCATCACTTGTCTCTGTCAAGACTCTTTTAGCGTGAGTATAGCTGTTTCTTAGTATTCCTATGCTCTTGGCGATATGTCAGTGTGGATTTTTTGTTCATGTTTTTCACAAATTTTGTTCTATTCTTATATGTTTTAGTCGTATATTCTAGTTTTTGCTTAACTGATAACTTTATTTAGTCTTTTTATAACTTTCATTCCTCTGATGGTCGATAAAATGCTCCTTAATGTATCTTTTTCTCTATTTGCACATGAATCCCATGCATGACTTATTTTAGAAAGCTGAGATACTTCGGACACATCAAGAGACACACCAGGTTGGAGAGGCTGATAGTAGAAGGCACAGTGCCCGGCCACATCAAGAGACACAACAGGTTGGAGAGGTTGAAAGTAGAAGGCATAGTGCCCGGCAAAAAAGAAAAGGGACGACATCACATCAGATGGACTCAGAACATCACGGAAAGTCTGAAAATGTTGCTGCAAGACGCCGGTCAACTTGCGGAAGACCGTACTGCATTCAGGGAAGCTGTGAGAGGGACAACGTTCTGGAAAGGACATGTCCTATGAATGAAAACAATTGTTTAAGATTTCTGTACTCAAAGGCTGTGGCATTTGTAGATTTCAAAATCTGCGCATATTTTAGTTTCACAGTTTTGTCCAATGACTTCAAACGTAATAAATTCACAGAATCAAAGTTGAGTGCAAGAGTGAAGGTAGGGTTTTCAAAGACGTCGAACTATATGTGGTCAAAATCTGATCATTGTGACACAGGTGATCTTAGTAAAAGTAAAAGTTATCGTTAGTTTACTCTTTCATTTCAGTGCACATAAAGAAATATAAATTCTCTTCATTAAATAGAAAATGTCTCCGTTTTCTCTGTCTAGAAAAGTAAATCGGCCGTTCTTTATGCTCAGATCTGATATTAAAACATCAATAACTCATGAAACTTGATGTTAGATATTTATTATGATCATAATCTCTTTTTGTAGCCTTACATTCTTACAGAAAGCTGAAATGATGAAGACCATTATGATACTTGGTCTGCTCTTCCTGCTAGCTGTACTGTCAGTCGCTAGTGAGTGGATATTATGAAGATAATACTTATTTTATATTGTTTAACTTGTTTTGATTGTGACTGTGTTAGGTGTTATACTTTATTTTTTACATGGCCTGAAAATATTGAAATAGTTCAGAATATATTGTAATCCATGTATTTCTATTTTGGACCACAAGACATGTGACTCTTTAAGAAAAGTAATTATGCAAAAGAATGTTATCACTGTATAATGTAAGAAAGAGATTTCGAGTAAATCGAGAAACATATCTTTTTCTATATTTACGAAAGAAACAGCACATTATTTTTTATTCGGAAATAATTACATATGAAACTATCGTTTCTTCTTCTTATTATTATTATTACTATTATTATTATTATTATTATTATTATTATTATTAGACAACAAAGTTCTGATTGCTAAAAATGAAGGGAAGTACAGGCTGTTCTGGGCGTCGTGGTTTGTGAAAGTAAAAGTAAAAGTCTTAGCCTGAATAAAAAGAAGACTGAAGTGATGGTCATCTCAAAGAAAAGAATACCACCAAAATGTAGCATTCCCATCGATGGCAAAAATCTGAAATAAGTTGATAGATTCAAGTACTTAGGAACGATTATAACAAACTGATGGAAAATGTCACAATGAAATAAAAAGCAGACGTGCTCAGGCCAAGTCAGCATTCCAGAAAATGAGAAACATCTTGTGCAACAGATCCGTATCAATGGAAACAAGATTCCGAGTACTTAAATGTTACATCGAGCCAATTTTATTTTATGAATGTGAAGCATGGTCTATGAATAAGAGAGTACAGCAAGAAATGGAGACCATGGAAATATGGTTCATAAGAAAGATTACCATCGACAGGCAAGAAAACCAATGAAGAGGTCTTAAGAGAGGCTGGAGTTAAAAGACAAATTACATCAAAGATAAGAGGCAGACAAGCGAGATTTGTAGGATATTTTCTGAGAAGAGGAAAAGTGGAACACGTTGTGGTAAATGGAAAAATTGAGGGAAGAGGAGACAGAGGAAGACAGAGAGAGAAGTTACTGGATGGGCTGTCAGTGTGGCTAGGAAGAAAGTCACCAGTGGATCTCGTAATCAAGTCTAAAGACAGGGAATTGTGGAGAGAAATGATCGCCTACGCCCCACGGCACGGCACTTGATTGATTGATTGATTGATTGATTATTATTGTTATTATTATTATTATTCACAGAACCTGTTCCAGATCCTGAAGGCAAGTAATTCCTAATGAAACAATATTCTGACTGTTTAAAGATATTCAGATCCTTTTCAACACAATCTAACTCATTTTTTACACTAATGTAGCTGCTACCAGTGGGCAGTAGATGGCGCTATAGTTAAATGTATGTGTTTAAAACCATGGTACGTGTACGTTGTTTTGCCAGTGTCAATCTACTTTATGGATATTCTGTTTGAGCTGATACTACGTTACTGAAGGTTATAAATTTAAAACTGTTCTATACCTGAGATGTAATGATTCGTCCTTCTGAAAGAAAGCTAGCAACAAGCTGAAGAGCAAGACAACAGAAACAACGATTACGTGATTATGTGTGCCTCGTGCAACCCTTGAGGCTAGTTCATGCATGTATGGAGCAACTTTTGAGGTTAGTTCATGCGTGTATGCACCAACACTTGAACCTAGTTCACGCATGTATGGAACAAGCCTCGAGGCTAGGTCATGCATGCATGGAGCACCCTTAAAGCTAATGCATGCATTTATGGAACACCACCAGGATGGTGTATACATGGAAAAAATTTGATTACATTTTTCAGAAAATGCACCTCCGAAATTAACAGTAGAATAATCGGATCTACAATAACTTTAACAAAATTGGGACACGTTGAGTGCAATACATTTCTGTCACTGAATATCAGAAGCAGAGTTCCATACTTCTACATCCAGCCTAACCTGCTCTGTTTATGTTTATCGTGGACAATGATCAGGTACTAGTAGCATAAAAGATCAGGCTTCTTAATAGAATGTTAAAAGTAACATTGGCAGGTGAGATACTAAGCAAAGAATACTTAACATAAGACAATGATGAAAGGAATGTTATTGAATATACAGTATAATAATATGGCAATCAACACTCATTCTACATATAGCCATACAGTATAAAGAAGAACATGATCAACATTTCAGTTGTTTCTTCTTCTTCGTTCGCTTCAACCATCAAGACCGCCCGGTGATCCTACTGAATTTACCCCTGTGGTCCTCTATAGGTCCCGTGGTCCCCCATGTGGACCCCAAAGGACCGCACGAGATCCCCGAGAAGACCACAAGAGGTTAATAGTATCACACGGCTCGAGCCTGTATTCTTGGTGGGTCTCAGAAGCGGGAATGCGTGACACCGTGGTTTTCATTCCACCAGTTTGGTCTAGGGTTGGACTTTCTCACCGGAAAACCTCGACGTGTTTTGAGATACCCGTGTATCACTGCGGGGTGAGAGGTGGTTGCACCTCCAGTCCAGCGTTGGACTTTCTCCCCAGAAAACCTCAGCGTGATTAGGATACGCATACATCCCAGCCGGGTGATAAGTGGTTGCCTATCTAGACTGCCCTGGTCCAGTGTCTCCGACTTCAGCATTTTGTGGTCGTGGCTGCTACCCTTCCTAGTTATGACCAGGACGGAGCTTTTGTCCAGGAGGACGAATCCTCGCCACTAGTGACTTCCACCCCTGGGTTGAGCAGGTTTAGGCATTATCCCAGTATGGGCGTGTTTGGGACGGGACCGACCTCTAGGGCAGAGGTACTGTGACATTCATAGCCTTCAAGATTCACCCCTGGTGTAAGCCGGTTTAGGCATATTTCACCAGTATAGGTGTGTTTCTTACGTGGCCGACCTCTAGAGCAGAGGCGCCGTGGTATGAGTAGCTCTCGCCGCGATACTACTGGACTTACTGATTAAGCTTTACTTTATCCTTTCCATCACCTTTTTACATCGGCGCCACACAGCAGCCCTGATTGCTTTTCAGCCAGGAGGAGCTTCACTCCACGCGCGGAATCCGAAGAATCTCCCCAGCAGTGTCTTAGACAGTTCAGGCATTTCGCCGGATATAAGTGCACTTAGGACGTGGTCAACCCCCAGACCAGAGGTGCCGTGATTTGACTACTGTTTACCTCGTTTATTCCTTGCTTTCACATTTTCCACAGTGGTGCCGCACGGCAACCCCATTTGCTCCTTTCTTCATTGACCGGGAGGAGCCCACTCCACGAACGGCAACTGAAGAATCTCGCCAGCAGCAGTAGATGAGCTATCAAACATGACTCATCTACCCGAAACGTCTGGTTTTCAGGCGCCAGATATTCGCCTTCGCCCCTTCTCCTGTCAGTTTAAACAGTTCCGCCACGAGAAGGCCAGAATCTGGACTTGACTGTCAGAGGCTATTTGAGACGCACGCCATTTCAGTTGTTTTTTTTTCTTTTGTTTGTGTTGTTTCTCATTCAGTTCAAACAGCACTGTAACATATACTCACTAATTAGTATATAAGCATACAACTATACACGGGTCACTGCAATAAAGCTGTGATACCAAAATGTATAAACTAGGAAAGAAGCAGGAATAGCTTTATTTCTTAACGTTAACAAAGATGTGAGTTTTGGCGCTAGCCTTCTTCATACAAACACAATCATGACAAAGAAGCGGACAGAAGAGATAAAGTATAGATTCATATGAATTCTGTGTGAACAGACTTTTATACATGACAGAGATAGACGTTTTTATGAACAGACTTGGACACTTATACATGACACAAATAAATAGACTAGCATTTTATAGTGAAAAGATATATAAGGACAGTATCTGATACAGTGCTATTTGAACTGAATGAGAAAGAACACAAACAAAAGAAAGAAACAACTGAAAAGTTCATCATGTTCATATTTATATTGTACGGCTATTACACAACGTAGGACCCGATACGGTGTCAGAAAGACATTGTCCAGTTCCTCTCTGTCGTTAAAAGTCAGCACCAGGTAGCTGATGAAGGTTTTAAAACTCGTAACACACACACACGCAATTACACACACTCACTCTCACATTTCCTCTTCAACCTCCCTCATGTACTTAGAACTGGTATTCTTTGCTGATGGTAAGTCAGAACATCCTATCAGACTAGGACCAGGTACCGGTTTTTCTTTTTTGAAGTCCCCTAGTGTAGGTAAAAAGCTACTTCTTAAGTAGATTCCACCGGAGTGGGATCTATGGAGTTTCCTGCCCTGTTAGCCAGGCTATGCCTGTTACTGGGGAGTACCAACAGAGGGGTGGGACAGGGTCTTGGTCAGCTATAGTTCGTCAACCTTGATGCTAGCATGTCAGCTATAGTTCGTCAACCTTGATGCTAGCATGTCAGCTATAGTTCGTCAACCTTGATGCTAGCATGTCAGCTATAGTTCGTCAACCTTGACGCTAGCATGTCAGCTATAGTTCGTCAACCTTGATGCTAGCATGTCAGCTATAGTTCGTCAACCGTGATGCTAGCATGTCAGCTATAGTTCGTCAACCTTGATGCTAGCATGTCAGCTATAGTTCGTCAACCTTGACGCTAGCATGTCAGCTATAGTTCGTCAACCTTGATGCTAGCATGTCAGCTATAGTTCGTCAACCTTGACGCTAGCATGTCAGCTATAGTTCGTCAACCTTGACGCTAGCATGTCAGCTATAGTTCGTCAACCTTGATGCTAGCATGTCAGCTATAGTTCGTCAACCTTGACGCTAGCATGTCAGCTATAGTTCGTCAACCTTGATGCTAGCATGTCAGCTATAGTTCGTCAACCTTGACGCTAGCATGTCAGCTATAGTTCGTCAACCTTGACGCTAGCATGTCAGCTATAGTTCGTCAACCTTGATGCTAGCATGTCAGCTATAGTTCGTCAACCTTGACGCTAGCATGTCAGCTATGAGTTGCCAGATAGGACAACATCTTCACTGTCTATAATGTAGCACGTAAGAGGTACTTCTATATAAGACAAGTACAGCGGATTATTAAATTGTGGGCGGAAATTTTCGATATTCAGCTATTAAGCTGAATTGCAAAAACAATAAACGGATGAAAAGTAATTGATAGAAAAATAAAGATTATTAAGATGGCTGTTTTTTCACAAATGATACTCGTGTGACTAGAAAATAAGTGCATTTTATTTTAAATGAAGGAAGTCAGTAAGCAGCCACATAAAAGTGGTCACAGCTCCATTTGTTGAACAAAATGTTAGAGCTATTATAAAGAATTTTATAACTGGTTTTGTTACATTCTATACATCTTCTGCTACATTTCATATAGATCTTGTTTCCACACTGTAAGTATAATTTAATCTTTTTTTTCTGTTAGTTGTTGAAATAAAATCTTTTACTTTGAGCAGATTAACACGAGTAGAGTAGTTAAAATGTAAATTAACGGTTATGGAGAAAATTGCTGTTAATATTCACTCCTCATCTTGGCTTTCTTCCTACTCCTATTCTGTGGAAGTTGAAGGACAGGTACCAACGACGTCAATTATTTTTATGTTTCAACAAATATTCGTTTAATGACTTGAAAGGTTCCACTTGAAAGTCATTAAAATTTTGCCTTCCACTGTTTACGATGAAACAAAAAAATATGGTTTCTGCAATATCCATCCTTTATGACAGCTAATTCAAAGAAAAAAGAGACGATGATTTCGCAATATTTCATTAATATGCGAGAACTGCACGTTTCAGAAAGTGTATGGCAGAAGAATTTTTCATATGAATAGCGACATCGCACAGGACTACTACACCAACAGAGAAGAAAGTGAAAACTAACCATCAGGACAAAATGTTAAGATTTCTCTCTCTCTCTCTCTCTCTGAACCTTAAGTGCCCAGGGCACATGGGGCTTCCGCAAGGGTTTTCCACAAATGCCTGTCTTTCGCCTTTTTTTCTGCTCTTGCCCATGTGAGCCCTTATTGCTCAACATCCTTTCTGTTGTTCTTCTCCATGTCTCTTTTGGTCTACCTTTACTTCTGTTCCCCTGTGGTGTCCATCTTAGTGCTATTTTTGGTAGTGAGTTGTCAGTCATTCGGAGCACATGTCCCAACCATCGCCAGCGTCTTTCCTCAATAATTGTTGTCAGTGGTTTCATCTGCATTTCTGCTAATAAGATGTTATTTCTTATGGTGTTTGGCCAAAATATTTGTCTAATTCTTCGTTAACATTTAGTCTGGAAAGAATTCAACTTGTTTTCTATGGTTTTGGTGATTTTCCAGCATTCACTTCCATAGAGTAATACACTTAGAACATTACTCTTAAATATCCTGATTTTCATATTTATGCTTAGTTTTTTTTTATTTCCGTATAGTCTGCAGCATTGCAAAAGCCTGGTTTGCTCTAGTAAGTCTGCTGTTGATGTCCTCTGTGCTGTCTCCATTTTCTACTACTCTGCTGCCAAGGTATACAAATTCGTTGACCTCCTCCACTAATTTGTTATCTACTCTGAGTACATTTCTGTTGTTCACATTTTGTTTCTTTAACTTTGTCTTTCCTACGTTGATCTTTAGTCCTATGTTGTTTACATTCTGAGTTAGCTTGTTTATTTTCTCTTGCATATCTTTGTGACTGCTTGATAACAGACAAATGTCGTCCGCAAAGTCAAGGTCCTCCAGCACTGTGTCAAGGGTCCATTGTAATCCTCTGCGTTTGTCTGATGTTGCCTCCTTCATTAACCAGTCTACTGCCAAGATAAATAATGTTGGTGATACTACACATCCCTGTTTCACTCCTGTTTGTACCCTAAAGCTGCTGGAGGTATGTTCTCCACAGATAACTTTGCACTGAAAACCCTCGTATAGGGCTTTGATTACATTAACTATTTTATGGGGGAGGCCATGCCATCTTAGGATTTTCCACAGTGCATCTCTGTTGACACTGTCAAAGGCTTTCTCAAAATCTATGAATAATGCATATGTTGTGCTATGCCACTCATTTGCCTGTTCTAATATTTGTCTAAGTACAAATATGTGGTCTCTGCATGCTCTTCCTTTCCTAAATCCTGCCTGCTCTTTCCGAAGTTTTTCCTCAAGTGTTGGTACAATTCTGTTGATGATTATTCTGCAAAATACTTTACTGGTGAGTGGCAGAAGGGTAATGCCTCTCCAGTTCCCGCAATCTCTGAGGTCACCCTTCTTTGGTAGTTTTACTATAAGCCCAGTTTTCCACTCCTCTGGGGCTTTTTCTAGATCCCAAATTTGTTGTAATATCTGGCAAAGTTGTTTTGGTGTTTCTGTTTCTTCTGCTTTCAACATCTCAGCAGTCACTTCATCTTCACCTGGTGCCCTGTCTGATTTTAGCTTCTTATCGCCTCCTTTACTTCATTTATTGTTATTGGTCCTGTATTGATGTTTAGTACCGTTTTTGCTTCAGGTATGTCTATTGTTTGTGCTGCTTGTGTTCTGTTTAGTAGGGTGTTAAAGTGTTCCCTCCATCTTTCAATTTTTTCTCTTTCTCCACTGACCAGTTGTCCATTTTGTGTTCTTACTGCACTTTCACATCTTGTGTTGAAGTTACCTGTTATCTGCTTTGTGATTTTATATATGGTTTTCATGTCATTTGTATATATTCTGCTTTCTCTGCTGTTTCTGCTAAGTTGTCATAATATTGACGTTTATCCTGACGGCATGATTCTTTCACTTCTTTGTCTTTTTGTGCATAATTACTTAAAACTCGTTCTTTAAGCCGTTGTGATTTGGTGTTCAATAATTTTTTCTTGATTTCTTTTCTTTGCTCTATCTTTTCCCATGTGGTCTCGCTTATCCATTCCTCTTTTCTCCTTTTCCGATATCCCAGCACCTCTTTTGCTGTTTCCTGTAGTGTTTTATTGAACTCTAATATGGACATTTCTGCTTCATCTTGTAGGACACTGAAGCGGTTCTTAAGTGCTATTGAGAATTCATTTCTTGTTTGTTGGTCTATCAGTTTTCTTGTATCAAAATGTATCTTTCTGTGTTCTCCGATTTTGGCTTTCCTTAATTTTAGTTTTATTTTTGCTACCAGAAGGTTGTGATCACTTCCTATATCTGCTCCTTTCCTTGCTCGTACATCTTGTAGTGACCGTTTCCACTTGTTGTTTATTAGTATGTGATCGATTTGGTTTTCTATGGTTTTATCTGGTGACCTCCAAGTCACCTTATGGATGTTTTTGTGTTGGAAAATTGTTCCTCCAATGGTCATCATGTTTTCTTCACAGAAACTGCACAGTCTTTCTCCATTGTCATTTATTTCTCCGATTCCTTCTCTTCCCATGATTCTTCTTCTATCTTCATTTCCTTCACCTACTTTTGCATTGAAGTCGCCCAAGACGAGTAGCATATCATGCTTGGGTATTGTTTCTACTGTTGCTTGGAGGCTATTGTAAAAATCTTCTTTTAATTCCTCTTCAGCTGCTTCTGTTGGTGCATAACAAACTATAATAGACAGCTTCGTGAATCGTGAGTTGAACCGTGCATATAATAATCTCTCATTTATTGGGGTCCATTTCAGCAATGCTCTTGATGCTTCTTTTGTTATAATCAATGCTACTCCTCCTTCATGAAGATCTTCTTTACCTGACCATATTATTGTATCTTCTGTGTGCTGTGTTGTTAATTTCCTTCTGCCTTGTCCTGTCCATCTTGCTTCTTGTATTCCTAGTATGTCTAGTTTGTATCTGTGCATTTCCTTAATGGTTAGTGCTAGTTTTCCAGTCTGGTTTAGTGTTCTTACATTCCAGCTGCCTATTTGCATCTTGTGTTTAGGTTCCAGGAGGTCTGCAGTCGGGCTGGGGACTTCCAGTGGCTGGCTTTCATCCACAACCTTCATGGGCTCAGTTTCCTGATACGCATTTCTCCTTCCACCTGCATTTATTTTTTCCCTTGCCTCCGTTTCTGTAGCAGTCTGATAGTTTTTTTACCAGATAGGGTTGCTGGCCCTATGCTGAACCCTCCTTAGTCGCCTTTTACGATCATGCGTGGTAGGGTACAGTGGTCCTATTCTTTGCAGATCCCGGGTACCACACGGGGGGAATGTTAAGATGGTAATGAGATTTCAGCTCGTAAACATACACTGAGTTCTTGTTAATACGGCTAATACTTTCAGCCAAACATTGATAGAAACATCAGAGACGTTGTTCAACAAAATAATGATTTTAAACGTCATGAAAATTACATATATTCCTGAAGTAAAACATTAAATTCGGTGAAAGGATTAGAAAACTAATTTTTCACTTTTTTCGTTCATACAATATCTTCTTAATCTTTCCACCTGTATTTTGAAAATAAGTAGGTAAATTTTACTGCAGAGTGACTACATTACAGATTTCTATTAATAAGACTGTAACATCAAAGATTCAACCACACTCATAAGGAAAAGATTCACAACAAAGTTTTAACCAACAGAAAAAGTGTCAAGCCCTTCCACATCAGCTGCAAAGAATCTGAACAGAGCTAATGTACCGTATCTCACAGACGTCCAGATAAGTAACAAATACTGCGGTTCTCCAAGACAGTCCTACAGAGAGAGAAACAAAAGTCAACGACTGAACATCCAAATGCCGAACACCAAGCCACTATTCAAGTACAGCATGATAAGCAAAGTTACCAGGTGTAAATGTGCTCTACTTTCCCTCATTATTCCAGGCCTGTTTCCTTCCACTTTGACCTTTTTAAGACTGGAAAATGTTACCGTTTGGTGACAATCTTTTGATTGGCTGGTCTCAAACTTCTGGGAATTCTGAAGCTAACTTGGCCACTTTTTACACATAATATATAGAAAATATACACAAATAACTCTCTCTCTCTCTCTCCTCTTCTCTTCTCTCTCTCTCTCTCTCTCCTCTTCTCTTCTCTCTCACACATACGCAAACACAAGTATACACACAGGTCAACTGACGATTCTAGGTATTTGAAATATATATATATATGTATGTATATATATGTATGTATATATATATATATATATATATATATATGTATTTGAACCTTAAGTACCCAGGGCACGTGGGGCTTCAGCAAGGGCTTTCCACAAATGCCTGTCCTTTTTCTGCTCTTGCCCAGGTGAGCCCTCTATTGCTCAACATCCTTTCTGTTGTTCTTTTCCATGCCTCTTTTGGTCTACACTTACTTCTGTTCCCCTGTGGTGTCCATCTTAGTGCTATCATTATTGTTGTTCTTTTCCATGCCTCTTTTGGTCTACACTTACTTCTGTTCCCCTGTGGTGTCCATCTTAGTGCTATCATTATTATTATTTTTATTATCAGTCTTATATATATATATAATGTGTCCAAAGTATTTAAGTTTTCTCTGTTTAATCCTCTTCACTAGCCAACCTTCTTCAATATTAAATTCTTGTAGTATAGATATATTTGTTCTTTTCTGTGTCCATGATATTTGAAGAACTCTTCTACAGCATTTACAATCAAATGCATTTACGTGTTTCTCAGAATGTATAAAATCGGAAAAAAAGTAGGAGCAGCTTTATTATTTAACGATTACAAAGTTGTGACGTTTCGGCGTGAGCTTTAATCAGGTGATTGGGGAAGAGGGGTTGCAGAGAAGAGGGGTTGCAGAGAAAATAGCGGGGTTGCAGAGTGATGCTGTGAGGAAGTTTGAAAAGTAAGAAGGGGTGGATTTAGTGGAGAGGTACTATAATGATTGAAGAAGATGATGTTACGTGTAACTAAACAGCGAGTTTAACCCATGTGGTTCCAGCGTCCCATAATTTTGAATGCAGCGGTTCTCAAGTGCCAGGCGGCTTGTGTCATCTGCGTGACATTGTTTAATGGATGTTACCAGAAAATCAGATTTGCCTCTGTGGTTGAGGCCATTGAAATGATTTGGGACTGGTTTCGAAGCATGCTGGGCGATGTCGTACAGATGTTTTTGCATGCGGTCCCCTAATCTGAGGCCAGGGTGTTCATGCCCCACTGAGCACATTTCTGATTTTTTAGATAGCATTTTCCAGCCTCTTGTACACAAACTACCCTCCTTTTTGAAAGACACCAACCACGCATTAACAACTTTTGATACAATCACACTCTCTCAACACCACACCTATCACATCTTTCTCTTTGATGTCTGCTCCCTATACACTTCTATCCCCCATGAGGATGGACTCTTAGCACTCCGCCATTTTCTCGACAAAGACCCTCACCCCACAACTAACACTGACACCATAATCAGGCTTACAGAGCTAGTACTAAACCAAAATTCTTTCGAATTCAACGGCGAATACTTCGAGCAAATCAGTGGTGTTGCTATGGGAACGAAAATGGGTCCCAGTTATGCATGTCTATTTATGGGCTTTCTGGAAGTCAAATTATGGGAAACCTACACTGGCAGATTTCCAGAATTCTATAAAAGATACATCGATGATGGCATTGGAATTACAAGTATGCCACATGAAGACCTTAAAAAATTTATTGAATTCGCCAATACACTACATAAGAACATAAAATTCACTTATGAAATCTCTGACAAGTCTGTTAATTTTTTAGACATTAAAATTTCTATTGGCAAAAACAGGCTTGTCACCTCTGTATTTTACAAGCCCACCGATAGCCACACCTATTTGCTTTACACCTCTTCCCATCCTGAAGCCTGTAAGAACTCCATCCCATATTCCCAACTCCTCCGTCTTCGCCGCATATGTCAGGATAATTTGGACTTTATAGATCAGTCCAACAAGTTATTAGAATTTTTCCGTCATCGCCACTACCCAGAAAAGGTCCTTCGTAAAGCCTTCAACCGTATCCAACTAGTGAGCCGCAAAGAAGTATTCAGGAAAATGCCTGTTACTCCATCTGACAGAGTTAAGTTAGTACTGCCTTTCCACCCGCACGGTCAGATGGTTAAGAAAATTCTTTATCGTTATCTGCCGATAATCCAACTCGACTCCGACACTTGTGACATTTTCTCTGATCCACCCCTATTGGCATACAAACGTGAGCCAAAGCTTAATGACATCCTCGTCCACAGCCACTTGAAGCAGAGCCTTACATATGTTGGCACCATAAAATGTAACGGCCCCCGTTGCGTTACCTGCCCTGTAGTTTGGGACACGAAAAAAATCACCTTTCTCAAAACTATCCTCACTCTTCATGAGGGATTCACATGCGAGTCCCGAAATGTGATATATGTCATCGTTTGCAAAAGATGCAGGATAACATATATCGGTGAGACTGGCCTCAGATTAGGGGACCGCATGCAAAAACATCTGTACGACATCGCCCAGCATGCTTCGAAACCAGTCCCAAATCATTTCAATGGCCCCAACCACAGAGGCAAATCTGATTTTCTGGTAACAGCCATTAAACAATGTCACGCAGATGACACAAGCCGCCTGGCACTTGAGAACCGCTGCATTCAAAATTATGGGACGCTGGAACCACATGGGTTAAACTCACTGTTTAGTTACACGTAACATCATCTTCTTCAATCATTATAGTACCTCTCCACTAAATCCACCCCTTCTTACTTTTCAAACTTCCTCACAGCATTACTCTGCAACCCCGCTATTTTCTCTGCAACCCCTCTTCCCCAATCACCTGTTTCAATTTCTCCTAGCTAGGCCAGTAGTGCGTCACTCTCTCTCCCCTCCCCGGTTCCCCATCCACCACCCCCAGTTACAACCCACCGACCACATGTCACAGGTCTCTATTTAAACAATTTCCACGTCCTACCAGATCCATTCCTGACACACACCGCCGGACAAGCCACACCTTGCAATTTACAGCTAAGTACTCCTTTAAAAAAAATTTTTTTTTAAACAGTATTCATGTGAATCTATACTTTATCCCCTCTCTCTATTTCTTCGTCCTGTATGTTTTTGTATGATTAAGGCTCACGCCGAAACGTCACAACTTTGTAATCGTTAAGTAATAAAGCTGCTCCTACTTTTTTCCGATTTTATACATTCTGGTATCACAGCTTTACTGCAGTGCTTCGTGTATAGTTGTATACTTATACACCAATTATTGTGTTACGTGTTTCTCAGTTATTTTGTTAAGTGTCCAGGTCTTACAGGCATATTTTGCGATGGGAAAGATGCATGCGATTAAAAATCTTATTTTTGTAGCTCTGTCTGTTCCTCTCCACAGATTCTTTAGCTGTTTTCTGAAGAGCGATAGATTACCTCCTTTTAATTTCCTTCGCTGCATCTCCATTATTAGTTAGTAATGATCCACGATATTCAAAACTCTTCACCTCTTCCAATTTTTCCTAACTGATACATATTTCAGCTGCAGAGAAGATAAGACAGGGAAAAAAAAAGATAAGACACGACTACCCAGAGAATAATGACGAGAAAAGAAAACATTCCCCACTAACGAAATATTTCCTCCTTTTCTGTGAGTTACCTGTTGTTGTTTATCAATTTGAAATTTGTTTTTCTCGATAGACAAGAAACGATTCCCGACCCTCCCAGAAGATCGAAGTTCTGGGTCATTGATCCTCCTCAATGGATAGCTTCCCCCCGGATCGATGGCTTCATCTTGACCTAACTCTTAACCTTACAGCAGATGTGAACCTTGATTAATGTGTCTGGACCATCCGTTTAAAAAAAATATTATACACTGATTTCAGCGAGTCATGTTTGCTTACAAAAAACGGCTTTTCTTTCTGTGGTTTATGTACCTTCACTCAATGCTACTGTAAACCTTCGAATAATGGAAACTCAAGGGCTAAATAAAACTGTTGTGAATTAAGACGAGTGCTTGTGTTTTATAAATGTTTGCTTGGAAATAAATTGATACGCCTTAATACTTTGGATTATTTACCTCTGAAAGTTATAGCGCACTCAAGGAGTAAAGTTTGAGAAAAGAACACAGTGTGTGCTAAAATTGTTTCGTAGTCTGCATCAAACTCCAGACTTTAAAAAATATTTTCTGGAGAATTCAGACGCCATTGACTTTTCTAATATCAAAGAAGACGAGATTCTGTAATAAAAATAGTACTAATAGAACAATGGAAACAAAGTGGAGAGTATGAAATAGAAATATCAAATAATAAGAAAAATAAGTAATGAAAACTTATAGAATAGTTCTTATAAAAATAAACTATATTAAAAATGTATTTGAAATAGTGAAAATAAAATAGTTATTAGAACTCGATTCATTTTAATAATAATAATAATAACAATAATACAGCAGTGGGAAAGAAATGAAACACAAAGAAAGACGGGAAAAGCAAGTCTTCATTGCGAAAATAAAACGGAAAATTTTGGAAAAATAAACTAGTTCTGTTACATGGAGGTTTCATATAATGAGACTGTGCCTTAAGAATGTACTGGTATATAAGAATATGCTGACATTTAAGATTGTACTGGCACATAAGAATATGCTGACATTTAAGAATGTACTGGCACATAAGAATATGCTGACATTTAAGATTGTACTGGCACATAAGAATATGCTGACATTTAAGAATGTACTGGCACATAAGAATATGCTGACATTTAAGATTGTACTGGCACATAAGAATATGCTGACATTTAAGATTGTACTGGCACATAAGAATATGCTGACATTTAAGAATGTACTGGCACATAAGAATATGCTGACATTTAAGATTGTACTGGCACATAAGAATATGCTGACATTTAAGATTGTACTGGCACATAAGAATATGCTGACATTTAAGATTGTACTGGCACATAAGAATATGCTGACATTTAAGATTGTACTGGCACATAAGAATATGCTGACATTTAAGAATGTACTGGCACATAAGAATATGCTGACATTTAAGAATGTACTGGCACATAAGAATATGCTGACATTTAAGAATGTACTGGCACATAAGAATATGCTGACACTTAAGAATGTACTGGCACATAAGAATATGCTGACACTTAAGAATGTACTGGCACATAAGAATATGCTGACACTTAAGAATGTACTGGCACATAAGAATATGCTGACACTTAAGAATGTACTGGCACATAAGAATATGCTGATACTTAAGAATGTGCTGACACTCAAGAATGTACTGGGAAATAATATTGTGCTGACACTTAAGAATGTATTGGCACTTGCAGATTTGTTTACGATCAAAAGGGTTAGCTTAAACTGAATTATCAAACATTTGCTTCAGACTACACAAGATAACAATCCTTGAATTCCTTGGCCATGTTTCCTATCAAGTCAATTCTTATCTCTATTCCTTCAATAAGTCGCTATAGTAGTCTGCATTTTAGCAGCTATTTTCCAACAAATACGGTTCATAAAGATAGGACGGATATATTGAAGTCGCTGGCCAAGGACTTAGTGCAGAAGGAGGAAAGGCAATGTTTTGAGAATATATATATATATATATATATATATATATATATATATATATATATATATATATACAGAGGATGAAAGACAGAGATGTGAGGAGCGGAGAAGGAAAAATTGGTGGCTGGTTGGTACAATTCGAGGTTCCCAGAACCAGTACCTCACAGAAACAATGAGTGTTCATACTCTTCGGTGGTTACTGAAACAGAGATGAGAGCACGTAAGGGTGTGTCTAGAGTGCGATTATGCTAATTTCTAGATTCAAGATAGTGGTTCCTTGCCTCAGAAAGAAGGAGCTATGGAATCATCAAGAAAGTGATTACGGGCTTAGTGCAGATGACACTTTGGTCGAGTACATTAACATCAACGTCATTAAATTATCATCAGTCGTAGCGAAAAAAAATGAGAATTGAATTAGAGATAACTCCAGCAAGATATACAGAAGAGAGGAACAGATAACTCCATTAGATATTTAGAAGAGACGAACATTTTAGACGGCAAATCTCAATTTTATGTATATATTGACACACACATACACAGAAATATTTTTTTTTCGTTTTTACAGCTTCCAGTTTATTATTTGGCTTTCAAAGATGGGTTTGAAGGCGACAGATTGTTTCTGTTTATAGCTGGCGCCCTGCAAACTTTTCTTATACAGCTTCTCTCATGACTCACTGCACCAGTATCTGGTTGAGATAATAACACACCACGTGTATGTTTGAAAGGTTCAAGTGGCTTTCCTCTTGCCACGTCTGTCTTCACTTATTAAAGTGATACACCACCTCCATACAGAGCTGCTATCTATGTAACATGATCTTTGACCAATCATTTCCAGCCCTAGGGACTGATGAAACAAATCTAACTCTTGGTGTATCTTGTATCTCACTTTCCTCCAGAACTTCTCAATATAGTTTTGCTTTGGAAATACAACTGTTTCTATTTCTTTCATAACGCCACTACAACTCATTCATTCATTCATTTGCGTGTCCCTTGCGGAACTTTGCCTCCCAAACAGCACTCCTGTAGGCCTCTCGGTCTACAACTAATTTTCTACAACTAATTTTCCAAATAATAAAGACACATTCGTATTCTAGACGAGGGCCTCTAAGATGGCTTTGAAAGATGATGCAAGTTATTTTCCCTGGCCTTACTCTGGTGCAGCGAGTTACCTCGGAGTGAGATCATTGGATCCAGCACAGTGTAACATTCATGAAGCGCTCCAGTCCAGGCAGCAGTGACTCCAGAGTCGTTCCTTCTTAAGACATGATTCACTCCCGGAGTCACTGCTACCTGCCGCCAGGACTAGAGACACTCCCCTACTTAAGTTTTTTTTTTTTTAAACTGGCGGATAAAAGATAAAATAAATAAGATTTTTACTTCAAAGTCGGCGCAGCTGCTGTAAAATGGAAGGATGGTTATCTACACTCTCAAAGTAAGCCATACATTTAACCGGCTATTCTGAAGATTATTTCTTTAAAGAAGTGCAGATTTTCTAGACTAGATCTCAAACGATCCATAATCAAATTAGAAAGGGATTTGTTTTCACAAAATTGTTCTTACTTTATGCTACCAGGTTGGAGATGGGGTGGGGGTGGTTTCGATAAGCGTAAAAAAACCTTGGGAGGGGTGTGGAAATAAGTTCCAGTTTGAAAATAAGATCAAATAAGATAAGCATAGAAAAATACCGGCCATAGCATTCTCTGCAACACCTATTTTAAAAATTTCGTATCTTCGCCTCGTTCTTTCTCATAACAAACAAGTGTACACGTGTCTGGCCTGCCTGGTTTAGAGTTAATAAAATGTGTACGGACAAGGAGGATTCTCAGAGGACGCCTTTGAATGTAAATGCTATAGAAGAATCCTTCAAATATCATGAAAAAAGAGCTGACATATCGATACTGCAAGAACTTAATATTGAAGGAAGTTGTTTAGTAAAGAAGATTAAACAGAAAACTTGGGTAGTTGGACATATTATATAAGATCTGAATCATCATGCAACCCGAAAATAATTTTGTAAAAATACATTAAATAAAAACAAATGAATGTCCACATACAATTATTTGAAGACAGTCAGAAATAAACACAAAATACAGAATATGTGGTGCTAGAATGAAAATATTCTTACAACCGCCTTACGTGCTGTTACATCTCTTGCAAAAGAATTCAGTGAAATAGCTTTTAAATATGAGAATAAAATGATTAGGAAAAGCACTATCACGTAGGGGACAGTATAAAACATAAGGATAGATAACGAATGTATATCACAGACAATAAAAATAAAACAGTTTTAGAGTCAAAATCTGACTGAATGGTTTTGAATATGAAGGAATAATCAGGCAGGCATTGGAAAGTCGACGATACTGATCCTAATAAGAAGACAAGAAGAAATTCTCCTGATGACTCTTATTCTTATCTCACTGGAACTACCAGCTCTTGTCCTCTTCGCTTGATGCCGGGATAAAGATGAATCGTCCACGTTGTGAAAAAAAGGGAGCGGATTCTGAGACTCACGATACAAATTTCTCTACGGCCTTAGATGCCATGTTCAACTCATTTGGCAGTTAAATTTTTAACAAGGTTACGTCTAGGACAGTACAACCATATATTTTCCATCTTGTCAGTCAGCATATGTTGTTGATGTTACGAACTACAAAAGATCCTTCCAGTTAGTTACGTTTAAAATCTTTCCAACCAAATATTATAACACTATATCAAAATTTACCAGAAAAGTATGTCCACATAACTGTGCATTAAAGAAAAAAACATATCAAAGCAACGCAATCCACCATATAGAGAAATACAATTCGAAATGTTTCTAAACATTTGAAATATTAATGAAAACAAACGCCTTTCTATGTTTAAAAGAACTTGTGAGCATTTAATGGGGAAAACACCATGAATATAAATAAAAATTATTATTAGGTCACTTTCTCGGGAAATAAAACAAAAGAATCGCGAGGGCGATCGGTCCCTAATTTTACAAAATCAGTGAAATACGGAGTGTACTTTCTGAGAACTTTTCATTTATAGCCACAATGCTGCTTCCAAGTTTTGATGTATGTATGTGGTCCCTGTATACACTGGTAGCAAAGTTTTGATGTGTGTATGTGGTCCCTGTATAGATTGGTAACAAAGTTTTGATGTCTGTATGTGATCACTGTACAGCCTGATACCACAGTTTTGATGTCTGTATGTGGTCCCTGTACAGCTTGCTTCCAAAGTTTTGATGTATGTATGTATGTATGCGGTCCCTGTATTGCTTGCTTCCAAAGTTTTGATGTATGTATGTATGTATGTGGTCCCTGTACAGCTTGCTTCCAAAGTTTTAATGGATGTATGTATGTTGTCCCTGTACAGCTTGCTACTAAATTTTTGATGTATGTATGTATGTATGTGGTCCCTGTACAGCTTGCTTCCAAAGTTTTGATGTATGTATGTATGTGGTCCCTGCACAGCTTGCTTCCAAAGTTTTGATGTATGTATGTATGTTGTCCCTGTACAGCTGGCTACTAAAGTTTTGATGGATGTATGTATGCATGTGGTCCCTGTACAACTTGCGTCCAAAGTTTTGATGTATGTATGTATGTATGTGGTTCCTGTACAGCTTGCTTCCAAAGTTTTGATGTATGTATGTATGTTGTCCCTGTACAGCTTGCTACTAAATTTTTGATGTATGTATGTATGTATGTATGTATGTATGTGGTCCCTGTACAGCTTGCTTCCAAAGTTGTGATGGATGTATGTATAATGTCCCTGTACAGCTTGCTACCAAAGTTTTGATGGATATATGTATAATGTCCCTGTACAGCTTGCTACCAAAGTTTTGATGGATGTATGTATAATGTCCCTGTACAGCTTGCTACCAAAGTTTTGATGGATGTATGTATAATGTCCCTGTACAGCTTGCTACCAAAGATTTGATGAATGTATGTATAATGTCCCTGTACAGCCTGCTACCAAAGTTTTGATGTGTGTATGTGGTCACAGTAAGCCTGCTACCAAAGTTTTGATGTGTGTATGTGGTCACTGTAAGCCTACTACCAAAGTTTTGATGTGTGTATGTGGCCCCTGTACGGCCGTTTCTTGTGGACACAAGAGTCTGGGGTAAACAAACGCGTTGTGGTTTATGAAAACAGTGTTACCAGGACAAAATGAATGAGGTGCCTTGTTATTGATGCCCACCAAGCGACGTCCAGGACCGGCACGGCGTGGAATGATAGAAGAGAAGAAGATGGCTGCATTATGGTACATTTTGTTGATGGCAAAACTCAAAGCCTGCATGTCAGGACGTCTTAGGTTCCGCTATTCATGCTGTCATTTAAACCAACATGTATGGAGATTTTCCTCATGTTTGATCTACAGTAAAACTTCTCAAATATTTGCACTATTTTCGCAACACCAGCTCCTGATACCGCAACTACTGAGACAATGTCTTTGTCTGATATGGACACACGGTCGCCATAAGCAGAAGAAGAACATATAACAATCCAATAGGATTTGTTTCAGGAATCATATACAAAAACAAGACAACAGACAACGTTTTGTTCCAGATCTTCTTACTAGGATTAGGCTGGAAAGCTAAGTCTACATTTTCATCCATTTTTCGTGTTTTGGGTTGTCGTGTTGTTTCTGTATACATCCTTGAAAAAGGCTTTGTGCCGAAATCTTGGATTGTTGTATCTTCTTCTGTCCACTTTCCTCACTCTTTATATCTTTTTTGTGAAACTGAACCATACACCTCCATCTATTTTCTAACAAAGATCGGAACTGTATATTAGTTCTGCACCTGTTCTGTTCTACCTGTTTGTCGAGTTCTGCCACTCTCCAAGCTTATCCTGGTAACGCAACTACTGAGATGTTGTCTTCGTCTGATATAGACATCCGGTCGCCATATACGCTCTTTCGTAATGAATCCCCAGTTAGTAAATGTGTTGTCTTTCACTGAGTTTGAGATTACGATTTTGCTGCTTAAGTTGTCCTTGCTGATTTTGGTGGGAACGTGATTGCTGGTGGGATGTGTTGTTTAACTGATGTGATAATTGCGTTCTGTCTTTCTGCTGAGTGTTAGGTACAGGGCTCTGCTGCAGCACGTCAAATCTGTTGTAAATGTGGTCATCAGTGGGGTATGTATCGTGTTTTGCTCTTCTGGTAAAGAATCACAGACTCCATTCTGCTTTTGGTGGTCATTTTCATGTTCAAGCTTGTCTGCTTTGGCTGGTGGCGATGACTGAGTCGTTGGCTTTAGGTTCTCATTAAGTTTACTTTGACTAGCAGTCACTGAATGACTACCAGTTCCTGTCTGGTTATCTGTTATGTAGTTTTTTATTACCACTGTTTGTTCCACTGTTCAGCGATTCAATGATCAGCCTCAGTTTTGTGTTTTCTTCTCTCAGCTGCTACACTTCTCTTCTGATACTGTTATTCTCTGAATTGATTGATATTAACAGTTCAGCTTTCATGTCATTGATGAGGGTTTTCACTAGATCTTTAACGGTGTCCATCAGGTCATGACCACCGAGACAAGCAACCGATTTTTTATATATGTTCCAACAGCTTGATAGAAACTGCTGATGTCACTAATTTTAGGAATATCGTACTGCGATGTTAATATATCACCAGGCAGGCTAGAATAATTGAATGGGCTGTCTTTTAGTGTCTGCAGATGGTGGGGGCTTCTCAGTGGAAATTGTTGTGCCTAGTTCTCTAGTAGACTCTCTTGCAACAAGTCGTGGTACTGGTTCGTGGTTGATGGAGGCTGTAGCGCCTTCGATGCAGGTGAGAATAGTAGCACCTTCCTATATACAGTAGACTCTCTCCATTGTCGTGGCCTGAATGCAATTTGACATGATAATATGAGTAGTTTTCTCTGTAAGTATTTTGAAAACTTTCAGTCATGTTTGTGACTGGTGAATTTAGTTCATCTGGATTGTCTGCTTGAGAGAGTTGTGGTAGTTGTCTGAGCATCACTGTGAACGAGGCAATGAGATTTGTACTGATATGCACTAAAAATGCACACACGGCTGCAGTGAGATACATTCTAAGTCTAACAGACCTCTGAGCCAGTCAGAAGTGTGCACAAGGGGTACTTTAATAATAGCAATAACAAGACCCATCCACTCTATAAACATACAAATATTAGGAAAGGACCCGGATTAAAGAAAGGAAAATCGTGGATAGCGGTTTTTGGAAGATTCCATACGAAGAGTAATTAACCTGCAACACATTTCCCTGGAACCAGATTCGATTCAATCTCAGGTACCAAAATCTCACTAAAGTGCATCTCACACTGACCCGGGAGTGCCGGAACTGACCTGCAGCACAAACACAAGACGAAATAAAAAAAAAATAAAACTAATTAAGAAAATCTCAAGCCCTGGATACATCGTCATATACACGGCGGATTAGTATACAGTGGTAAGAAAAAGGGTAAAAAAAAAGAAGATAAATTCCTCACGATGATTGCCTGGAGCTTACATCATTGCCGGACCAGCTTGGGGGATGGAAGCTGAAGCTCTCACGCAAGTCATGAAATTGCTGATGCTACAGAAAGTACAGTGAACAACAATCTTGATGGGCTCTCAAAGTCTGTTAAGAAAAATAAAACACCGTAGCCTTAGAAGAGAGTGGTTAGACATAAAGTCCAAAACGGAGATCCTGAACATCACATGGACATACTGCCTGGGGCACTCTGGCGTTGTTGGCAATGGGAAAAGCTGATCAACTTGCAGCAAGAGACTAGGAAACACCAGTCTGGACAGACAAGACCTATATCGATCTTTCAAGCAGCAAATCAAAGAATCTGAGCAAGAAAACTTCCTCAAAAGTACATAGCACGCCCACCTCAGTGAGTTACATGTCCACAGAGGAAGTGAAAGTAAACCCCAATTAAGGGCTAGAACACGGGCCATTTACAGTCAACACAGTATTGGTATTAGTCAAAATACTGACGTCGAATACAGAACACTTATGGGCATGTCCTGTGTGTAATGAAGCAGCTTTCTCAGACAGCATCAGAGTTAGGTCCTATCCAGTATGATGAAGTGATTGGAGACCTATAGTAGAAGACACTTTTGTCGTGACCATTTACATTAAAGTCAGAAAATGAATCTGAACTTTAAGGGGGAAAAAAGGATTGAATTAGAGATGGCTTAACAAAATAATTATAAGAGTGGGACAGCGCCGAAAGAGAAACCTATATTTTATGTACGATGGTGAATCAAATGAAAGTTAGAAAGTGCAAATTATACCAAACAAAATTATTTATTACAGGACACATTTGGTACACACCAAATAAAGACCCGGGGTTTACCCAGCCTCTAAAAATGGGTACTAGAGAAATCTGGGAAGGTGAAGCAGCCAGGCGTGATACTGACCACATCACACTTTCATGTGCCAACGATCATGGAAAATACGGGCCTAAAAGCATTTTACCTTTTCACGGGAAAAAAAATAACACCCTTTTTTCAATTAAGTTCCTTTGCTTTGAAACAGCTGTGGTTGCTTGCGCTGTATGAAAACTTCTTTCTTTGACACTGAAACAGCTGTGGTTGCTTGCGCTGTATGAAAACTTCTTTCTTTGACACTGAAACAGCTGTGGTTGCTTGCGCTGTATGAAAACTTCTTTCTTTGACACTGAAACAGCTGTGGTTGCTTGCGCTGTATGAAAACTTCTTTCTTTGACACTGAAACAGCTGTAGTTGCTTGCGTTGTATGAAAACTTCTTTCTTTGACACTGAAACAGCTGTAGTTGCTTGTGTTGTATGAAAACTTCTTTCTTTGACACTGACACAGCTATAGTTGCTTGCGCTGTATGAAAACTTATTTCTTTGACTATGTTACAACGGAGCTGCCATCTTGACATGTGCATGCTCGATATGCTGCTACAATGAACAATAGCCATTCATAAGCATGAATATGTATTATTCAGGATAATGTACACCTGTTGCCACCTGGAAAGAATGCTTCATTCTTCATAACCAGCACGATCAGATGAAAAATGATTTATAAAAGCGACACCATCACTTGTCTCTGTCAAGACTCTTTTAACGTGAGTATAGCTGTTTCTTAGTATTCCTATGTTCTTAGCGATATGTCAGTGTGGATTTTGTGTTAATGTTTTTCACAAATCATGTTCTATTCTTATATGTTTTAGTCGTATATTCTAGTTTTTGCTTAAATGATAACTGTAGTCTTTTTATAACTTTCATTCCTCTAATGGTCGAAAAAATGCACCTTAATGTCTTAATGCATCTTTGCTCTATTGGTCACATGAATTCCATACAAGAGACTTACTTTAGAAAGCTGAGATACTTCGGACACATCAAGAGACACAACAATTTGGAGAGGTTGATAGTAGAAGGCATAGTGCCTGGCAAAAGAGAAAAGGGACGACATCACAGCAGATGGACTCAGAACATCATGGAGAGTCTGAAAATGTTACTGCAAGACGCCGGTCAACTTGCGGAAGATCTTATTGCATTCAGGGAGGCTGTGAGAGGGACAACGTTCTGGAAAGTTCATGTCACATGAATGAAAACAATTGTTTAAGATTTCTGTACTCAAGGCTGTGGTATTTGTAGATTCCAAATGTCTATGGACATTTTTTTATTGGTCTCACAGTTAAATCAGTTTTGTCCAACGACTTCCCGCGTAATAATCTCACAGAATCAAAGGTGAGTGCAAGAATGGAGGTAAGATATAAAAGATTGATATAGTTCAGAACAGTTTATAATTTGTTTCGATTTTATGGCAAAAGACATGTGACTCTTTTAGAAAAGTAATTATGCAAAAGAATGTTATCACTGTATAATGTAAGAAAGAGATTTTGAATAAATCGAGAAACATATCATTTCTATATTTACAAAAGAAACAGCACATTATTTTTTATTCGGAAATAATACATATAAAATGATCGCTTATTATTATTATTATTATTATTCACAGAACCTCTTCCAGAAGGTGAAGGCAAGTAATTCCTAATGAAACAATATTCTGACTGTTTAAAGCTATTCAGATCCATGTTAACAAATTCTAACTTAATTTTTACACTAATGTGGCTGCTACTAGTAGGAAGTAGATGGCGCTATAGTTCTATTTATGTGTTTAAAACCATGGTACGTGTACGTTTTATTGCCAGTGTCCTTCTACTTTGTCGATATTCTGTTTGAGCTGATACTACGATACTGAAGGTTTAAATTTAAAACTGTTCTCTACCTGAGATGTAATGATTTGTCCTTCTGAAAGAAAAGTAACAAAATGCTGAACAGCAAGAAAATAGAAACAATAATTACACGAAGGAAGAAAAATTCACCTAAGTTTTATATTCCATTAGATGGAGTATCATTGAGGCTAGTGTATGTGTGCCTCGTGCAATACTTGAGGCTAGTTCATGCATGTATGGAGCAACCTTTGATGTTAGTTCATGCGTGTATGCACCAACACTTGAACCTAGTTCACGCATATATGGAACAACCCTTGAGGCTAGGTCATGCATCCATGGAGCAACCCTTGAAGCTAGGTCATGCATCCATGGAGCAACTTTTGAGGCTAGGTCATGCATCCATGGAGCAACCCTTGAGGCTAGGTCATGCATCCATGGACACACCTGAGGAAAGGCTAATATACGTATGCATGATGCACCCTTAAAGTTAATGCATGCATTTATGGAACACCACGAGGCTGATGTATACATGCAAAAATTTGATTATACTTTTCAGAAAATGCACCTCCGAAATTAACAGTAGAATAATCGGATCTAAAATAACTTTAACAAAATTGGGACACGTTGGGTGCAGTACAGTTCTGTCACTGAATATCAGAAGCAGACTTCCATAATTCTACATCCAGCCTAACCTGCTCTGTTTATGTTTATCGTGGACAATGATCAGGTACTAGTAGCATAAAAGATCAGGCTTCTTAAAAGCATGTAAAGAGTAACATTGGCAGGTGAGACACTAAGCAAAGAATGCTTAACATAAGACAATGATGAAAGGAATGTTATTGAATATACAGTATAATAATATGGCAATCAAAACTCATTTTACATATAGCCATACAGTATAAAGAAGAACATGATCAACATTTCAGTTGTTTCTTTCTTTTGTTTGTGTTGTTTCTCATTCATTTCAAACATCATTGTATCAAATATTGTCCTTATATATCTTTTTACTATAAAGTTCTAGAGTCTATTTATTTCTGGCATGTATAAGTGCCCACGTCTGTTCATAATAGCGTTTATCTCTGTTATGTGTAAGTGTCCAAGTCTATTCATAATAGCGTCTATCTCTGCCGTGTATAAGCGTCCAAGTCTGTTCATAATAGCGTTTATCTCCTTACTTTCAGTTTAAAAAAAAAACCTGAAAACATACTGAACACATAAAAGAAACATTTTACAATGTAAAATGGTGTTTACTGTTTACTCACGTTCATTGAACGCCATATTTGCTAGTGCTGCCTCCTAGCGGCAAACCACGGGAGCTATGCGCGCATGCTTAATTTGAAGAGTCTCTCTCTCTCTCTCTTTCTCTGTCTCTGTCTCTCTCTCTCTCTCTCTCTCTCTCTCTCTCTCTCTCTCTCGGCCTGAGATTAATCATGATTCTTTACGAGGTTTATTTGTTGCGAATTTTTGAAATGTGTCACTGACTTATGAGTAATCCTGTATCTAAGAAAAGGACAACGAATTGTAAAACTTTGGAGGGATACCTTCCTGCTTCAATGATTAATTTGAACTGCCGAAAACAATAAATGAAAGAAAACTAAATGAATGATAATCAGACAAAGATTATTAAGATGGCCGCTGCTTTGAGAGAATGATATTCGTGTGACTAGAAAATACCTGTATTTTTATAAATAAGTGAAGTCTAGAAGCAGCCATAAAAATTAGACACAGTTACATTTTTCTCTAAAAACGTATAAAATAACAGAGCTATTACAGAGACTTTTATAATTGATTTTGCTACATTCCATCCCCCCCCCCCCAATTACTTTCAACTGCTACATTTTATATAGCTCTTAATCTCAAAGTGTAAGTATAATATATTGTTTAGTTGTAACGAAATCAATTATTGATAACAAAGAAACATAAAATATCTACGAAATTGTTCACCATTTTTCTATTGACTGTAATTTTATAATTGTTAAAATATTTTTTTAAAAATGTAAATTAACGGTTATGGAGAAGATTGCTGTTAATATTCACTCCTTATCTTGGCTTTCTTCCTACTCTTATTCTGTTGAAATTGAAGGACAGGTACCAGAGATGCCAATTTTTTTTTTCAATAAATATTCCTTTAATCACTTGAACTCATGAAAATCTTTAAATTTCGCCCTTTACGATGATACACCAAAATTAGGGTTTGTGCAATATCCATATTTCTTGACAGCTCGTTACATCAAAACGACAAAAGCGATTTCGCAGATTTAAAAAAAATATATATATATGGGAACTGTATGTCTCAGAAAGTGTATGGCAGAAGAACTTTTCATACGAATAACAACATCGCACAGTGTCAGTCTACTTTATGGATATTCTGTTTGAGCTGATACTACGATACTGAAGGTTGTACATTTCTTAAAACTGTTCTCTACCTGAGATGTAATGATTTGTCCTTCTGAAAGAAAAGTAACAAAACGCTGAACAGCAAGAAAATAGAAACAATGATTGCATGAAGGAAGAAAAATTCTCCTAAAAATTCTTCACCAACAGAGAAGAAAATGAAAACTAACCATCAGGACAGAACGTAAAGATGGTAACGAGATTTCAAATCGCGACATACACTGAGTTCTTGTTAATACGGCTAATACTTTCAGCCAAAAATTGATAGAAACATCAGCGACACCTTTCAGCAAAATCATGACTATAAACGTCATGAAAATTACAAATATTCCTGAGATTAAAGCCCTATGAAAGGATTATAAAATAATTTTTAATTCTTTTCATTCATACAATATCCTCTTCTTAATCTTTTCATAAATATTTTGAAAATAAGTAGGTAAATTTTACTGCAGAGCGACTACATCACAGATTTCTATTAACAAGACTATAACATCGAAGATTCAACCACACTCACATAGGAAACAGGAAAAAGTGTCAGTTCTGTGACAAATCAGCTAAAAAAAAAAAAAGGATAATGTTAATGTACACGTACCTCACAGACGTCCAGATAAGTAATAGATTTTGAGGTTCTTCGGGGCAGGCCTACAGAAAGTAGGAAACAAAAAAAGCAACGGCTCAACATACAAATGTCGAGCATCGGGCTACAAAATCTACAAGTACAGAATAAGAAGTAACAGTGAAGTTACCAGATGTAAAGGTGTTTTTTTTTCTTTCTCTCAGTAAATCCCTCAGATCTTACCTGCCTGTTTACTTCCACATTGAATATTATTACACAGCCTTACTTCCTCTGTCTTTATGTAGGTAATTTATACTGAATGAGTACAATCTTTTAATTGGCTGGTCTCAAACTTCTGTAAGTTTTGATGCTACTTGGCGGAATTTTACACACAGTAAATAGAAAATTTACACAACTCTCTCTCTCTCTCTCTCTCTCTCTCTCTCTCTCTCTCTTCTAATCTCTCTATCTCTTCTACTCTCTCTCTCTCTCTCTCTACTAATCTCTCTTTCTATTCCAATCTCTCTATCTCTTCTAATCTTACTCTCACTTACGCACACTTATACACACAGGCACACACACACACTTTTCTAGTTATGTTTACTTTATATATATATATATATCAGAAAAACACATGAAGGTCCACATACAATTATTGAAATTCCAATGTTTTCATTTGAAACTTGTTGTTGAAAGTAACTTACAAAAAGATGAAGAACACTTTAAAATACTCTTAGAATAAATAACCGTTTAATTGTTACATCTCGTACAAAAAAATCAGTTAGCTCTTACGTGTGAAAAGAATGATATATAACAACCACACAGAGAAATAATAACACATAGAAGATAGAATAAAATACAAGAATAGGTAAAGAGAGTGTATCACACGCGATAAAAATAGCTTAGAAGCAAAAGTCTGACTGAATAGACAAGTAAGTGATCTTAACAGATATAGACAATCGAATCTGAACGAATTATCAGGCAGTCAGATACTGAAAAGTAGATGATATTGATCCTAATAGAAAGATAAGAACAAATTCTCCTGATAACTCTAATTCTTATCTCACCGAGACTGTCAGCTCATACAAGTTTCAGTTAATGCTGAGGTAATGATGAATCGCTTGCATTGCGATGCGTTTGGAGGGAGGGGGGAATGATTCATGTGTGTATCTTGAAGCAGATTCACTATACAACCTCTTACAGACTCAATTACAACGTTTACCCGTTAGACAGCTTGCACGGGCATGATAGCCGTTCACCACGAGTTTTTCTGAAGAGAAAGTGAACTATGGTTATTGCCAGTTCTGGCTAACTAACCCCATTAACAATGTTATCATTCTAGCACAGTTATATTTGCTCTTACCGACTCGGTTTCTTTTTCTTTTCTATTAGGCCCCTCAATACTAAAAGGTATATGAGGAATTGACAAAACAAACACGGCAGCTGGTATATGTATCAATGAGGAAAAACTGGAAGAAGAGAGTTTTGAATATCTTGGATCATTACTAACTAATAATGGAGATACAATGAGGGAAATTAAAAGGAGGACATCTATCACTCTTCAGAAAGTAAAACAACTAAACAATCTGTGGAGAGGAACAGACAGAACTACAAAAATAAGATTTTTAAGAGCATGTATCTTTCCCATCGCAACATATGCCTGTGAGACCTGGACACTTAACAAAACAGCTGAGAAACACATAAATGCGCTTGAATGTAAATGCTAAAGAAGAGTTCTTAGACCGTCTACGAAGGGTACATAATAGGAAAAAAGAAAGAGAGGAAGACCAAGGCGAAGATGGCTGCAAATGGATGCATCGGCAACAGGACATCTCGCTTACAACCGAGAGGCCTACAGGAGAGCTGTTAGGGAGGTAAAGTTCCGCAAGGGACATGCAAATGACTGACTGATGATTCCTATGGACAGGACGGATATAATGCAATCGGTGGGCCTGCCTCCTTCTGCACCATGAGAAGGAAAGGGAGTGTGTTGATAATACAAAGAGGATGAAGTACAGAGGTGCGAGGAGGGAGGAAGAAATAGCCGTGTGGCTGGCTGGTAGAATTCCAGGGTGCCAGAACCAGCAACTGCCTGACACAATTTGTACTCATACTCGTCAGTGGTTTCTGAAATAGAGCAGAGCATGTATGGGTGTGCCCCGAGCGCGATTTTTTTTTCCTCTAATTCCTAGATTCAAAATAGTAGTTCTTTGTCTCAGAAACAAGAAGTTATGGGCACATCAATAAAGTGATTATAGACTTAGTGCAGATGACGCTTTGGACATTTGACATGAACTTTATAAAACGAATATCAGCCGTAGTGAAAAAACTGAGAACTGAATTATAGATAACTCCAGCAGATATTTAAAAGAGAGGAACATTTTAGATAACAAATCTAAATTTTATGTTTATATTGACACACACACAGTTTTATCTTTTTTTTTCACTTTTTACTGGACTCAGTTGACTATTTCGTTTTCGAAGATGGTTTTGAAGGCAACAATGGTTGCTGTTTATGGCTGCCGACCTCAAGCTTTTGTTGTACAGCTTCTCTTTTGACTGATTTCAGCAACATTTGACTGAGATAATAACACACTGTGTTCGTGTCGCAAGGTTCAAGTGGCTTTGCTCTTGCCACGTCTGTCTTCACTTATTAAGGTAACACGCCACCTCCATACAGACCTGCTATCTACGAGACATAATCCTTGACCAGTCATTTTCAGCCGTCTGGACTGATGGAACAAATCTAATTCTTGGTCTGTCTTCCATCTCTCTTTCCCCCAGAAGTCATCAGTATAAATCTTGCTTGGGAATACAACTGTTCTTCCACCACGGCTCTACAAATTATTCCCCCCCCCCCGTATATTTTAAAATAGAATACTGCAACAACACATAACTAAAACCCCATCTTTATCGCTGGTATCTTTTGTTAATTTTGAAGATAAATCATGATTTATTTGCCTGGAGCAGATCCACCAAGAGTAGCTTTGTAAGGTGATGCAGATTTATTTCCCCTTTCCTTACTCTGAATCAGGGAGTTAACTCTGGGGACAGATCCTGATTCCAACAAGTGAATAGTTAATGTATAACTATATAAAACCAAATACATAACTATACCCGATGCCATTGCATTAAAACTGTATTAACAAAATGTTAAAACTTTTTAAGAAAATAAAAGTAGGAACAGCTTTATTAATTAACTCTTTCCACCCGCGTTACTTCCAAAATGTTCCTTAGTTTCTTACGGCGCGGACATTTTGGAGAAGGGCGCGAACACACGGGTTGTGGTGCTTAAGTTTGTACCTTAATCATACACGAACACACAGAACAAAGAAATATGGGGGGAAAAAACCATAAACTATAAAGTCACATGAATGCTATACGATAAATGGTAATGTTAGAAAAAAAAAGAGCACTTAGCTGTGACTTGTAAGAAGTTGCTTCCAAGAGTGTATGCGTATGCAGGAAACTGTACTGTAGAGAGCGGAACAACAACACAACTCCTTCAGATCATCAGAGGAAGTACCCCCCCCCTCAGACAAGTGTTTCGGCCCTATTAAACTCCTGACACTCTAAGGGGGGGGGGGTGGGCCCCTCTGGGTCATGGCTCCCAGATGTCTTGTGAGTTGTTGCTTTTTTTTTTCCCCTCCCGGTCCCGAGATTGAACCCGTGATCCTCCAGTTGGCACTGAACTTCGCGTCTTTAGCTACGGGGGACTGGTATTGGTTGTGGCAAATGAAATTACTTATGTTCTTGTTTCGCATACTCCACAGCCAGCATGAGGCCTTTTCTGCTGTTTCTGAAAGGCTTCTCAGTGCCCTTGCTCTTGCTTGTCCCTTTATGCCCAGTTGCTTACATAGGTCGTATGCTGATGTTGCTACGAATCCTCTTGCTCCCACTTCTACAGCTATCACTTTTGCCCTGATTCCTGCCCCCTGCCTCAGTTGCTTGACCAGATCATTGTACTTCTCAAATTTGAATAAATGCTGTTCCTCTATTCTAGTTTCGTACAGGACCGTAAGCTTGATCATTATTAATTCCTGTTTTTCTGTGGAGTACACTACAATGCCCGATCACATTCCTGTGTTCTACAGATCCGGTGGTACGAGAAGTGCAGCCAACAAACTGGACGAAAATGGAAAGTAGGTGAGGAGTGTATGTGCTAGAGTGTTGGGAATGTTTAAATGGAGACTTGAAAATGTGTGACAAATTGGTAGTATCGAGGGGGTTAGGATTCTATGGTTAGCATTAGAAAAAAAGTAAATGTCTAAAGTCCTTTGTCTAGTATTTTTCGAATACTAACAATACAAAATTGTGCTAAGTCACTTTACTGTGCGAACGCGTTGTTTCTCATTCAAACTCAAGTCCGGAGTTACTAACTAGGGGCAATCATATCGATCATACCACTAACCCACATAAGGGCTATTATGTTGTTGAAACAATAAATATCAAGGGAGGAGTGTTTTGAAATTTTGTTTACATGACTCATGACCCGCCTACATAAAAAAAATTCCAGTTCACGTTATAAAGGCAAATAGCCCAAAACGAAAACGAGACTGACACGGAAGCGTGTGTTATCAAGATGGCCGCCTTCCACTACAACTACGCTGTAATGTGCCGGGTTCCTCATTCTCTGGCGAACAGAAGCGTAGGATCTGATCAATATAAAAATGCTATTGATGTAGAGAAAGCTCGAGATGAGTACGAAACCATTAAGGATGTTTTGAAAAGTTGCGATTTCAATATAGTTGAGCTGGTTGAGGACGAAAACTACCCCGACAGTTGCTTCGTTGAAGACACGGCTGTTGCTATTGGAAATACTGCTCTGTTAGCTCGACCAGGTCATGTTTCACGTCAGGGAGAGGTAAGTTTGATCAGTGCACGCACGTACACACAGAGTCGTAAGTGAGTCTTTATCTAACACATACACAGGCGTATGCGAGTCTTCCTCTAACACGCATACAGTCGTATGTCTTTCAGCAGCACACATACACAGTCGTATGTCAGACTTTCCCAAACACACAGGGCCCCCGAGAGAAGTTTTGTAAGCTGGCGCAAAAAACTGTTTCACTCCCCCCCACCCCCGCCGTTTTGTTTTGTCCAGGGAGATTGCAGAACAAGAAGGCAGTCGGCGACCCATAGCTGACGTGCAGGTGTCAGAAGGGTGGCAAATTGTAGCTGACCAATACCCTGTCCTATCTCTTTGTTGGTGTCTCCAGTAATGGGCTAACAGGGCAGGGATCGCCATAATCCACCTGGCAGTGGAGTCTGCTAAATAAGTACTGCACACCCCCCCCCCCTTACTATTTTAGCTGCTCCCAGGGACTGAAAAAAAAAAGCTGCCATGACCCACTTCCAAGCTGACATGATGGTGTTCCTCAACATCTCTACAGCATCAGCTGCAAGGAACATCAGCTTGCAGTTCCAGATAGATTGAAGAAGATTAAGAAGATCCACTACACTGCATCATTTAAAACAGGAGAAGTCTTCCAAGCTTAGTCCACAGTTACAAAGCGGTATGTCTTTTATGATAGTTCAAATGTATCATCAAACTTAGATTTATGGTCCAAAATAGCATGTCTTCTAACATATATATATTATATTATGTATATTAAACTTTAATACCTTAACTCTTTCGAGTCCCGTTACTTCCAAACCGTTCCTTAGTTTCTGACGACGCCGGCATTGGAGAAGGGTGCGGACATTTTGGAGAATGGGGCTCCCTGTGTAAAAGTTATTGTACCGACTTAATTCCATGATCACCATGTGTGTATCACACATTAAAATAAGTAGAAATGAATGAAGATTCCATAAATGAAGTTATTTGTCATAAAAAAAAAACAAAGAAGAAAAAACTGGTGTGAAATTTTTGGCACTAAAAAGATTTTAGGCCTGAGGAATAAAATCTACTTTATACTTACCTTAACTGTGTCATAATCCAATACAGAATACATAGTCATTCAAATTTCAACACAGAAAAATCAATATTTATGGATGTTTGTGATATCTTATAAATCTAACAGATCTACAGCTATGAGAAACACATATAGTAAGATAGGTCTAGTCAGTCGGTGTGACTATTCTACCACTCAATCTCAAAATAAACTTGAATTTTACCCCCCTTATCTATATATCAGATATGGCTTCTTTATTCCCCCATGCTTAAAACAATAGTTTAACTTTGGATTGAGAAGAGTTCTAACTGGTTAAATGAAAAGTAACATCGTGTTTTCAATGAAAGAAAGTCCGAAGCCTTATAGGGCTCTCGGTTGGGAAAGGCCCAGCGCACAAAGATCCTTTTAGGGATCTCTCATCTTCTAAGAGTTAACTCCTAAAAAATACCTTATTTCATAAACGACACATTTCGTCTGTCATCCAAGACTTGAGGCTCCACCCAAAATTGTTTCTGACTTCCAAGACTCAGGCTGCACCCAAAATTGTTTCTGACTTCCAAGACTCAGGCTCCACCCAAAATTACTTCTGACTTCCAAGACTCAGGCTCCGCCCAAAATTGTTTCTAACTTCCAAGACTCAGGCTCCACCCAAAATTGTTTCTGATTTCCAAGACTCAGGCTCCACCCAAAATTGTTTCTGACTTCCAAGACTCAGGCTCCACCCAAAATTGCTTCTGGCTTCCAAGACTCAGGCTCCACAACCTCACTGAATATAGCAGATTTTACAGCCAGATTGACAGGAGCATGATGGAGCTGGGTTTGAGCCAACTTAACTTGACCAATCTTTTCATTTGGGAGGCAGTTGGTTCAGGATCTGTCTCCAGGCATCCTTGAGTCTGTCCCCAGACATCCTTGAGTCTGTCCCCGGGCATCATTGAGTCTGTTCTGAGACATCCTTGAGTCTGCCCCCAGGCATCCTTGAGTCTGTCTCTAGACATCCTTGAGTCTGTCCATCTGCAGAAATTTATTTGCTAGTGTTTGGGAAAATGCAGCTTCTGAAAATTGTGGAGAATGTTTGCATTGAGGCAGGCATGTTGGATTGCTCAGTACGCTCATCTATCAGTGAATGAAGTGAAAGTAAGATATAATGTGAATTATGAATTCATAAGAGTAAGATGCTTCATTTAAGCCCACAATGAGTTGTGGGGGGGGGCCAAAAACATAGTTTTATCACACCATGGAACAACTTTGGTGGCCTTATTCTTCTTGACCTGACAGCCCCATAGGATGATGTGGTCAGCCTGGCCAAAATTGAACTTGTGACCTCCACATGAGAGGTGAGTGTTCTAACCACAGTGCCACTCAGATGCCCAGTAATGAGTGATGAAGAGAAAAGATATGTAAATACTTACAAGCATGTAGCTTCCTATGCATTGTATCATGTTTGGTGTTGTCTGTTGTATGATATGGATCTTAAAATGTGGTAACTGATGTTTTCTGTGTTGGCTGCAATTTCAGATTGGAGAGATTCGTAAAGTTTTGATGTCTGATCTCCAAATGAATGTCATCGAAATAAGAAATTCCAAGGCCACGCTCGATGGTGGTGATGTTTTATTTACAGGTACTTTTTTTTCTTTTAATAGTAAGAAAATACTGAAATTAAAATTTGAAGTGAATGTTTCAGAATAGAAAATGAGGTTTTTATGGACTTTTACTGGGTGCAAAGATGTCTGTACTAGAGTGGTAGCACTGGGAGCAGAGATGTCTGTACTAGAGTGGTAGCACTGGGAGCAGAGATGTCTGTACTAGAGTGGTAGCACTGGGAGCAGAGATGTCTGTACTAGAGTGGTAGCACTGGGAGCAGAGATGTCTGTACTAGAGTGGTAGCACTGGGAGCAGAGATGTCTGTACTAGAGTGGCAGCACTGGGAGCAGAGATGTCTGTGCTAGAGTGGCAGCACTGGGAGCAGAGATGTCTGTACTAGAGTGGCAGCACTGGAGCAGAGATGTCTGTACTAGAGTGGCAGCACTGGGAGCAGAGATGTCTGTGCTAGAGTTGCAGCACTGGGAGCAGAGATGTCTGTGCTAGAGTGGTAGCACTGGGAGCAGAGATGTCTGTACTAGAGTGGCAGCACTGGGAGCAGAGATGTCTGTACTAGAGTGGCAGCACTGGGAGCAGAGATGCCCATGCTAGAATGGCAGCACTGTGAGCTGATGTTCTTTTGCAGCTGATGCAGTGAAGATGTTGAGGCATATCATCATGTCAGCTTGGGAGAGGGTTATGGCAGCTGTTTTTTTCAGTTCCTGTGTGGAGCTTAGAAAGCAGGATTTGTGTAGTACTTCTTTACAAGAGTCCACCACTGTGGAGACTATCTCAATCACTGTGCCATTAACCAGGTAGATACCAATGGAGAGGTGGGACAGGGTCTTTTTTCAGCAGTGGCTTTGTCAGCCCTGATGCTGTCATGTCAGCTATGGGTTGCTTACTGCCAGGTGGACGCACCTTCATCCCCAGAGCACATTGTACACACAGTTCTCATTTGTTTACAAAGAAACAGCATCCCCAGGGCACATTGTACACACAGTTCTTAGTTGTTTACAGAGAAACAGCATCCCCAGGGCACATTATACACACATTTCTCATTTGTTTACAGAGAAACAGCATCCCCAGGGCACATTGTACACACAGTTCTCAGTTGTTTACAGAGAAACAGCATCCCCAGGGCATATTGTACACACAGTTCTTAGTTGTTTTCAGAGAAACAGATGTTCACACAAAAAAACTTGGTCCCTTGTATAAGATGTCACTTCACATCGATTCAGAAAAAGTATGACAGCCTGCTCTTATTTTAAACTGGATTACATCAATTTTAATTCCAAATAATGATCATACTTTGATGAAACTTTTTTATTTTTAATAAGTAGAAAAAAAAAATAACTAAAAATAATAAACTGCAAAAAAAAAAAAAGAGGAAGACCAAGGCGAAGATGGCTGCAAGACATCGTTGATGATCTGCAAATGGATGCATCAGCAGCAGGGCATCTTGCTCACAACCAAGAGGCCTACAGGAGTGCTGTTAGGGAGGCAAAAGTTCCTCAAGGGACATGCAAATGACTGACTGACTGATCGACTGACTGACTGTCTAAGCTGGAAATTCCCTAATTAGCATCTGAAAGAAAAAGTCCTACTGACTGATGCCTGGAAAGAATTATTATTCTTGTTGTGAAATTGCAGTCTTGACTGCTGATGTCCTGACATTGCTTGGGTGGGAATTGAGGCTCATAAAGCACAAATATAGAGGGATATGATAACATAACCTAGAGTGGAAAGTGGTAAATCAAAGAGAAGATATGAAGAAGACTGATGTGAAGATATGAAGAAGACTGATGTGAAGATATGAAGAAGACTGATGTGAAGATATGAACAAGACTGATGTGAAGATATGAAGAAGACTGATGTGAAGATATGAAGAAGACTGATGTGAAGATATGAAGAAGACTGATGTGAAGATATGAAGAAGACTGATGTGAAGATATGAAGAAGACTGATGTGAAGATATGAAGAAGACTGATGTGAAGATATGAAGAAGACTGATGTGAAGATATGAAGAAGACTGATGTGAAGATATGAAGAAGACTGATGTGAAGATATGAAGAAGACTGATGTGAAGATATGAAGAAGACTGATGTGAAGATATGAACAAGACTGATGTGAAGATATGAACAAGACTGATGTGCTAAAAAAGCTGGATAAAGTCAGACAGAATGACAGGAAGACAAGAGTGCTTGGCCTACTTTAGAAATATTTAATGTCAGGGTAAAATTTCGTGAAGAAGTTTTTTTTTTTTTTGTTTTCTTACAGCCTCAAAACTTTTTTTTTCCCCCCTCTTAAAAAAAATAAAACCAGGTAAAGAGATTTTTGTTGGCGTTGGAAAGAGAACCAATGAGGCCGGAGCTCAGGCAGTGGCTGAAACATTCCCAGAATATGCCGTGTCAATGGTCAACTTTTCTGGCTGTCAGGCCCTGCACTTGAAGGATGTCTTTAACATGGCAGGGCGAAATGTCATGGCAGTGGCCCCTGGTTCTGACGTGCAGGAAGTATTAAGGGTAGGTTCATTTCTTCTTCTTTTTTTTTTTAATACTGGCCGTAAACTTTTCGAGGTTTCTCTGTTCCGTAACACTACTCTTTTTTTTTTAATGGAGGTGGGGGTTGTTGGCCCCACGCTCCAGCCCCCAAACCTGGAGGGCCAGGGTGCAAGTTTCATCTGACCCCTACCCCAGCAGACCTTCCCAGCTTGGATGGACCTGCCAGGAGTAAAACTCCCGCTGGTATAGCTCTGAGGGTGGTCAGGGTACGCAAGCTGTCACGTCACGACACGGCACCTGCACCATGGCTGGGCCATGTAGAAAGAGTGGAAGAGAACAGACAAACAGAAATTATGTACGGCAAAAGAGATGAGGGAGTCAAGACCAGGGGGGGAGGGTTAGACCAAGCACAGATGGAAAGACAACATTGAAGAGGATATAAAAGAAACTGGTGTCACCACCTGGAGAGAGAAGATTAGGAATAGAGAGGAATGGAGGTGAACTTTATCTGCAGCAATGAGCCTTAATGGCTTGGAAAGCTGAAGAAGAAGCCATAAACTTGCTTGTCTTGTTTTGCTGAGGATGTCTCTTCTAAATAAGTAGTCTTTTTGAAGTGGGTATAGATTGTGTGCTTCAGGTTTGAAGACCTGCTTGTTCTGACCAGGCCATGTGGTTCAGGTTTGAAGACCTGCTTGTTCTGACCAGGCCATGTGGTTCAGGTTTGAAGACCTGCTTGTTCTGACCAGGCCATGTGGTTCAGGTTTGAAGAACTGCTTGTTCTGACCAGGCCATGTGGTTCAGGTTTGAAGAACTGCTTGTTCTGACAAGGCCATGTGGTTCAGGTTTGAAGACCTGCTTGTTCTGACCAGGCCTTGTGGTTCAGGTTTGAAGACCTGCCTGTTCTGACCAGGCCATGTGGTTCAGGCTTGAAGACCTGCTTGTTCTGACTAGGCCATGTGGTTCAAGTTTGAAGACCTGCTTGTTCTGACTAGGCCATGTGGTTCAAGTTTGAAGACCTGCTTGTTCTGACTAGGCCATGTGGTTCAGGTTTGAAGAACTGCTTGTTCTGACTAGGCCATGTGGTTCAGGTTTGAAGACCTGCTTGTTCTGACTAGGCCATGTGGTTCAGGCAGGAGCTATGGAACTACTGCAGAAAGCTCTGGGGTGGGGAAGCAAGACTGTGGACTGATATAATCAATCACAGGCTGCTGGGCTGCAGGATTAACATGGCCTTGAACTTAAAAGCTGATAAATCAAAAAAGGAAAGATTTTAAGATGGAGTATGAATTATGTGGTATTGTAGGTCTTTCTTAAGGTGATTTAGTGTTTGTAAGAAGCATTCTATCAAATCAGCAACTTTGATTTTTCATTTATATAACAATTACTTCATAGAAGACAAGGGTTTTAACTAAATGTTAAGAGAAGACAAGGGTTTTAACTAAATGTTAAAAGAAGACAAGGGTTTTAACTAAATGTTAAGAGAAGACAAGGGTGTTAACTGAATGTTAAGAGAAGACAAGGGTTTTAACTAAATGTTAAGAGAAGACAAGGGTTTTAACTAAATGTTAAGAGAAGACAGGGGTTTTAACTGAATGTTAAGAGAAGACAAGGGTTTTAACTAAATGTTAAGAGAAGACAAGGGTTTTAACTAAATGTTAAGAGAAGACAAGGGTTTTAACTAAATGTTAAGAGAAGACAAGGGTTTTAACTAAATATTAAGAGAAGATAAGGGTTTTAACTAAATGTTAAAGAAGGCAAGGGTTTTAATTAAATGTTATGAGAAGATAAGAGTTTTAACTAAATGCTTACAAGTCCTAAAATGCTGTATTGAACCTATATTGTTTTATGGAAGTGAATCATGGACAATAGGCAGGTCTTCACAAAAATCATTGGAAGCAGCAGAAATGTAGTTTATTAGAAGAATGTTGCGAATCCCCTGGACAGCAAAAATAACTAATGAAGAATGTATGAGAAGAGCTGGAGAGACAAAAAAATCTTGTCAAGAAAATAAGAGAGAGACAATGTACTTTCATGGGACATGGAATGAGAAGAGGGGGCACTGAAAATATTATAACAACAGGAAAAATAAAGGGAAGATGAGTCAGGGGAAGACCAATAGAAATGATACTGGACAGTCTGACGGGATTGTGTGAGAGGAGATCACCAACTGAGCTGATGGCCTGCATGAAAGATCATGTATTCTGGAGAAGCATAATAGCCAATGCCAGTTGGCACTGCACCTGATGATGGTGATGATGATGAGAAAATGGTTGTAACTAAAAGTTAAGACTATGTAAAAGAAAAAGAGAAATAGCTTTACTAATTAACAAACACACAGTTGTAACATTTGTTAACAGTTTGTTATCATAAGGTCACTGCAGTGGGTTTGCATACATTTACATATTTAGTAATATATATATAAAAATATATATACTTATAATCACAAACTGCTCGTGAATTTTCTATCCTACTTTTGTGATGCACTGTGGAAGTGATAACTCTCATACATACAGTTATAGCAAACTGCTGTAATAAAAGTACCACTCGCTCTCCTCCCCTCCCCACCCTGAAATGACGCTGACATCTTAGACAGCAGACCAAGTTTAGCTAATGCCCTATCCTGTTTCAGTGATGTGTTCCTCTTTCTCTCTCTCTCTCACTCTCTCTCTGAACCTTAAGTGCCCAAGGCACATGGGGCCTCCACAAGGGTTTTCCTATCAGACTGGTACAGAATCAGAAACCAGGGATGTGTTCCTGTTGAAGTATTAAAGTTTGACCAGATCAGAGTGGTGGAGCTTGCTGTAAGCTCTGCATGTAGTGATCTGTTTGGAGAGTTGAAGAACTGTAGCATACTTCCCATGTGACTTGGATGCTTCTGTATTTAGATCTTGTGAGAGGCAGTGGTTGCCCAAAAGCTCCTACTTAGAGAGAACATACAACTGATACACGAAGGCTTGGTTCTCATTCACAGATTTGTGACTTGTGCGTCATGTAATTGTTTTTGTTGCATCATCAGTTTTCCTCTTTCTTGTGTTGTTTTGCTGTGTTCAACAACAGCAAATGCAGGATGTGGCTAACTACCCTTACCAGGTCATGCAGATGGACACTCAGCTGGCCACAGACATGCTGTATGTCAATGGACATTTGATTCATCATGTCCGGGAGGAGATGGGAGACAAGAGTTATGGGGTAATAAATTCATGTTTAGTGGTAGATGTTTACAGGGGGCTAGATGTTTAGTGATAGATGTTTACAGGGGGGGGTACATGTTTAATGATAGATGTTTACAGGAGGCTACATGTTTAGTGTTACATATTCACACAGGGCTACATGTTTAGTGATAGATGCTTACAGGGGGGGGTACATGTTTGATGATAGATGTTTATGTGGGCTAGATGTTTAGTGATAGATGCTTACAGGGGGGGTACATGTTTAATGATAGATGTTTATAGGGGGTTAGATGTTTAGTGATAGATGTTTACAGGAGGCTACATGTTTAGTGATAGATGTTTATAGGAGGCTACATGTTTATTGATAGATGTTTATAGGGGGCTACATGTTTAGTGATAGATGTTTATAGGGGGAAAATGTCCAGTTTACTTTTAAGATGGATTTGTCAGTTTTTTGTTTTTTTTTAAACATGTAATTGCAAGTAAGTGCCTAGTTGGTGTAGTGGTTAGTTCACTTGCTTGCTGACTGGAAGGTCCTTGTTCAGTTTCACACTTGGCTGGAATTTTTTTGGAGTGACTGGCACTGGGGTCCACTCAGCTTTCATAGAATGGGTTCTTGGGATTTCCCTCGGAAGAATGAGTACTTGGGATTTCCCTCGGAAGAATGGGTACCTGGGATTTCCATAGGAAGAATGAGTACTTGGGATTTCCCTCGGAAGAATGGGTACCTGGGATTTCCCTAGGAAGAATGGGTACCTGTGATTTCCCCAGAAAAGTAAAGGCAGTGGGAGGTGCTCTGGCATCCCTGCCTCAAATGCTGTAGTAGCCTAGAAATGTGAAGACACTTTGCACTTCAATATAGAGAATTTCAAATATTATGACAGAGTCACTTTGAACATGTGAGGTTTCTTCATAGATAAGAATTGATCTTTGGGGCTGTGAGGTGAGGCAAGGCCACGGCAGTTATTGAATGTGTTGCCCATTTGAATGCTTTCCACTTTTGTTTTTCTTTATTATCAGATTCTAGATGAAAAGATTCTCTGGCCACGTCATCACATCCGAATGACAGAGCTCGCCAAAATTGGTGGGACCATTGGTAGCTTGGCTATTCTCCTGACTCTCGTCCGCAACCCCAAACGCCTCATCAGCAACATCCAGGACGAGGACCTCGGATACTTCACAATGTGGAAGCGAAGTCCAGATTCTCTTCCCATGCTTAACTAGATCAGGTTTCTTATTAGATTGAGCCAACATTTTAGTCAAGGCGTGCCGTTGTGAATTATCATGTCTTCAGCTTAGTCTGCAATTTGCAAACTGGCATGTGTTTTATAATAATAGTTCAGTGTAACAAATTAATGTGTCGTCAGATTTATCCTTACTGTCCAAAATAACATGTCTTCTGTCTTACCTTCTGTTACAGATAAACAGCTCTGTCTTTCAGTCTGCTTCTGCATTTTAATTTGTTTTATATCTTAATTTTTTTTGCATGTCTTCTGTCCTAGCTATTATTAAACATGGCTAGTCTTCCATCTTAGCTATTATTAAACATTGCTAGTCTTCCATCTTAGCTTTTGTTAAACATGTCTTCTTTCTTAATTACTATTACATTTTAACATGATTTCCATCTTCCCCTGCTGTTACAAACTGTCTTCTGCCATAGTCCACTGTTGACAAGTTATCATGTGTTCAGCCTTAAGCCATTGCTGTGAACTAACATGTCTTCCACGTTGTTTGAGTTACTTTTACAAATGGACGTATGTTCTTGATCAGCTCGTACAGAATATGATCTTTTAGTGTTAGCCACTTGTTGCAGATAAGGTTGTGGTCAGCGTATACTCACCATAATGAAATAACATGTTGTGTACCTGTCATACTGTTGGGAAGTAAGTTTGTTAATAATCTGTGCTACCCATCTACCGCTGAGATCTGAATATGCCTCTTTTTTTTTTCCCCCGTAATACAGGTAATACGTGTTTCTGTTGTACGCAGGCTGTATTTGTGTTAAAATTGTATGTTCTCATCATACAGTTCTTTAATGAGGTCTACCTTGATAGAGATTTCATTTTCATGGCCTGTTTACGAGAGCACGTATTACATTACACTCAGCAGTGAAACTTGGCAGCCATGAACTTTGTGAGAATAAAAAAAAAAAATCATGGTGTATGTTTCACACATCTGCTTCTGCGTACACAACCCAGCTCGGACATGTTATATCAGTACTGTGATCTTTCAAAGTTCCTTATATTTCCAAAAAGTTTCTGTCTTGTTTAAAATATTTACCACAAAATATATATTGTAAATGTGGTTAGCATTTATTTTATATTAAAGAGTTTTAATATTTTGTTTTAGCATGTATATACATATATACATATTGCTTGTTGTATACGGATACAGCTGCTATAAATACTTAAAAGTGAATTTATATTTTTAAAAATTTATAATATTTATGCTTTGTTACTGAGAATTATATTTGTTAGCATGTTTTTTCCAGCATGGAGTCTGACAGGGTGTAGAAATGTTTACTGTTTGGTGTTAAACAGAAGTTTGTTTTTTTTTTTTTATTACAAGATGTTTACAAATGCTAAACGTTACTTCTTTCTGTAATGACCGATATGTGAAATCCACTTTGTGGGTTATTTTCTTTTCTTGTTGGAGCTGAAGAGGCTTTCTGTGTGACTTTTCGTCTGCTGCACAAAGACATTGTTCGTTGGCTGAATGTTGTTGACCGTCATTGCTCCTAGAAGAATGTAAAGCAGACAGGAACTCCATCATCTAATCCAGTCATGTGTCTTTTTTTTTATTTGTCCTCATCTCTCCTGTGGGCTGGCGTCTGAAGCCCAAGGGTCATGTACGTATCCACCAGGGTCTGGGGTCATGTACGTATCCACCAGGGTCTGGGGTCATGTACGTATCCACCAGGGTCTGGGGTCATGTACGTATCCACCAGGGTCTGGGGTCATGTACGTATCCACCAGGGTCTGGGGTCATGTACGTATCCACCAGGGTCTGAGGTCATGTACATATCCACCAGGGTCTGGGGTCATGTACGTATCCACCAGGGTCTGGGGTCATGTACGTATCCACCAGGGTCTGGGGTCATGTACGTATCCACCAGCGTCTGGGGTTATATACATACATACAAACACACCTGTATTGAAAGGTTCATGTCCATGTGATGTGCCCCTAGGTCTGCCATAGATTGATGTGTGTGTGTGTGTGCCTGTTGTTCTACCAAGTCTGAAGTGTTTGTGTCTGTGTGCACTGAAAGCATGTCTCCTTACATCTTTCATGTCAGTTCTTTGTCTTACCCACATCATAACCAACATGTCACAGTTTCTCTTGTGTTTCATCTCAAGATTTCTATCCTGATTCTGTTCCAACATATTGCTCATCTTTTTTGACTGGGAGCAGAGAGGCAGTTGAAATTTTGAAAAAGAAATTTTGAGTTGTTTGTTTACCAGTGAGTGTCATTCTTTACGGTACTTGGCTTTGTTACTTCTTTTTCCATGTGTGAAGGGAGAAAAATGGCCAGCCTCACGCCTTCCTGTCGGACAAGAATGCCTGTCCTGTGTGCTTTTTTTTTCCCGATTTTAGTAAATTTATGATTAACTAAGATTTCAAGACATTTTTTAAGCCATGCTCTTTTTTTCATGACTTTCTTTTTTTTTTTTTTTTAGCTGAACTATGACAGCAGTTACTTTGGTTGTTGTCTTGTAGGAGATAAACGTGCTGTAGCAGAGGAAACTGTTATAAGTTATAAATTAGGCTTTTCTAACTTGTAACCCACCAGACAACATCCATGACCGTAAACATGTTTTGTGATAAAAAAAAATCTTCAGCACAAATGTTTATGGGAAAATGGCACAGTGCCTATTTTTAGTGTTTATGTCAGTTTAAAATTGCAAACTCTTGACTAGAGCAGAATCATAAAACTAATTATTTATATATATATATATATATTTATTTTTAAAAATTTTTTTATTTTAAGCCATTTAAATGGCATAAGATAGTTTAAGGGTTGAAGCATTTAGCATTTAGATATACTGCTTGTTACATGTCCACCTGTTAAGACACATGGGTAGACAGATAGCATGTAAGGAGATGATAGTATTTCTAGCTACTATTTTATTGCTTGTAGCAGTTACAAAACCACAGAACTGTTGCCCTGATTAGTCATGCCAGTAAAATTCTGTTAAAAATCACAATGGGGAGACTCGGAAAGAAAATAGAAGGAGAAATCAATATGGTCCAAGCTGGTTTTAGACAAGGAAGAGGAACAAGAGATCATATTTTCAACATAAGGTTAATAATAGAGAAATCAGAGAGTTTAATGTGAATCTTTATTTATCTTTTATAGACTGTTCAAAGGCATTTGACTGTGTACAACACCAGAAACTTTGGGAAATAATGGAGAAAATGGGATTTGCAGCACATGTGACACAACTGATAACAGTGCTATATATTGGCCAGCAGGCAGTAGTTAGAATAAATGGTGAAAAAACAACTTGTTTGACATAAAACAAGGGGTCTGTTCGGGCTGCATATTGTCACCTACTTATTTAACTTGTATACTGAAAATATAATGAGGAATGTTAGAGAAGATGTAGACAAAGAATATTACGATGCCATAACAATTGGAGGTTATGAAATACCAGAGATTAGATATGCTGATGACACAGTGTTACTGTCCACAACACAAAAAGGAATGAAAAAACTAATTATGTCAGTCCGTAAGAATAATGAAGAGCAAAACCTCTATCTTAATGCACAGAAAACTAAAGTGATGACAACTGACAAAACAAACAAGGCAGCTGAAATGTGTATCAATGAGGAAAAACTGGAAGAAGTGGAGAGTTTTGAATATCTTAGATCACTACTAACTAATAATGGAGATACAATGAGGGAAATTAAAAGGAGGACATCTATCGCACTTCAGACAATAAAACAACTAAAGAATCTGTGGAGAGGATGAGACAGAACTACAAACATGGATTTTTAAGGGCATGCATCTTTCCCATCGCAACATATACCTGTGAGACCTGGACACTTAACAAAACAGCTGAGAAACACATAAATGCCTTTGAATGTAAATGCTATAGAAGAGTTCTTCAGATATCATGGACACTAAAAAGAACAAATATATCCATACTACAAGAAGTTAATATTGAAAAAGGTTGGCTAATAATGAAGATTAAACAGAGAAAACAGGTTAAATGTCATGATAATCTAGAGAAAACCATCTTGGAAGGATACATAATGGGAAAAAGAAAGAGAGGAAGACCGAGGTGAAGATGGCTGCAAGACATCGTTGATGATCTGCAAATGGATGCAACAATAGCAGGGCATCTTGCTTATAACCGAGAGGCCTACAAGAGAGCTGTTAAGGAGGCAAAGTTCCGCAAGGGACATGCAAATGACTGAACTGAGCAATTACAAGCAGTGTGTTGTGTGGCACTGTATTGTTGAGGTATGTGGATTATTTTTATGTAATGTGAAAGCATAGATGTAATGGATATTATGTTGGACCAGGTTTTATGTGTGTGTTGGGGAGGGAGGTGCTGGTAAGGGATGGAAGAGAAGAGATCAGATAATTAGTTGTTGTTAAATGGGAAGTAATCACATTTTTTATTTACGTTTTGTGGGTTTTTTTGTCAGAATGATTTTGATAAAAAAAAAAATCTGTAGGAATTGGTAATTCGTGATTAGACAGCACAAAGCTTTGACTGTTTGTCATGTTACACACTTGCTGTTACACACATATGTTGCAGCTGCAAGTTCCTGAGTAAGGGTTATTTTGTTGATAATTAAGTGTAGATGAAATGGCAGGAAGTCTGTAAAGGAAGCAGGTGTTATTGTGCATGTTGAGGTATGTTAGACTTTAAATGTACAGGTAGCATTTTTGTTGAGCCGTGTGGTAAACAAGGATAAATGTAGTCTAGTGTGGTAAGCTTTAAAGAATATAGAGGTGTATGTATGCTAAGATTATTCAATTCACATGTAATATCCACCCTCCTTTATGCACATAAAAGGTGGAAAACAACTAAAGAAATAGACAACAAATTAGACTCTTTTGAAAACAAATGCCTAAGGAAAATACTCAGTATAAAGTGGAACAAATTCGAAAACAACACAGAGATTAGGCAGACGAGCAAACAACAGCCTGTCTCATGGGTGATCAGAAAAAAGGAGATGAACATATGTCGATCACATGATGAGAAGAAACAATCAGAGAATCCTAAAACAAGCTATCAAGTGGAACACAAAGAGGTCAAAGAAGAAGAGGTCGGCCACATTGTTAAGAGAGGCCAAATTAGTAGACATAAAATCGCCTGATGAGGTTGAAAAGCTCACCAAAAACAAGAAAACTTGGCGAACTGCCATACGGGCCCTGTGTTTAACGGCACAGGAGGGGTCACTGTGTATGCCCTGGCACTGGTTTATTGCTGCACTAGACAGAGATGTGGTTAATACTGTGCTTGACCTTTCTATCTTCAGTTCCAAGAGGAGGCTGGTGCCAGTTTCAACAGCTGGGTTTGCTGGGAGTGTGTCCAGCAGCATAGAACTACTGACCTTCACTGTAAGAAATGAGTGCACTATTTTTATATTCTGGCGATTTAATGAAACATGGAGTACAACAAAGAAAGATGAACAACTTCAGATCTTTGAGAACAAGACCCTAAGAAGAATCTTTGGACCCACAAAGGAGGATACCAACAGAGGAGAATGGAGAGCTAGAAAAAATGCTGAACTGAACAGCTTATTTAAATCCCAACGAATTATAAATGTCTTGAAATTGAACAGACTACGCTGGCTGGGCCATGTAGAAAGAATGGAAGAGAACAAATGAAAATGATGTATGCACAAGAGATGAAGGAAACAAGACCAAGGAGTAGACCAAGACAGAGATGGAAAGACAACATAAAAGAGGATATAAAAGAAATTGGTTTCACCAACTGGAGAGAGAAGATTAGAGTGGAATGGAGGTGTACTTTTATCAGCAGCAGTGAGCCATAATGGCTTGGAAAGCTGAAGAAGAAGAAGAAGAAGATGATTTAAAAATGACAACACAGATTTACTTTGAACATCCGTGGTAGTTGATATGTGATCCAGTGTTCTGTGCATACAAACTTACATATACAGTGGTCATTGTAGGTTGGAAAACCACGTTAAAACTTGCCTTAGAGGAGTTTATTTTGTATGCACTCAAATGTTATGTTTATGTTTCCAGCGAATCTAGGATGGTTTTGAAAATGTAAAGTATCGATCCATTCCAAAGAATTGTTATATCTGTGATTTGCAGGTGGTAGCCATTTAAATGGAGCAATTAGTTTTTCTTTGTGTGTGATATGCATTCTTCATGAAACAGACTTTGTGATCTATTTTATGTGATTTTCTTACACCATGACATTCCAGCCAGCCATCATAAAACATGGGGAGCTTCCCCTCTACTCAGCCAACATAAGAGTCTTTATTGATGTGTCATAAGATTGATTTTATGTCCTGCTTTATTTTGGGGCCAGATATTGTCAAGGTTCATTTGGTGGTTAATTTTACAAAGAGTTCTTCACTTTCATTTTTCATGTTCCATTTTGTTCTTTTTGGTTTTTTTTGTTTTTTCAAGTGGTCTGTTGTAAAATCCAGTTTATTTACAGTTACACTTATCTTGCATTCTTTCATTGAAGTGAATTTTTGTTTCTAACTTTCAGTGTTTTATGACTGCAGCATTGAAGGATTCATAAGTTACAGCCTAATACATAAACTGAACAGTGTGCCTGAAGTAATTAGTTTCCTCCAAGGATTGTATTAGATGATAATAATGTTTACATAAATAGTTATATTTTTTTTCATGCCTGTTTTAAAAGTTGTTCCATAAATATACAACTCCACATTTTATAAGAAACTTATTATACAGTAACAATATTTTCTTGCAAATGTGTATCAAATGAGTTTAGTTTTTTTTGTGGTTTATTTGCATTTTTTCCCCTTCTCTACTCTCATTTTTACTCCTTAAAAAAAAACAAAACTACTATACAACATTTTTATATTATTTTGGCTTAAGCAAATTGTAGCCTGTCTTTATGCTTGTTTGCTTTCTGTATTATGATCTGTTACAATTTTTATTATTCAAATCAAGACTGATGAATATTTTAGAAATTTGCCCGCAGAAGTGCTTTCATAGACATTATGGTGCTCTTTTTTCTATACATGCTGATAGTGTTAAGTTAATGGGCTGTATGATATATGCAAGAAATCATGACAAGTTTTTTTTTAAAGTTTGCATACCAATTAAAGATGGTCCATTTATAAAAAAAAAGTTTCCATCAGTTTAAGCAGAGTGTCCACAAGTACAGGAGATAAGCTACGGTTTCAAATTCAGAACAACTTTGGTAAATGCCAGTCTAGATCTGTGAGCCGTGGCTTGGCGGGGGATGACTGGAGATAGAAGTTTAAAAAGTGCCACAAAAAAAACATGAAGAAGACAGTTGCAGACATCTGGATGCAGGACCCAGAATTTAGCACAGCCTTAAACTAGAATCCCCAGAATCAGTTTTTTTTTTTATAAACAGGGTAGACTTTCCATGTGCATTCCATGAACTCTACTGTTGACTGTATCATAAAGACCTAGGACTTACCAGCGAGTCCTTCATGTAAACTGTCTGCTAAATAATGGATGTGATACTCTGGATAGATACATCTGCAGTTCACAGTGAAATGAGAATGTAGATTTAATACATTTTTTTTAAAAATCAAACACTTACACTTGTTGTGCCTCATAAAAAGTAAATGGTTTTTTCTTTATTGCAAAAATATAAAAATTAATGGGAAATTATAATACATGTTTATTGTTTTCTATAGTGGAATGAATGTGTATTTATTGAAGGCATAAATTGCTGGTGAATGATATGGTCTGTGCTTGAGAAACCCTACATAAGTTGTGGGTCAGGTGGGAATGTTGCCATTTTCTCACTTTCCCTTTGATAGCCCTCAGTGCTTTATCTCTTGCTTATAACATGTAAGATGACACGTAAGGCTACAAATAAATCTCTTGAGAACACACATAAAAACACACAAAGCTCATCCAAGAAAATTGGAATAATTTATTTTGAAGGCAGTAATAATTATCAATAGAAAAAAATATAACAAGATTCAGACAGGGGAAAGAAGCATAAATGAATAATTGGAATATAAGGTGAACAAGATTTTAATTTGAAGGAGAAAGGTGGTGGTGACACTGCTGGTGGATAAAGTGGATGAACGTCTAAAAGTGGGAAGTACATGCATGTAAGGAGCCAAGGGGAAAAGATTAGAACAAAATGTACACATCACAGCAAGAAATCTTTTGGGAACTTTTTTTTTTTTTTCTTTTTTGTACGGCTGGCTTCAGTAACATCTACACAGTCACTCTTCATCTGGTCACAGCAGCCACGATTACTCTCCCACGCTGTATAAGTAGAAAGGGTGCACAAACATTACATTTAAATTTTGTACAAAGTTTATCTCGTTGGATCATTCACTGTATAAATTATCAGAGACCACATTGCCTCTTAACCTGATCTCCCTTTTCTAATCATGTGTTCAGTTAATATTCCACCCCATTCATTCATAAAATTCTCACTTTTTTTTTTTTTTTTACACATTTTCACCTACGTTTTTTTTCTTAAATCTTCATCTACTGCATATATTCAGTCTTATCTTCCAACATTTCTTACCTTATAAAAATATCACATACAAAATGGCTAAATTAAACAGTGAATCTTCTCTTCCTTCAGTTGCGTGTACATATGTGCACACACACGTATTCACATACACATGCTAATGGCATTTACCACAAATGCATATACACAAATAAGGAATAATCTTTGCTGTTGCAAAGAGAAAGCTGGCTGTCCTCCACTGCCCCCCCCCCCCCACACAGCATCACCCATCTAATCAATCAGATATCACAAGTGAAGATATCAGGTATATGTTCAACTGATCTTGCACACCTTTGTAAACATACACTTATTGATTAAAGCACACTCCATGTTTCTACAGCGTCACTGCTGCACATTTGTACAACATTTTCAGTTGTGGGATAATTCTTGAACTTTCACAATTTACAGATAAAAATACAAAGAGAAGAAAAAGCTTTCACTCATTTCCAAACATTGCCAGGGCATCTGGAATCACATCGGGACAACTCTGTTATCATTGAGCTATGTCCATAATCTCAGACTATAATCCAGCTATACCTACTCACAGACAGCCACCATCTGATCTATCACACACATAAAAGTATATTTACAGCTTCACATGGTGAACTTAAAAATTGTAAATATAAAAATGAATGACAAATATGGTACAGCCAGAAATGTATAGAGTGTGTAAAACCATTCACTTCAACTTTCAGCTCATCTTTTTAATGTTTTATTCAGGACACAAAATGTTAAAAAAGCTGGCAATGAAGGAGGTTTAATTATATTAGTGAGAGGCCGAGAAAAAGAACAATGTGTGCTGGCCATGTTTTTCTTTACAGCTAACATGTTCAAGTCACTGGTAAAACAAAACACTGAATTCTTGATAGCACTGATGTTTCCTTCGAGCCGTGCTGAAAATGCTGTTAACTCTTAACTCACCAAACAACATTCACGACACATGAACAATTTTTGTATTAAAATATCGCTGCTACAATATATTTTGTATCCGGCAGTTTATGAACTCCCAACAACATAACAAAACCTTTAGACCGTAGTTATTTGATATTTTTTTTTAAAAGTCATTTAAATGGCTCATGAGTTGAGAGAAGACTGGGTATACAAAATCTTTCAATATTACATTATATCATGTTTATAAAACTTTCAACTTTCTGCATTCATTTTTTTCCCACTATCAGCCAATCACTCTACAGCTTGAAAAATTTATCAGCCAATTGTTCTACAGCCTGTAGTAAAATTATCAGCCAATCATTTTACAGCTTGTAATAAAATTATCAGTCACAAAATCTGTTTTACATTTCATAACATCACTGGGCCCAGTATTTTGTATATGCATGAAACAACAGTCAATACCTTTCTACACTTTGAATATTATCTGTTCCTAATTTTTTTCAATCAGCCAGCTTTTCTAGATTAAATACTTAATCTTTTTACTGTACATTAGAATAACTAATCACCCCTTTTTTATACATTAGTGTAATGATCTTCCCACGTTTCCAAGTCAGTCTTAAATGTAAATCCATTTTGTACATAATCATCAGTCAATTTTTCTATATTTATATAATTATCAGCCAATTAATAATAAAAACAGAACTGCATTTCTTGACAAGAGCAAAATGAAATAATGCATTTAATCAAGAACTGTGACTTTTCAAAGAGATTTGTAATGTAGAAGAGCTTATTGGTTGTTAAATATGACAAAGTAATGAAGAAAACATACTCAAAACAAAAAAAAAAAAAAAAAGCAATAAGTATTTAAAAAATGAAGACAAGTACAACCAAAAAAGCCACATTTATAGCAGAATTAAGCAGTTCAGTTTTGCATATTTAGCACACATACATTATAAATACTGCTTTCTCATAACTGAAGATTTTGATGTCTGAGCATTCACCTGTAGTGGATAAAATGTTGCCATACAACCTGTGCACAAGTTGTGATTATCACAGAATTTTGCTTGGTACAGCTTTCAGCAGGGATAAGGTTCAAACTACTAGAACATGGCAGACACCTGATGATTCACGGTGAGCAGCCTAGTAGGTATGCTTGGAGCATTCTGTGGGTGAGGCTGACACAGAGTGCATGTTTCAGAATGACTGTGACTGATAGGATTTATATGTGCACTGTAAGATGGATAAAGATGCACTTTTACAACAGGAAAGTAGAATCACATTAGACAAGGAAAAAGAAGAAGAGAAACACAACCAATATTTAAGCAAAATGTCTTTCTAAGGGACAACAGAAAACACAAAAGCAACAAATAAATGCAAAAAAAAAGTGTACACTACACTCATACATTATATATATGGGGTGATTCTGAGCAGCTGTAAAGTTTTTAATGTGCAGGAATTAAAAAAAAAAAAGACTTCAGAAAGCATAATACTTTATGTCATGTCCTCATATTATACATACACACACAAATAAACACACCATAATACTGTTCACTGGTTTGACAGTTTTTCCTTCTTTCAATTCTTCTTTGTGACTCTTTCTTCTAAGATTTTGATCTGAACCTTCTTATATCTTTACTTCGATCCAGGACACATATTGTGATCTTTCATTACTTGACTAACACTTGTGCCCTCATTTCCTCTCCCCTACAGATCACTACATTGCTAAAAAGTCAAATTTTTATGAAAGCTGTGTATAAGCAGGGACTATGTGAGAGAATATGATGGCGTACTTAGTCTTAGCTAGACATTATATGCACATACACTCCGCACTTAGAAGTTCACATGTCTTTATGAATTTATACAAGTTTATTTTGTAGTTTTGAAAATTATTTATCTGTTTGTAATGTGTCTGGATAAATGGTAAGTTTTTGTATTTGTTTTTTTGTAAACTTGGTTCTTCTAGTTATACAGAGTGAAGAATAAACCTGGATTGTTGTCACCCTCCACTTTATAAGATTTGCTACAAATGAGATCTTCTCAAATGGTAAACAGGAAAATAAAACTGCAACTGCACTGATTATCAGTTGGGCTTCTACACCACTATCTTACATGTTACATCCTTCACATGCTGTTAAAACATCACATAGGGCTTGCATGGTAGTTCACCAAGTTTTCCTGTTTTCAGCGAGCTTTTCAACTTCATCATGGGATTTTATGCCTACTAATTTGGGCTCTCTTAACATCCTCTTTAGAGTTTCATGTGGTCAGCCTGTTGTGTTCCACTTGATAGCTTGTTTTGGGATTCTCCGACTTTCTTCTCATCATGTGATCAGCATATGTCCATCTCTTTTTTTTTGGATCACCCATGAGACAGGTTGTTGTTTGCTCATCTGTCTTATCTCTGTGTTGTTCTTGAATTCTCAGTATAAAACTGAGTATTTTCCTTAGGCATTTGTTAAAAAAAAGCCTAATTTGTTGCCTATTTCTTTAGTTGTTTTCCAGCTTTCACATGCATAAATGAAGGTGCATATTACATTTGAATTGAATAATCAAACTTTGTGCTTATAATTTTTGAGTGCCATATTTTCTCAAGATTCTTGAAGGTCAATGCTGCTTTTGCAATTCTAACTTCCTTTCTGGTGTCACCATCCTGCCAAGGTATGCAAAATGGTGTACTCCTTCAACAGTTGTTCCTTCTACGTATATTTTTCCTTTGTGGTTAACGAGACATTTCATTATTTTTGTTTTATCCTTCCTAATTTCAAGTCCTATTTTACTAGTCATTGAAGACAGGGTATCTGTATTTACTTGCATTGATTTCACATTATCACTGATAAGAGTTAAGTCATCAGCAAAATCAAGATCTTCTAGTTGGGTCCCATGTACCCAATCAATGCCTGTTTTACCTGTGCAACATTTTTTCATTATGAAGTCTATGGCAATTCCAAAAAGCAAAGGAGATAATATACATCCTTGTTTCACACCTGTTTCAATCTGGAACCATTCATTCCTTCTTCCATGTTGACTGCACAAACGTATCTTTTGTAGAGATCTTTAATGATGTTGACAACTTTAGATGGTATATATTCTTAAAATTCTCCACAACGAATCTCTGTGTATGCTATCAAATGCCTTTTTTAAAGTCTATGAAGTTCAAGATTAAAGGTTTCAGCTTTACAACATGTTTTTCAAGTATTACTCTTAGAGTAAAGATCTGGTTGAGACAGAATGTCTCTATGAATGTATTATTAACCTACGATTTTCTGCCATTCTTTTCCCTGCTTCTGGCCATCACATTTCACTGACGCCCAATACATCTAAGTGGCATATATCCATTTCTCTGATTTCTCCCTTTTCAAAATTCTGCTTTTCTTCTCTCATTGTAGTATCCACTGTATCTTTAATTCTATTCAGAGTAACTTTGCAAAATATTTTTGACACAAATGATAGTAAGGTTACTCCTCTCCAGTTGTTGCAGTCACTAAGGTTGCCTTTTTTTTGTTGTTGTATTTTAACAAAGATTCTTTTTTTCCTTTTAGAAGGGACGTTTTCTTCTTTTGAAACTTTATTAAACATTCTCTGTAATTGGCTCATGTTGTCACTGTTAATAGTTTTTTAACATTTCAGGTGTTATTTCATCTTCACCAGCAGCTTTGTTGTTAGCCATTAGGTTCACTGCTGTTTCAATTTTATTCAATTAATTTCATCTAGGTTGACATTTAGCTGTGGGGTTGGTAAGTCCGTTTCAAAGTTTTTTATCAATTCTTTTGGGTATGGTCAATTAAGTATTTCTTGGAAGAGTTCGGCCCATCTTTGCTTTTGACGTTAATTTGATGTTAATAGGGTGCCAGTTTTGCTAAGGATTGGTCTATCTTTGGATGCAATAGTACCTGTTAGCCTCCTTTGTATGTTGTATATAGAGTTTTGCTGTCTCCCGTTTCTGCTCTGCTTCTTTTGCCATATTGTCTATGTATTCTCTTTTATCCCTTCTAGCTGAACTTTTTACTTTATTGCCTAGTTCTTTGTGTGTTGTTTTCTCAAAACTTTTCCAAGATCTGTCTTTACATTCAACATGGCTAATTTGGCTGCTTGTCCTTCATGGATGTATTTCCATGTGTTTTCTGATATCCATGCTTTTCTATTTGTTTTTTGCAGCCCAGAATTTGCTTTTGCTGCTGTGATTATAGCTGTGCTGTATGAATTCCATAATTCATCTATATCTATCTTCTCTATCTCAGTGAGTGCTACGAAATGACTGGTAAATTCCAGACAGAAATTACTGTTAGTATTTTCTTCTTGTAGGCTGTGGCTGTTTATCTTTCTGAGTACTGATTTCTTGTATTGGCTTTTCAGTTTTAGGCTTATTTTCCCTACATACAGGTTTTGGTCACTGTTCACATCTGCACCTCTGTATGGTCTTACATCTATCAGAGATGTTCTGAACTGCTTTCTAATACAAAAATAGTCCATCTGGCTTCTAGTTCTATCATCTGGGGACATCCATGTTGTTTTATGTATCTCTTTGTGTGTGGAAATATCACGCCTCCAATGACCATGCCCTCTGTTAGACATAATTCAATTAATCTTTCTCCTTTCTGATTTACCGTATCAATTCCTTCTTTTCCCATTACTTCTTTGACATCAGTGGTATCTTTTCTTACCATGGCATGAAGTCTCCCATGACAATCAGGATGTCATGTTTAGGGACTTTGTTAATGAGTTGTTGTAGTTGGTAACAGAAATTGTCCTTTATTTCATCATCTGCATCATTTGCGGGTGCATAGCATTGTATGATTGTCATTCTTCCATGTCTTTGTATCATGCTCTTATTACACAACTGCTCACTGGTTCCCATTCTACAAGGCTCTTTGCTGCTACATTTGACATAATTATACCCACTCCTCGGTATTTCCCATGTCTCTGCCTGAATATATTATTAACCTACGGTTTTCCGCTGATCTTTTCTTTGCTTCCGGCCATCACATTTCACTGATGCCCAATACATCTAGGTGGTATCTATCCATTTCTCTGATTTCTTGAGCAGTTTTTGAAGGTGCTGCCATTGTTCTTACATTCTGGAATCCAATCTCTGTCTTTCGATCTTTGAGTACTTCAGAGTTGGTATCCCTGATGTGTTACCCTTGACTCGGTCGGTTTTTTTGCGAGTTTCCATAACAATTAATTTTTTCCCCATCTAGAATCACCTCTTGGTGGGTCTCAGGATAAGGTTGTTAGCCTTATGCCCAACTCCCGTTTCAGAATATGTGACAAATCAAGCGAAATCCCGTTGAATTTTTGCATGTCGGCAAGAGCATTAAAAAATTCCCACCATCAGGCACGTCACAACTATAGGTCACCATTAATAGAAAGACAAACAAAATATAAACATTTAAATAAGCAGATAAAGATACTGTTTCCAATAATGCTGTTAGCTGGTACATGAATGATGGTGTACTATATAACCAGAACTGTAGGGAAACTGGTGATAAAAAGAAAATGTATGCACATATTCTGATACCTACTTCTGTTTTTAGACCTTTGACTCTACAGCCCAGCATACAGTAGATATCTTGTATGAAACACTAAAATGAATCCATGTATCAGATTCAACAACTAAAACAGCTGCTGGCTCTCATCATCAAAAGTAAAGAGGAAGTTGTTATTTCAAAGATCCAGTGATATAAAACAAGTTAGGACAAATGTTATCATGCCATTTTGGCACTTACGGTATAATTTTTTTCCTGGAACTATCCTGTCAGTTTTACAGCTGAACTAACTGGAGGATGCTGGTGGTGGTGGGTCATTAGCCTATAACCCTCCATAATGAGAGGACAGATTTGTGTGGAATGAACCCCTATCATTATGTGATACTCTCATATGTTTTCAAGGTAAAGCCTGCTCCCCATATTTACCACTGTTCTCTTTCCATTTTTTGTGTACCTTTACTGCAGGGTTCTGAGCTATATATATACAGACACACACAGTCGAACCCGCTTAATGTCACATCGTCGTGACCGTCAAAATATGGTGACATTAAGTGGAGTTGACGTTAGCCGGGATCCATTACAAGGACTTTAACTGCAGCAGTGTAAAGCATGTCCCACATCTGCTACATTAAAACACATAACAAACAGCTAAAGATATCGTTATCGGACACAAAATGTATTAATCACAAAATGCAGTAAATCTTAGTCATTAAATTACAGTACAGGTAACACTAAAATCAAGCAGCATCTAACTTTTCAGCAGAAGCATAAAAAAAAATGTGATTTTGCGCTGTGTAATGGTAACTGGTCCATTAACCAAAAAGTCATTTACACACACTACAGCATTAAAAACGCCCTGTGTCACGTCAGGCATACCGTAAATGAACACACTCACAGACTGAGCGTAAGAAACAGATTTGGTGGGCATCTGTCCATGATGGACTCGCTGACCTCATCTGTACTATTCTAAGTGGCGTTGTCTATGATGAGTGAAAGTCTCCTTCAGTTTTGTCTTGGTTTTTAACAAGTTTTGATACAGCTGAAGCATCAATTTCAAATTTATCTGCAATATCCTTTTTCGTAACTTTCATCAGCTTGCTTCAGAATGTCCACTTTAACGCTTTAATCCAGATCAACACGTTTGTGTTTAGTAGCCATTATCTATCACAACAAGAACCAGAGTGAAGTTCTAGGCTATATGATTCACAGAATGCTGCTTGAGAATGACCAACTGTCAACTTGCATTGGCAACTAGACAACACTGCCTAAGTCTTGATAAAAAAAGACAAATAATGACTGAAAAAAGAGAGTTTTTAATCACAATGTTTTGAAAGGGTGGCCATGGTAAGCCTTTAATTCACACCAACCGATTTTGATGCCTAAATGTTCAAAAGGTTGATGCAGCATATACTTGGTGAACAAATGGGTGGCCACTTCTTTGATGAGTCACGAGGCTGATAATGCTTTATGATATGCAGAACTGCTGTATTCAGGATAATGGGATGCTGGAACCACATAGGTTAAACTCGCCATTCAGCTACACCTAACATTCTGCTCTTCAACAATTATAATCCCTCTCCACTAAACTCCACTCCCTTCTTAATTGTTACACATAGTTCAGAACCTTCTCACAGAATCACATTACAATCCCTCTACCCTAACTATAATCATCTATTTCACCTTCTCCTGGCTAGGTTAACATTGTGTTACTCTCTCTCCCCTCCACGGTTTCCCCACCCACCACCCCCAGTTATGACCCACCGACCACGCATCACAGGTCTCCATTTAAACAGTCTCTATGCTCTACCATGCTCATTTCTGACACACATCATCAGACAAGCCACATCTTCTTACAAGTTACAGCTAAGTGCTCTATTTAATTTTCTTTTTAATACAGCATTCATATGAATCTATACTTTATCTCCTCTCTCTATTTCTTTGACCTGTATGTTTTTGTGTGATTAAGGCTCACACCAAAACATCACAACTTTGTAGTCATAAAGTAATAAAGCAGCTTCTACCTTTTTCCTAGTTTATACATTGCAATGTATCTTGGACTTACCCAGTTTGTGATACAAAGCAGGGTTTTTAACTTCTTCGTGGGCAAAAATATGTTGACATTAACCAATCTGTGCCAATAAGTGGAGTGATATTAACCAGAGTAAAGCCTATTAATTACTTATAAGAGTTGGCTGGGGATACAAATTTCTGCGACAACATCCAGGTTGTGACATAAAGCAATGTGATATTAAGTGAGTATATATATATATATAGCTCTGTGTGTGTGTGATGTGTGTATATAGTGTCCATATATATGTGTGTGTGTGTGTATATATATATGTACTATATTAAGCCAGTTATCTATACAACTACATACATGCTGCATGTTAGTATCTTCTTTCACATCTAAGATTCCCAGTGTCATATATATATCTGAGTCACTGCATTTTAAATAAGATTATGTTAAATGGTATTTTGCTAATCACATTCATGAAACTGGTTTTTATATGAATATCTGTTTATTCCTTAATGGTCTAGCAGTATTATATGTGGCACTCCAGTGTGCCTCACCCTGCACGCAAACAATTTTTTTGATTTCACAAGTGAATCAGATGCCTACTTTTTCACATCTGGGGCTCCAATATATTGTCTACTCATGGAACTACAGTTTGCTACTAGCAGGAACTACATGTTAACTTAACAATGACAAAGAGTCACACTCTTAACTATTTTCTTATAGCTCAACCATTTACATGGGTTTGTAAAAAAAAAAAAAAAATAAAGTATAGTGGCGAAGTGGTTAGTGCACTGGTCTCTCATGGCGAAGGTCGGGAGTTTGAATCCGGCCGGAGGCACCCCAGTCACCCAGCTGTAGAAATGGGTACCCGACTTCTTCTGGAGCTGGGGAAGGAAAGGCGGCTGGGCGTGATACTGACCATATCACCCTCTACTGCGCCAACAGGTCAAGGAAAACATAGGTGCTAACACCATGTCCCTATGTGCCTCTAAGGCATGACAGGATTACCTTTACCTTTACTTTTTTATTATAAACTTATATGATGTATGATCTCTAGATATATTATTTTTTGTTTGTTTGATACAGTTAACTTCTTAAACAATATTAGGGGGAGGGGGGAAAGGGAGAACAAGAAGAAACATAATCACAACTTTCACTTCACAATGAAAGATGATTTCAGAACATACATCAGATATAAAAACACATGCAGATAAAAAAACTTTACAAGTTAAAAGTGGAAAAAAAAACATCCATTAATTTTTAAAAAAAAAAGAAAGCCACCATCAGAAAATGTTAAAGGATGCTGGGAATCAACAATAAATGTACATAACAAAAATTTGGAAGGAGATCTGTACAGTGTGCAGGGTTGATAAGCAAATTTGAGATATATATATATATATATATGTAAACTTTATATTGTCTACAACACAAAGATAAAATATAATAACTCAGCATTATGTTGACATATCTTTATAATTACCTTTTATATGTAATACAGACTCCTAAAATGGAGTCAAAAGCAGATTTTTCTTCGCTTATAGAGTGACTTATAGAGTAATGAATCTCTGACTGCTTGCAAGAGTAATATATGAGAAAATGGAAGTAGGTAAAGGTTTTATATATATATATATATGATGAAAATCTTACATCCTTCTCTCTCTCTCTCTCTCTGGCACAGAGCTGACAGTGACAGGCATGGTTCACAAATATTATCACCCACCTAACACACACTTCTTCATGTGCCTGTCCAGCAGAAGTTTATTTTATTTATTAACCTGTAATAAAATGTTCATACACCCAACCAAATTCCTGCTGCCAATACTTACTTTCCATAAGTACATAATGTACAAAATATATGGAATTTATTGTATGAAATAGATGCAAACTTACTGTGAAAGATATGGAAACTTAGCACATGAAATATGTATAAAATCAGTGTATGAAATATGTAGAGATCAGCATATGAAATATTTAAGGAGATTCAGTCAGTCAGACATTTGCATGTCCCTTTGGAACTTTGCCCCCCTAACAGCTCTCTTGTAGGCCTCTCCGTTGTAAGCAATATGTCCTGCTGCTGATGCATCCATTCGCGGATCATCAATGATGTCTTACAGCCATCTTCGCCTTGGTCTTCCTCTCTTTCTTTTTCCCATTATGTATCCCTTCCAAGACAGTCTTCTCTAAATTATCATATTTAATGTGTCCAAAATATTTAAGTTTTCTGTTTAATCCTCTTTACTAGCCAATCTTCTTCAATATTAAGCTCTTGTAGTATGGATGTATTTGTTCTTGTCTGTGTCCATGATATTTGAAGAACTCTTCTGTAGCATTTACATTCAAAGGCATTTATGTGTTTCTCAGCTGTTTTGTCAAGTGTCCAGGACTCACAGGCATATGTTGCTATGGTAAATATGCATGCTCTTAAAAATCTTATTTTTGTACTTCTGTCTGTTCCTCTCCACAGCTTATTTAGTTGTTTTACTTTCTGAAGAGTGACAGATGTCCTCCTTTTAATTTCCCTCATTGTATTTCTATTATTAGTTAGTAGTAATCCAAGATATTCAAAACTCTCCACTTCTTCCATTTTTTCCTCATTGATACATATTTCAGCTGCCTTGTTTGTTTTGTCAGTTGTCATCAATTTCATGTTCTTTGCATTAAGATAGAGGTTTTGCCCTTCGCTATTCTTATGGAACGAGATAATTTTTCCATTCCTTTTCGTGTTGTTTATAATAATACTGCATCATCAGCATATCTAATCTCTGGTATTTCATAACTTCCAATTGTTATGGCATCGTAATATTCTTTGTCTACATCTTCTCTAACATTCCTCATTATATTTTCAGTATACAAGTTAAATAAGTAAGGTGACAGTATGCAACCCTGTTTTATGTCAAACCAAGTTTTTGTTTCACCATTTATTCTCACTGCTGCCTGTTGGTCTAGATACAGCAGTTATGTTAATTGTATCAATTAAAGAGGTCAGTGTATGAAATATGTAGGAGGTCAGCATATGAAATATGTGGGAGGTTAATGTATGAAATATGAGATGATACAGCTATCAATGCTTGTGAACTATGCCTGATCAAAACCTAATATACTGCTTCCAACAGCTGACTATTTGTGGTTCTACAACTTGGCCAGTAAGGTTCAGAATGAGATTTCTTTTATGATGTAAGCAGGCAACTTCTTGAAAGTATGGAAACTCAATGAAGCCAAATCTCTATTCACTAAGATGTTTTATCATGAGTTCACTTCTATGGCATCAATTCCCCACCAAGTGGGAAGTCTTACAACAAAACAAAATCAAAATGTAAGCAAGGAAAGACAGCTTGTGACTATGCAATATGTGAGACTTGATATGTCAAAAGAAGGAGTAGAAGAAGAAGAAGAAAGATTCCAATAACTGAGCATATTACAAAAAAATGGGCTCAAAAACTGTCAGTCTAATCACTGTAGATGATCTCAATAGCCACAAGATAGAAATGCTCAAGCACTAAGCTTGTGATTGATTGGGACAACCTAAACTGGGTTAGAAAAGTAAGCCCTATCATCATACCATACAGGCAGCTAGGGGATATGGTATAGTGCCCATATCTTCTTAAACCTGCCAGTACACAAAATACTGATATGGTCAGCATTATGCATGGTCACCCTTCTCTAATCAGCTCAAGAAGGTGCAGGCCAGCCATTTCTACAACTTGATGACTGGGATGCCTGACTTTGTGATGATAGACAAGCACACTAACCACTATGCCACTCAAGCACCCCTAAGCTGCACAAACCAGCACATAATCTTCAGTCTGCAAATGTTGGCTAACATGTACAACGGTCACAAACCACACAACAAACCCTACAACAGACAATCATGGAATCTTGCACCATTATCTAATGCAGTGTTCCCTCTGGGGTAATCTTCCTATTCATCTGATATTACAAGCACTCCTTTATAAGGGGTCTCTATGTAGAGACAGAAAAAAATATTTCACAACCTGACATGAAGGAAAAGGAATGAAACTAGAAAATTTGGAGAGCAGGAAAGTAAAGTGCTATATTACTGGGGAGTGGGAAAGTAAAGTGGTATACTACCGGGGAGTGGGAAAGTAAAGTGGTATACTACTGGGGAGCGGGAAAGTAAAGTGGTATACTACTGGGAAGCGGGAAAGTAAAGTGCTATACTACTGGGGAGTGGGAAAGTAAAGTGCTATACTACTGGGGAGTGGGAAAGTAAAGTGCGATACTACTGGGGAGTGGGAAAGTAAAGTGGTATACTACTGGGGAGTGGGAAACAAAAGTGGTATACTACTGGGGAGTGGGAAATAAAAGTAGAGTAGCATACTACTGAAGAATGGGAAAGTAATGTAGAATATTGCAAACTATGTGATTTATTTTTGAGAACTGTGGATATAAAGCTAGCATAAACTCCAAAGTTCACACTCTGAATATAGAGACAGACATGAACAATAATAATGATGCAGCATTACTAATGCACGATAATATATGCGAAAGGATTATGGCAAAACGGTGACAGGAAGTAACTAATCAGTTTACCCAGAATTCAAGTGACTGAAATGTAGAGCAGTGACCTTAAATGGTGAGATGAAAATACATCATCTAATTGGGGGTTGGAGGGGGGGGGAACTTCAGCAAAATATCCAAAATGCTCTCACTCTCAGCAGGAACACATGGAATAGATAGACAAGTATCTGAATGTTTAATCAACTTTGATAAAAAGTATCTGATGCTGTGATGCTAACAACACATCTGGATGTAGTGATACTGTGAGAATAACCATCTTATGAATATAGATGACTGAAAACTAAAGCTGCATGCACAAGGACAAGTCAAAAAGAAGGGACCAATTCATATTTGTTAAGGAAGTAGTGACCTACATAAAATAGAAAAAAAAAACAAAAAAAACATTATGGCATATTTCAGTTGGCAACCCTTGTTTCTGGCAGAATTTTAATTGGGGATTGTAAAGTTGTTTGTGTGCTCTCAATTTTTTTTTTTGCTTTGTTAGATAAGGGTTGAGGCAATTTATTTTGTAGATTCTACCCTGACTAAAAAAAACACTTTTTTTCTTTGCAACAAGACACAGTATGTTTTCTCACTTTTAATAGCGGCCATTTTGCTTCCTACACCACCATCTGGAGTTAAATAAATTGCACTTAGAAAAAAAAAAGGATCTCAGTGTCAAAACTGTCAGTGTACTTGCCACTTGTGGTGAAGGCAGCAGTTCAAGTCTGACTAGAGGTGCCCCCCAGACATCCAGCTGTAAAAATGGGTATCTTCTCCTTCCAGAGCTGGGCATAGTATGCTGATCATATCATCCTGTCATGTGCAGACAGCTTCAGGAAAATGTGCGCACTAACACCATACCCCCCCCCCCCCCCCCAGTAACTTTATGATATGACAGGATTATGTTTGCCAAAAAAAAAAATATATATATATATATATATCAGGTTACCAACTGAAGTTACCACAATTCTGTTGCAGTACTTGAGCAGATGGTCAGTACTTCCTCTACATAATCTGTACTAAAGCACAGAAGAATCCTGTCATTCTTTCAGTTTCTCCAAACACAACTCTCACTCTTCAGCCACATGTACTTCACAAGCAGTTTAATAATGCACACACGTGGCAGCCATCCATTTGAGTATTTAGCCGATATTGAGTAGGCAGCAGTGGCGTTTCAATACATTCCTTTCCCTTTGATCTGTCAGCCTAGTGCCACCATTTTAATCTTATGTATGCTCAGCTTCAATGTGCATCAGACCATTGGTTCCCCACCCTAAGTCTATGGACAGCTGGGGTTCTGTGAAGGGTTATGTGGGTGTGTCTGTGTTCCAAGTTACGTTTGTGATGGACACTAGGAATAATGTGAAGCTTTTAACTCTTTGGGTATTTGGACACGCGTCCTGCGTGGTTGTATCCCTATTACGAAATACTTATAGACGCGAGGCGCGATGATGGTTTGTAGCTCTCTAATTTTGAAAATAATCAAAGTATCTTAAAACCAGCAGTTGACTTCCTTCCGGAATTCAGTTGTCCACATTAAGCGCGTGGTTTGAGCAGAAAACAGAGCGATTCTTTGTTCATTTAAAGCCAGTTTTTCAAAGTTTATCGTCGCTAGGCCTTTGTTTATCAACAAATATGGCTTCCAGTGCTAGTTTCTTTCGTCCAGAGCAGCATATTTCTGCATTACAAGCTCAGAATTTAATTTAAAATTGTCTAGACTGTGGTGTAGAGAATGTAGTAGTAGAAATTGTAAATTTTCGGCACACGTGGCAGTGACTGAAAGAATTTTTCGTGTTTTTTTTTGGTCCAGCAGCAAAATGTGTTAGAAGGGTAGCTGGTGATACTACTTCTCAGCTTTTTGCTAGTACTAGCTGTAATATCACAACAATTAATGCTGGAGATTGTGTAATTAAAAAAATTAAATGTTGTAGAATGCTTCAAATTTAAAAAAAAAACAAAAACCAAAACACAATGGCCTGTTTTCTTGTAAATATTAGTCAACGACCGCCCACTTGTTTTCATGTAAATATTACCCACCCACTTAGTGTTTTTAGTTTGCTGTGAATGCATAACTAGTGCATATTTTCATGTAAATTTTGGAAGATATGTTAAAGAACAGATGTTTGTGTACATTTTTATTCATTATGGAATTATATAAACAACTACAGTGGATTAACTTGATGGGTAAGTGACAAAAAATTTATTTTATTCCTTCATTTTCCATTCTTTCTTCTCAGTTCTTAGCTCTTTTTTTTGTTGTATACTAACAAAATGTTAAAAATTTTATTTGAAAAACAAAATACATTTTTTCTTCTTCAAAATAAGGTATAATACTTCATACTACAGATCAGATTATGCCTTTGTTATTCTTTTAAATGTGACAACCATCCCATTTCACATTATGAAATTTATCCCCCTTGGTCTTTTGAGGGAAACACCCCCAGTATACAAAGAGTTAAATTTAATAATTTAAGTGGCAAGTGGCAGGAGAGTGGAGAATAGGGAGAAAACATTATGAATTATAACTCACTTCATGTTTCTATGATCTGACTGTTTGAGAACCACTGACTTAAATTATATAACTTTGTGGCCTATGGATACATAAGCATTTTTTGGCCTTCTTGTAAAATTCTGACAAAATTCTTTATTTTATCTTTAATATTCTAAAAAATTGAAGACATCACCATTCATTACCATTAATTTTAATTTACAACTAAAAAAAGTAAATTCCACTCATACGAGTTCATAAAAAAAGTATGACACTTCCATTCAAGGAATTACACACAAAAACCTGACATTACATAAGAATAAATTAGTTAAAAAAACTGTCGGACTAATATGGCAGGCAATAAATCAAATGCAGTTACATAATACAGTGAATAAGGTGGAGGGACAGACAAAAATATATTTAAAAAATAATCCATCAACACCAGTCGTCATCTTCATCCGAATCTTCTTGTAATGCAAGATTGCTGTCACTCCGCATTTCATATTTTTCTGGTTTACGTCCCTTGGGTTTAAAGCCATTGGGTAGAATTGCTCCTCTTGACCGACCCCTTCTGGGCATGCTTGCCTCTGACTGGTTGAAACGATCATCACTATGACCAGCTGATCTGCTCGTGTCTGGAGATCTGGAAGGATGTCTAGGTGAAGGTCGCGGTAATGATCTTGAATCCCTGTTTTCCCTGGAGTCTCTTGGTTCATGACCTCCCCAAGAAGGGTCATCTTGAGGATAGTTGCTAGTCCTATGAGAACCTTGCAGCGTGCCTGCCCTTGATGAAGAAGGGTCTGAAATTTTGTTCAGATTGTTTCTCTCTGTGGGGCTGAACGGCTCTGGGCGGCCCATTCTCCCTGGAGGAGGAGCATGGTGATGATGTTGATGGTGGTGATGATGATGAGGATGATGATGGGATGGAGCATTTGTTGCTCCAGAATTGGATGATGCTGATACTGGAATATTTAATCTAGGAACATGTGTAGGTGATGCATTGAGACGTGGAAAGTTGATACTGCCTCCCCTGCTCCCTGGTGACGAGGGAGCTCCACAGACTGGGAGGGTGTCTTTGATTGTGGATACATCCCTGTATCTGGGTTCAACTAAGTTCAAGGTCACTGGTTTTGTTACAGAGGTCATTGCGACAGCACCTCCATTAGAGGTGTGGTTATTCCCGCTGGTGGGGGGAACCACGGGAAGACGGCGTGAATTTCGCTTGGTCATTGGTGGGCTGGCAGCAGCAGTTGAAGGCGATGGAGACCTTGACCTCTGCCCTAAACTTGTTGAGCCACTTCTTGGAGGAGGTGAAGCCATGAAGTTTGGAGAAGGACTCCTAGACCGTGTTTCCAATGATGTAGACCTGTAAATCTCAGAGTCCCCCATCCCTCTTAATCTGGACTGAGCAGGACTTGGCAGAGGTGAGCCTAGGACAGGTGACTGGGACTGTAATGGAGGTCTCGATCTTTGTCGTGATCGTCCTCTGTATGTAGGTGAAGTTGAGGTGACACTGTCCTCTGTTTTCACTCCTGGTTTGAATGTATTTTACAAGAAAAAAATTTATTAAAAAAATAAATAAATGAAACAAAGAATTTTTACTGTTGAAAAATAGTGTGACTGTTCTGAGGATTTAAAACTGTGGATTTTCAAAAACAATTTTCTGACTGACAATCTAAGCTACAGAACTACAAATTGTGACAAATGTCAAATTAACAGCTGAAATTATTTTTAAGGTTACAAATACTCTGTAAAGTTTCAAATTCATTAATACTGTGATCACTGAAAGTTTAACAGCAGACTTCTGCATTCTAAGAACCATGCAAAAGTATGGCAGACCTGAAACCATTTAAGAAAGTTCTGTTAAAGAATTTAACGAATGCTATTCCTTTAATGACCACTGTGCTGTAAAAGCTCACCGATTTGCTGTGTATAAGGGGATATTTAAGGTTTCTCTTCTCTCTTCCATTAATCTCTTGCAAGGGCAGTCTCTCCTTCTACAACCCTCAATTCTGTTGCTTACAATTCTTTTTACAATGAACTAAGTTTAAAATGAAAAATGGTGGATACATAATTCTGAAGCTTGAAAACCTGAAATGATTTCTATACGATTTTGGTGTTTTTATCTCATGCTATTAGTAAATAACTATTAACTTCTGATACAAATATGGTTTATTTATATGAAGCGCTGCACTGTTTTTATTCTGTATTGCAGAATATTTGTCACTTATTTCTTGCGTACCAAATAAAATATAGAAAGAATATGCAGTGCTACACTGCACATAAATTAATTACTCCAGTCACTCTCAAATGCATAAATGCCTTTTAATGTAAATGCTACAGAAGAGTTCTTCAAATATCATGAGCACAGAAAAGAACAAATATATCCATACTACAAGAACTTAATATTGAAGAAGGTTGGCTAGTAAAGAAGATTAAACAGATAAAACTTAAATATTTTGGACATGTTAAACTTTATGAGAATTTAGAGAAGACTGTTTTGGAATGATACGTAAGAGGAAAAAGAAAGAGAGGATGACCAAGGTGAAGATGGCTGTAAGACAATAAAGTTGATAATCTGCAAATGGATGCATCAGCAGTAGGGCATACTGCTTACATCTGAGAGACCTACAAGAGAGCTGTTAGGGAGGCAAAGTTCCACAAGGGACATGCTAATGACTGAGTAAGTTACTTTCATAGAAATGCTGAAGTTGATGCAAATAACCAAACCTTAAACAAAAACAAAATTTAATATAACAAATTTCAGAATTTAATTTGAAATATTTTTTCAGCTTAGACAAATAAGTTGCACAAAGTTTAGTAAATTTTGCACACATTAAATTGAAGTCAAACATTAAAATAAAACCCATATTAAAAAATTCATATTTCCACATCTTGTCTTTGGAATTTCATCATCATCATCATCATCATCATTCACTCCCTTAAGAGCATAGGCCACGGATAAAGGGTCTCCAGTCATCCCTGTTCTTGGAATTATTCTCTACTTCCTTCTATGTGTATCCCTTGTCTCTGAGCACTGTCATAATTTCTCTTCTCCAAGTAAGTCTAGGTCTTCCGCGTTCTCTATTTCTGTGAGAATTCCATGTCAGTGTCTGTCTTGCTATGCTGGTGTCAGGTTTCCTCAGTGTGGTCAATCCACCTCCAATTCCTGGACATGATTTGTATGTTCATAAGTTCTTGTCCTGCCCTTTCCCAGACCTCCTCATTCCTGATCTTGTCCTGCAATTTAATGTTTAAAATCTTCCTCAAGCAGTAGTTCATGAATGTTTGTATCCTCTGTTGTATTGTCTTGGTCATAACCCATGTCTCCAAACCATATAGTAGGACAGTCTTTACATTTGTACTGAAAAGCCTAAGTTTGATTCTTGTTTTGATGTTCTTAGATGACCATATTTTGTTATGCTGGATAAATTCTGTCCTGGCCTTGGTTATTCTAGCTTTAACATCCTTTTCCATTGCCCTGCATTTATTCACTAAGCTGCCTAAATATGTGAAATACTCTACTTCCTCAATTAGCACTCCTTCATTTACCAAGAGGCTATTGCTTGTGCTATTACTTTTCATTATCTTTGTTTTTTTGTCTGATTATATATAGTCTTAGTTTAGTGGAATTCTTGCTTAAAGATCTTAAGTTTCTTTTGCATTTGTGTGTGGTTGTGTGCCAAAAGTGCCACATCGTCTGTGAAGTCAAGATCTTCCAATTGTTCCACAATGTCTATTGTATCCCATTTCTTTTTTCTTTGTGTGGTAGTTACCAGCAAATTGATTTACAATATTTGTTGAGCCATTTCATATTTCTTTTCTCTGCACTTTCATTTAAAATGGACTAAGTGAATGAATATTTTTTTATCAATACAGACTTTGTAAACTACATTTATGAACTGAAAACAGATTACTGTGAAGTATGTAGTGTCAACTTCTATCACATATTTATACAGCTATAGACGTCAGAAGACAACATAAGATTAGTGATATGCATAATCATTTGTAGTTAAATGATTAGAGTTAAATCAGTTTAACTACATCCGTCTATCACCAAGTTTGTATAACGGACAGTAATGAAAATGAAAGTTTTAATTCAAGTGAAAACCCACCAATAAGTCCTAAGAAAAACTGGTAAAACTTGATACACTAAACCAATTAAACAGGTTAGTTTACGAATTATAAATAATTACATTTTTTTTTTCTCTAACTGGAATGTCAGTGTTTTCACTGATCTCACTAATTTTTTATGTGCACAGACTCCGAGGAACGCCGACAGATACTCTCCTCTCATCTTTCATAAAAAAAATCTTATTTTAACTCTTTCCACTCGCGAGAGCCCCATAAGGGCCTTTGCGATTTAGCAATGGCAGCCTGCAGGACCCTATGTGACACCGGAGTTTCTTTCGTTGAAAACATGATGTTACTTTTCATTTAACCAGTTAGAATTCTTCTGGATTTAAAGTTAAGCTAGTGTTTAGCATGGAGGGAATAAAGACGCCATTTTCGAAAGATAGATAGAGGGTAAAATTCAAGTTTATTTCGAGTTTGAGTGGTAGAATGGTCGCACCGACCGACTAGATCTAGCTTACTATATGTGTTTCTAGTAGCTGTAGATCTGTTGGATTTATTGGATGTCACAAAAATCCATAAATATGGATTTTTCCGTGTTGAAATTTGAATGACTATGTATTCTATATTGGATTATGACACAGCTAAGGTAAGTATAAAGTAGATTTTATTGTTCAGCCCTAAAATTTTGTTAGCGCCAAAAATCGCTCGATCGTTTCACACCAGTTTTTTTTCCTTTTCTTTGTTTTTTTTATGACAAATAACTTCATTTATGGAATCTTCATTCATTTCCGCTTATTTTAATGTGTGATACACACGTGTTGATCATGGAATTAATTAGTTACAATAACTTTTACACAGGGACCCCTTCTCCAAAATGTCCGCGCCCTTCTCCAAAATGTTCGCGCCGTAAGAAACTAAGGAATATTTTGGAAGTAACGCGGGTGGAATGAGTTAAGATACACTATATCTAACATACCTGGCCTTCTAAGATAAAAAAATATTATCTGAGGTATTGAAACTGGAAAACATTAATTGAGCAAAATGAAACTGACAAATGAGGCAAACACAATATTTTTAAAAAACTGAATGAAGACACTATTAATCAACGAGAAATCGTTCCTTAGTAAAATATTGCAAGATGCACTGTTTTTCAGTGCTTTGCATGTATGGCATTTCTCAATGATATCTGTGATCTTTAAATCCGGTGCATTTTGCTTTTTCAGCTTGGGCAGTATCATACACATTCTGGTTTTCTTTTTAGGACTGGTATATCTTGTGTAACAACCAGTCTCATGGGTGATCAGGAAAAGGGGACGGACATATGATGGTCACGTGATGTGAAGAAACGGTCAAAGAATCCAAAAACAAGCTATAGAGTGGAATACAGCAGGCTGAAGAAAAAGAGGCTGACCACAAGAAACTCTAAAGAGGACATTGTTAAGAGAGGCCAAACTAATACATTTAATAATAATCCCTTGATGAGGTTGAAAAGTTCGCAGAAAACAGGACAAATTGGAGAACTACCTTGCGAGCCCTACGTGATGTTTAATCTGCACGGGAAGGATATAAGATATACGATAAGATATCTTGTGCATTTAATGTATGATAGCATTAATAAGTAATATACATGTATATTACCAGGCTTGTAAAAGGGCTACATTCCACTTTTTTTTTTTGGTGGAGGTTCTGAATATAATCTGCCCAAGACAATATTAAAATACTGATACTGAAATGCTCAGAAAGAACTATAGAGGAAAATAAAGAACATGAAATAAGACAGGACAGCCTACAAATAAAAACTAAGATTATATATTAACTCTTCCCGTACCGCGCCGCCCTTTAAGTCCAGTTCCGGTTTAGCGTCGGATCCCACGCCACCCTTTAAGTCCGTGATGTTTTGTTTCGTTTACACATGAAAGAGACTTTTCATTAAACGGTATCTGCGCATGGCACAATTTGCCTTAACTTCCACCCACGCTGTGTGAAGGTAGACATTGTTGTTCCAAGTCTTTTTTGTGTGTTTTCCAGGCTGTTTTTTGAGACCGGTAAGAAAAATGGACACGCCCACTGACTCAACCAATGTGACTGCATGTTTTTCAGGTAGTGGCAGACCTGTTAGGGACAGTGCACAGGCTGCTTTAAATTTATTTAAGATCATAGGTGACGGCAAGGATATAACTTTTGACACTAAGGGACCTATAAAGGAACCTGTAAAGAATGTAGTTTATTCCAGTGACAGCGAAAGCAGTTCGGATTTAGAAACTGATAGTGAAAGTGACAACCGCCCCTCCACTAGCTCTAGCACTGTAGCTGGACAGACTGACAGGACATCTACTTCACATTTGAAACGACCAAGAAGTAGTATAACTGTGACTCAGACAGCAGCTGACAACAGCGATAGTTATTATGATTTTGAAAATGACAGTGAAAGTGAAAATGACTGACAACCGCCCCTCTACTAGCTCTTGTACTGTAGCTGGACAGACTACACAGGTCAAACGACCAAGAACTAGTGTAACAGTGGCTCAGACAGCAACTAACAGTGAAGATTCTAACTGGAGAGAAGCACAGGTGAATGAAGAGCTAGGAACTCCTAGCAGCAATGATCCTGCTAGTGGTATTCTGTTAGATGCTGGCCGTGACCGGACACCGCTGGGGTTTTTCCTTGCACTATTCACAGTTGATATTATTGACAGTCTCATATCCAGCATAAATGCTTATGCTGATATGAAACTTAGCAAAACAGCTGATGGTAGTAAAGCTTCTGCATGGACACCTATTGGCCGCTATGAAATGTACAAGTTCATGGCAACTGTGATATCTATGAGCATGCAACCTAAACCGAAAATCAGTGACTATTGGAACACCACAGGGCATCTGTATACACCATTTTTTAGCCAGATGTTTTCTAGGAATCAATTTCAGATGATATACGGCACTATGCTGCATGCCAGTGAAGTTGATAGCGAAGGTAAAGCCAAAATTGAACCTTTTGTCCAACAGCTGCTGGCATCTTTTCAGGCAGCCTTTTACCCTTTCAAAGACCTAAGTGTAGATGAAATGGTAATTGGCTACAAGGGACACTGGTGTCACAAGCAATATAATGCTAGCAAGCCTGCCAAATATCACATCAAGACATTTGGTCTTTGTGACGCCGTCACAGGTTATGTGTTCAACCTGGTGATATATTTTGGGAAGCAAACCTCCTATGACCCTGCCACTGCTGACAGTCCAAGTCAAGCTGTCAAAATTTTTCACACACTTCTGCAGCCAGTGAAGGCTTTTCATCATATTTTTGCAGACAGGTATTATACCAGTCTTGCTCTGGTTGAATATCTGCTATCGAAAGGTCACAACTACACTGGGACCTTGAACATCAGGCGCACTGGTTTTCCTGCACAGCTGAAGACTCAGAAAGTTCTGGAGAATCAGCCTATTTACCATGTCAGAGATGATGGTAAGATACTCTGTGTTTCCTGGACAAACAAAAAGGCAAAGAAGCCTGTCCATGTGGTTACAACACATGGAAAAGCTGTAACCATTATTCGTACAGAAGGATTTCGAGAGGTCCAGAAACCAGAGATCATTCACACATATAACATGTGTATGAATGGATGTGACAGAGCTGACCAAAAGGTTTCATACTATGGCATGCAATCTAGAAAGACAATAAAGTGGTGGAAGAAAATATTCAACTGGATTTTCGAAATTGCACAGGTGAATGCTCATACTTTATATGTGCTTTCAGAGAACCCTGCCAAGAATAACAAATCGCTGTTCTTTTTCAAGAACCAGCTTACTGAAGGTTTGAGATCCTTGGCAGGCAGCAGCTTCATTCATGAAGTTAGTATGCCTGCTCCCATGCTAACGGGACCAGTAGCTCATCCTCCAGTCTCAGAACGCCACATTGGCAGTCACCTGATTGACATGAAGGAGACTCGTAAACAGTGTGTATACTGTACGAGCCAAGGCAAGGTGGTCCGCACCTATTACTACTGCACTAAGTGCTCGGACGGACCTCATCTGTGTCCTAAGCAATGTTTTAGGAAGTATCATGAGTCACGTTGAGCATGATACCACAGCAGTGTAGCACAAATACTTTATTTGCTTGTGCTACATTTACTGTCTGAGCCACCCTTTACATCTCTGTCTAACCTGACAATTTTTATTCTGTAAGTCACTGATTCCTTGATGGGGGACAGCAGGCGACTAGTTTTTTTTTTCCCTGTACTGTATATATTGATAAATGAATTTTTAAAAAAATGTTTTATCATGTAAATATGACATTGTGTGTACAGACCACATAGTTACAGTTTTATATTTTTTATTGCTTTTTTTTCATGCATGTTGTGTACATAATGACAGTTGTATACTGTGTCTTGTTGTTGTTTTGTTTATGCGTGGGCAAGAAGTAATGCCATGTAAATAAAAATTGATATTTGCAATGCCAAATATTTCTAACTTGGATGTGATGTATATTCAGTGGGATTTTATTCAGACTGATGGTAAGTAGAACATATGTTTTTTCTAAGTGATTTTTTTTTTCCTAGGTGCTCACAAACTTTTCTAGTTTTCTCACTTGTTCCTTTTTTTTCTCAAATATCTGTATTTCTGAAATCCTCATTCATTTCCACTTATTTTGATATGTGTTACACTTATGTTGATCACAGATTTAGTTCTTTACAATGAATTTTAGAAATGTAAACCAATTTATTTCCCCCCACTTTTTTCCGGTGCTCACAAACTTTTCTATTTTTCTCACTTGTTCCTTTTTTTTTATTATAAATATCCACATTTCTGAAATCCTCATTCATTTCCACTTATTTTGATATATGATACACTTATGTTGAGTGTACAATTATTTTGTTAGAATGACTTTTATAAAGGTACCCCCTAAATATCGCAACACCTGCTCGTTATTTCAACGTCCGCGTCGGGACGAACGTAACATCCGCGTTTTTTACGCGGTACGGGAAGAGTTAAGGAGATTAAAAAAAAAGACAATAAGGGAAGTAATTCATGATATTATTTCATGTGTCATATATTCGTGATCTGAATATGAATGACATGACAAGATTTTTAAAAAATGAATTCACACTCCAGAAGCAGTCAGTGTGAGCTGTTGCCAGTACAAACCATATCTTTTCTGCCGGTCCTGATCTGCAATGGTGTGCGCCTGCTCGCACAAATTTGTCACCGCTGAGGCAAAGCCAACATCAAATCTCCGTGGTGAGGGCGAGCGACGTGACAGGACTGGCGATGTCCGTGGTGACCCAATTGGGCTCTGAGCAGACAGAGGAGATCTTGGGGATGCTGGAGTTGGAGGCAGGGAAGGGGATAATGCATTTCCAGCTTCTCCTCTGCCACCCAGTGCTGAAGCATGCTCTGGTTTGAGACCGCCTGAGAAGTCACTGCTCGGCTGGAAATTATCAGAAGGGATTGGTTATTATATTGTGGAAAAAAATACATTTATACAAGTGATTTACATGGAATCAATCTGATAGAAGCAACAATTTATAATTAAAACGAAAAAAAACCGCACACACACACACATTCTCTCTCTCTCTCTCTCTTTAGATAAGAAATAGCAAGTTACTTTTAAAAGACATACTGTCAAAACCCCCATAAAAGAACATCTTAAGTAAAAAAAAAATACAGATTTCTTAAACTAAAAGAGGATATCTTATATTTACAAGATTTTAAACCACAAAAGAAAAGTCATAAACAAAAAAAGATATTTTAGACTAAAAATGATAAATTAAACTACAAAAAAGATATCTTTAAAAAAAAACCACTTAGAACTAAAAAAAATATATATATATTAAATGTACAGATATCTTATTAACTACCGACTATGTTTTAGTCGACATTTACATGATCTACCTATCATAAAGAAACAAATAAAATAACCAACCCCACATTAATAGATATGGACAAGAGTTTGACTATTTAAGTGAGCGGAAACATTCAACTTCACAGATCACCATACTATCACTCATTGAGAGGAGGTAAAAATATTAGTAAATGAATGATTAAATCAGTCATAAATGACAAATGAAAATAGTCAACACACACAAAAACTGAAGACATAAAACTTTATTAGTAGTCTGAAAATTTTCTCACATTACGCTCATGTGTGGACTTAATGGCCACATTTGGGACCAGTCACCAGGCTGTAAGCTATCTGGTCATATGTTGGACATTACTGGAGGGTGGCCAGACACTAATTACAGTTCAATACTATAACATATTACAAGGTGAACAGACATGTTTAATATTACTTTAAAATACTAACAGAATGGAAAAATTAGTTCAGTATCTGTGAGGAAATTAATTGCAAAATATATAACTCACGACATATTAAACAAAGAATCACACTGTAATAAGTTGTTAAAGACACACAGAAATTAATTACACACATATATAAAGTACAGTAATGGTTTATAACTTAGATATGTACAGTGTAGCATTGTATGGCTGGCACTGCCACTGCAATCATTGTCTGTAATGCATATAGCATCAGCAGAATGTAACAATCAGGTCTGGCTATTTTTCTAGTTTTTTTTTTCCTATGGGGCCTTGGCCCTAAGTACAAACAGCCTAACTTAGTCTTAAGTTGACACAAGACTGTTCCTTCACATTTAACTGTGATCCTGCTTTCCATATTAACTCTGTTCTTGTACTGTATCTATGAACTTTTAAACTTGAACAAGAGCAGAAAATATGATCATGATAGTGTAACAATATAGTTTTCTGGACCAGAAAACAAACATGAGCTGATTAAGACCCTGTCCTACCTGGTGGAATCTGCTAAGAAGATTGATTTTTTTTTTTTTTCACGCTAGTCATTATTACACCCTCATCCGCCCTCCCCCCTCAATATAACAGTTACACTTCAGTATCTTCATACTGCACTGGCTGCCAAGAACATCCTACTCAGGTATCAGACAGACCCAGTAATAACATAAACAACCTAAATAAAACATAAAACATGCACACTTCATATTGACTAAATTAACAATAAAAGAAACTGCCTAGCATAATGTTGCTTTGAAGTTTACAATTCACTCATTTGCATGTCCCTTGCAGAACTTTGCCTTCCTAACAGCACTCCTGTAGGCCTCTCAGTTGTGAGCAAGATGGCCTGCTGCTGATGCATCCATTTGCAGAACATCAACGATGTCTTGCAGCCATCTTCGCCTTGGTCTTCCTCTCTTTCTTTTCCCCATTATGTACCCTTCCAATATGGTCTTCTCTAAATTATCATGACGTTTAATATGTCCAAAATATTTCAGTTTTCTCTCTTTAATCCTCTTTACTAGCCAGCTTTTTTTCAATATTAAGTTCTTGCAGTATGGGTATATTTGTTCTTTTTTGTACCCATAATATATGAAGAACTTTTCTGTAGCATTTACATTCAAAGGCATTTATGTGTTTCTCAGCAGTTTACAATTACTTCCTCCAAAAACATGGTCTATGATGCAAAGAGACATTAATATCGGTTATATATCATATATACATCAATTATATGATATGTACATGATATTTAAAGAATCTATGCCAAGCAAGGGGCAAAGAAACTGGAAGATAATATAACAGACATCCACAACACAGTGAATGCATCAGGTAAAACTGACAGTGTGTAAATGCAAAGATATGTCTGCAAGTCGTCACTAACAGCAGTTGTAAGATGATGTCCTACACCTATACTGATTTTTTTATCTGTAGATCCAAGACAGTTAAACTACTCCATTGATTCATTATGAATTTATGTTACAAATAACACTGGCTAGTGAGGTTATGCCTTTCTCAAGAACTACAGAAATGCACAAGCTGTGAGCTGAGTGTCATATTTTTTCCCCTCTTTATGCCATAATATCTTGCCTTTTTCTAACATTCAGTCAGTCTAGCTTTTCTATTCCTTTCCACTTTTTCCTTTGTTCTGCATGTTATAGTATGAGTAAGACTAGAAATCAACTATGTTCTTAATTGTTATATAAAACTGCTTCCATTTTTTAAAAATACATATCTTCTTTCAGCATTTGTTTTCTATGACAAATGTAACAAAGAAAATTACTGCATCATAAATCTCTTTCTAGTGAATTATGACAACAGAAATGTATAAGATGGAATAAACAGAAAAGGAGTCATGCATTTGGTGGTATTTCTGATAGCTGTATAACAATAAGGGTGGGAAATCATCATTGGTGAGTACAACAAGGGTTCTGTTATTTTAAAATACAGCAGACATCTCTCACTGCTGATCATGATCAGGGTATGAAAGACCTTAAAGAGGTAGGCCAATCAATGTTTGCATAACATTATACAGGGAGCACAGGACAACTTTCTTTTAAGGGATAGAATTCACTGGGTAAGGGCTGTGGTAGGGCATCCAATAGCTAATCACCTCATTCAGTTTTGACAAAGAGGCTGCTATTTCATTGGCTGTTTGAGCAATGAGCATGTTCTGGCTACTGCTCAGCTTGTGTGAAACACTGGGGATGTCTTTCAGTTCAATACTCTGTGCCAAAGTTGGAAAGCAACAAAATTTCCAATAACAGTTTAATAGCAGTGACAAAAAATACACCAAAATAAGCTTTAGTATAAGACAAACAACGATGGTGAATGAAACATATAGTAAAAATTCCCATTTTCAAAACATTCATTCATTCATTCATTTGCATGTCCCTTGCGGAACTTTGCCTCCCAAACAGCACTCCTGTAGGCCTCTTGGTTGTGAGCAAGATGGCCTGCTGCTGATGCATCCATTTGCAGATCGTCAATGATGTCTTGCAGCCATCTTCGTTTTAGTCTTCCTCTTTTTCCCATTATGTATCCTTCCAATACAGTCTTCTCTAGACTATCATGACGTTTAATGTGTCCAAAATATTTAAGTTTTCTCTCTTTAATCCTCTTTACTAGCCAGCCTTCTTCAATATTAAGCTCTTGTAGTATAGATATATTTGTTCTTTTTTGTGTCCACGATATTTGGAGAACTCTTCTGTAGCATTTACATTCAAAGGCATTTATGTGTTTCTCAGCTGTTTTGTTAAGTGTCCAGGTCTCACAGGCATATGTTGTGATGGGAAAGATGCATGCCCCTAAAAATCTTATTTTTGTGGTTCTGTCTGCTCCTCTCCACAGATTCTTTATTTGTTTTACTTTGTGAAGAGCGACAGATGCCCTCCTTTTAATTTCCCTCATTGTATCTCCATTATTAGTTAGTAGTGATCCAAGATATTCAAAACTCTCCACTTCTTCCAGTTTTTCCTCATTGATACATATTTCAGTTGCCTTGTTTGTTTTGTCAGTTGTCATCAATTTAGTTTTCTTTGCATTAAGAGATAGAGGTTTTGCTCTTCAAAACATAAGACATTTAATATAAGCCAGTCTTAAGCTTAAGGTTAGATAAGATTTGAATATGAGGAACCAGAATAAGATACACCAAAAGAAATTCATGAAAAGAATAATGAAGAGGTTTATTTTTTAAAAAAAAACCCTTTTACAACAAGTAAAAAGTCCAGAATTTACTATACACCGCTGATTTAAAAAAAAGGTCTATGGAAGAAGAAAAAAAACTCCATCACATAATGAGCATTTTCTTTTCCCATAAATATTATTTCTGCACACTGAGTTTTCACATGCACATAAGGTCTTAAAATTTGGGCTGTATGTCTTTGTTCAAGTGTTCCTTGCTAAATTATAAACTTTTTGGTGTGTGTCAAAGGAGTGACATAATGAAGGTGTGATATCTATCTGTATTAAAAAAATACTTCAAAGTGAAAAAAATCAAATAAATAAGTGTAAAAAGTGAGTATAAATGAATTTAACTCATGATCAATAAATGTTAAGCTCCATCATAAAAATCATTTGACAAGATAAAGTTATGTGCACTGCTTGTCCCAATACATGTACCGTGTCACCCAACATTGCAAGGTGTCTCACCACAGAAGGCTCCAGATTTAACACTAATGCTAGCCCTTAATCTAACCCTAATTCTTTGATACAATCAAACAGATTAAATCAACTGCCTGTAATCATCTGATCTGTAGATTAACACAAGATGTGCCACTGAGACTCATCTCAGAATTTTCATTCCTCTGTTACATTACGTCTTTGATAAGTCATTCGTTTGAACCATTCTCAAACTGTTTTACTGAATCATCCAAATTACCTATAGATGTTATGCTAAGACTGCCTTTGATGAAAATCTGTGTACAGATGTAAATTAATTTTTAAAATTTCAAAAAAACATATCTGGAACAGTTTTCATTACAAGTAAATCTCACTATATGTTTTTGATCAAACAAAGGTTTGGTTAGTGCAGTCATGAATATTTTTCTTTTCCTCTGTATGTGCCAATTTCAAATAACAAAGCTGCTTATGAAATCAAACATTTTTAACAGCATAAAGAAAAGAGGCCTCAAAGGTGTCATCCATTAACAGTGTTGCTGGACTGTGCTTTTGCTGTGCCAATTATGCTGCCCAAAGTTTAGTTTCTATCAGGCAACCATTCCTGGTAGACATGTCAAAGCCGTGTCTTCTCATTACTGCATTTCACACCAAGTAAGAGTTAAAATTTCGTAAAAGTTCACCAACCATAAAAAAGAAACTTTTTCTGTCGGTTCTTAACTTGATAAGACAAAATATGTAAAACTGATACTTTAAACTGAACACTACTAAACAGTTTGATAATGGTCTAAGCAAGGCATGAAGCTAGGCCTCACTGAGCCTACAGGATGATTAATTCTGCACAAATCTGAAGAAAGCACTGAAAAAGCTAAATTTATATCAACATCCTCTAATATACATTGCATTAAGAACAGAGTCCTACTCTCTTTTAAAATTAAGAATTTTGTAACACTCCGACTGGAAGATACTCCAAGGTTACAGTATCCTTTAAAACAGAATTAGCTACTGATGTTTTACGAAGATAAAAAGAAGGATATAATTGTTCAAACAACACTAGGCAAATATTGTTTTCCAAAAAAAGCAGCATATCTATTTTCCATTTGTTTTGTAGCTCTTTTCTTTCACGAAGGATTTTTCTTCTTTCAGCTTACTTGCTTTTCATTACTCTTTTTATTTCTCTTTATGTTCTCACAGACAGATAATACATATTTTAAAGATTGAAATTATGTCTTCTGAAGAATTTTCCATTGCCATGGATGAATTCTTCCAACTGGTTCTCAGCTTCAATCTAGTCTTCAAGATGTGCAGTTCACAGGATACATCAATTAACTACAAATATATTCAAGCTTTACTTGATGTTTCATTATCTGTATGAAATGAAGATCTGTATTTACAATGTATTTTTATTTATGTATACGTCTGTGTGTGTATGTGTGCGTGAGTGCTATTTTATTAGGTTAATTACTTCTTCTCTTTTACCTTGAATGTAGTAGTTAAATCTTACACTCTTTTGATATGTTTTTCCTAATTTAATTTGTTTTTTTGTACTAAATCAAGTGTGTGGGAAGAATGAAAGAAGGAGTGATGAAGAGCAGAATGTAAGACGGGCCTGCGTGCCCAATTCTTTACCCTTGAAAAATAAAGATTATTCATTCATTCATTCATTCATTCATTATCTGTTTCAGAATTTGTTTTTTTTTATAACTAAAATAAATTTTACTATTCTGACATTATTTCATCTCATGATGGATACTAGAGAATGCAATTTATCAGAGATGCTTTATTCTCTCACATCTACACAGTTGCTTATCTTACTGCAGTCTGCATGGAGCAAATCAGCCATTCTTCAACATTAAAAGTTCCTCCTTCTCTACTATTTTTCAAGACTATTCATATACACTATCACCTTACTGTAATATAACTAATACTGCCTGTTTTCATAATGACTCTTGCAACTGTTTGATCTAGTCATAATCAGAAGAAGCTGAAGTTTTGTCTACGGCTACGCATGTGGAGGTATGGAATACCCATCCCACACTATTTAAAAATGAACACTCTATAAAATGAATACTTTATTTCTCAGCAGAGGTAAAAACACCCATCACCAGGAAAGCAAAATCTGAAGTTCCTGATCAGCTAAAACCCGTAACTGCCCTCAAGCATATAGTGGACAATTTGGGTACCTTTTTGTTAACATATGCATTATGATAATTGGATGACTCATCACTTGAAAATGACATATTGACATATCCTCTCAGATGTGGTCTGCGTACAGCCTGATGTCATGAAACAGGTAAAGTATTACTTTACAGGCTTTCAAGAAGAATATTGTTCAAAAAGATATCACTCATTAATTATGACAAACAATAATATTTGCTTCATTCAGCTGACTCCTTTTTTTTTTCAAAATATATGAACTTTAAAGAGGCACAAGAAACAAGAAAAATTATAATAAAGATCAGAAAACAATAATTTAAATTTGTGGGGCATGTTTAGGAGAAAGGAGGGCTAGAGCACCTTATGGCAACAGGGAAGACAGAGGCAGACAGGGAGAAAAGATGTTTGATGGTTTGGCATCCTGGCATGGAAAATGCTCAGTGAGATGCACAAAGGACCGAGGGTTATGGAAGGACATGATATCCTATGCCTATTGGCAAGGACCTTGAGAGAGAGAGAGAGAGAGAGAGAGAAAGAGAGAGAGATATGAACTTTAAGATAATAAAGATAGCACATTAGTTTTTAAATAAACAAAGTTGGCTTTTCATAAAACTGAACTCCTGAAACTTTTGTAATATCTGGAAGGGGAACTTTGTTGCTTTTAATTAGAGCTAGCTTTGATTTTCTTGAGAAATAAAAATTTACATAGCAAATGTGTAACAATGCACTGCTGTTACTTGCAAAGCTACTTAAAAGCATTTGTGACCAGTTTCCATTTTACATATTACTGATATCAATGTCAATGGCTACACATAATCTGGATATACAGAAACATCCAAAAAAAAAAAAACTGGCAATATCAAAGCTACCTTAAACATCAAGAGACGGAATATCACTAAGTTTTTATGAAAGTTCCAAAAAAAAAATTATAGAACTAAATTGCTCACCTGCACATTTGTGCTGTCTCTGTTGTTTGTCGTGCGGCGTCGCTTACTGCTGTTTCGTCTCAGGAAACTGAAAGGACGATGTTGAGGCCAGTCATCTCCCTTGTCAATACTGATGTGTCAATACAAGTGTTGGTGCATACAACATCCAGGAAATCCAGAAATCACACACGACGTCCAGAAGCAGTGGGGTACACAACAGCAATACAACATTTAGGATATGATGATATGTGTACCAAAGCAGGGGTATATTGTTATATATATATATATATATATATATATATATATAGTATAAGATCAAAGCCCACATATTTATGTCAAATTAATATACTGGCACACTCTTTACAAGCATGGATCAAAAAGTTTTGCCTCTTTTCAATAAAAAATCCAGTGGCTGGCACAATTAAACAAACATACAGCTTGACTTTTTACTTACATAGTTATAGTCTCCTCCAAAACTGATATATTTCCCCCCAAAGTGTTGCTCATTTGCAAAGTTTGTCATTGAAATTTTAAAAAAGGAGGATATTCTGCACTTCATATTTTCATCTGTAAATTTTACTATCATTTCGCAGTACCCACATCAATATCCCATAAACCATAAACCCATAAATTGTTTATACTTCTCTATTTATATCAATGGCAGCTACATTTTCACCAGTGAGGAAGTCAATAATGGAGACTTAGCACACATCTTTACTAGTAAATCCATACTGACCAAGAGCTGTTAGGACCTTCTGGTCTCTCATTCCGAATATTTTCCCCCAAAGCATTATTTTTAAAAAAAAATTTACCAACATAGATATCATTACAGTAAAACAGATAAATGGAACTGATGCTTTTAGTTCTGGAAATAAGAAGGCAACACAACTCTATAAATAAAAGATGATAAAACTGTCCAGTTCCAATATGAACTTGATATAAGCACGCCTATTCCAAAAGAGGCAATACTTTTCAGACTACCCTTGTGGATATAATTTTTTCACATAGTTCACACAAATCAGAATAAGCATGTAGTGTATATTTTAGACGTATCAGAATAAAATAAAAGGGAAATTTTAGACAGATAAATATTTAATCATGTGGTATAAGTGAATGATCTATTTGAAATAAGTCGTTATCTGTTTGTAGACGCTAGGAGAGGAGTCACTGACACTGTCTAGTACTGTGACAACCACGGCATATTTCACCAGACTTGATTTGCTGATGTCAGATAATGATTCAAGTCCTGAATATTGCTGATATCAAGTGACAGTTCAGAATATCAACATTACTTTCTTTAACTCTTGAGCAAACTCTGTTAAAAGTTTTCTTAAACAATGTTTAACTGTCCCAGTCCCATGTGAAGGTTTTGTTAGCTCATTTAAGGAACACTTTTGCACTTAACTGAATGCTTGATATAAATAAACTCCAGTTTTCTCCATCAGCTCACATAATAATGTGTCATTTATAAACTTCATAAATTTTTCAGGCCAAATAACAAACCAGCCCATATAATTGTTATTTATAAACTTCATATAGTTTTCAGCCCATATAATTGTTATTTATAAACTTCATAAAGTTTTCAGCCTATATAATGTTATTTATAAACTACACATAAGAAATCATCAAATTAAAGTTTCACTAATTCATCAGCCCATATAATACAGAGTCTTTTGCAAGCTTGATAAAATGTCCAGCTTATATTACAGAGCAAGCAGAAAGTCTTTCCCAGATTTTAAACAATTATTACACAAAAAAACTATGCCAAGTACAGACATCTGTTTTTATTTTTTAACCTCGGCTCAAAAAGTTTTCTCTTTTTACTTATTGTGCGCTCCAATATGCGCTCCTTTTGTTGCCTGAAGAAAGTCTAAAAATACACAATTTCTTGCCATTTCTTTCTCCAACATCCCTTTTGTCACTGTCAGTAAAGCATCTCTTATCCCTGACTTGAAACTTTCAATAACAAGTACTGGTGAGATGAGCATAGTATCCTCCCCCCCCCCCTCCCCCCCAAGCATAAAATGTCATGAGGGGTAATGTCTGGTTAATGTGGTAGACCATCCCTCCCAATCCACCAGTCTGGAAAGTTTGCATTCAAGAACTGACAAGCAACTAAACCCCAATGTGGCAGTGCACTATCATGTTGGAAAACTATCCAAGTATGGAGGAAAAAAACAAACAAACTGAGAATCAGCCTACATGACACCACAACATTCATATTTCTGTCCAGCACAGTTTTTAAGATATGATTTTTCTTAACCAGGGAAGGACTTTTATGATCACACTGTAGATTTCAGCACATATAAGAAAGTATCAATTTTAAATTTCATTTACTTTTCAGCTGTTTAGTCAAGGTTTGCCAAATAATGAACATTAATTAGTGTAATGTTGTAATAAGCTGATCCAAAATATCTTCATCAAAGAGCTGTGGTAGTGAAAACAGCTAAAGCCACAACATAAACAGTGTGATAGCAACATATTACATAGTAGCACAACATCCAACAGGAATTGTTGCAGGTTTTGTGTTCACTGAAAGAGAGAGAGAGAGAGAGAGAGAAAGAGAAGGAGAGTGGAAAGAGAAAGATTGCTTTGAGAGAGGAGAGAGACTGCTCTGAGAGAGAGAGAGAGAGAGAAAAGAGAGAAAGAGAAAAGAGAGAGGTGAGACAGGAGAGAGACAGAGGTGAGAGAGAGCAAAAGGGAAAAGAAAGGGAGGAGAGAGGAGAGAAAGAAGAGAGAGAAAGAAAAAGGAGAGATAGGTGACAGAGAAAGAAGAAAGAGGGAAGAGAAAAAGAGGAGTGAGGAGAGAGACAGAAAGAGGAGAGAGGACAGGGAAGGGAGAGAGAGAGTGGAGGAAAAAAAAGAAAGACATAGTGAGAGAGGAGAGAGAGTAAAAGATGAGAGATAATGTGATATTACTGTAGAAATACTTTTGTTAGCAGGATTTACACAATGAAGAACAGGTTCTTCTAGCCATGATAAGTTGGTAGCTGCAAGTCATCATGGAATGTGTGAGAAGAAAACTTTTTGAGAAAGACAGAATGCAAATGTTACATTTGCTTACTTTTTTTTCCTTCATGTCAGACCATTTATATTTGTCAGACCAGCACTTCATAACCAAACTTAACCAACATAAGAAAGACATATAATGAGACAGCAAATCTTTCTGAAGGAGTGCATAACAATGCACAAAGGATACTATTTGTTCCTAAACTGGATGCCCCCCCACACACACACATACGCATATAAAGTGGAACAAATTCAAGAACAATGCAGAGATAAGTCAAATGAGTGAACCTGTCTCATGGGTGATCAGAAAAAGGAGATGGACATACGTTGGTAACGTGATGAGAAAAAACAGTCAGAGAATCCCAAAACAAGCTATCAAGTTGAACACTACAGGCTGAAGAAAAAGAGGTCAATAACATGAAACTCTAAAGAAGACATTGTTAAGAGAGACCAAATTAGCAGGTATAAAATCCCTTGATGAGGTTGAAAAATCTCACTGAAAACAGGAAATCTTGGCAAACTACCATGTGATCCCTATATGACATTTAATGGCACGGGAAGGATGTACGATAAAAATATATATATACTGTTAAAAAAAAATGCAACAAATACGGTGTTACAATTTAAACTGAAGTTTGCTGATCAGACATGGGCAAATTGCCTGAAACGTTCACTTGGACATCAACTTCACGTACTGATCTGAATTGTACTCAGCAGATGATGCATGAGCACAGAAAAGTGACACTAGTCAAAACAGCATTTTTGACAATAACTCATGACAAGTTCACAAGAATCCAGTGAAACTTACTGACCACAAAAGTCACTGACCATGTTATTAAATGCCTACAAAAAACTGATGCTCATCGAATCAATTCATTTGAAAATTCACTGCACAAGTATGGCTCATCTCACTACAGAAAGACTCATCATCATTGGATGTTTACAGACTGGACAGTCACAGAGTGTAGTGGCCAGACAATTTAATGTGGTTAGAAGCACCATTAGTCACCTTTGAGATGATTCCAAGAAACTGACTCAGTTGCAGACTGGCCATGCAGTGGAAGACCCATAGTCACAACTCTTGCGAAGACCACTTCATACGGCTGTGTCACCTCAGGAATCGATTTGCATCTGCATCCTCAACAGTGCAGTCAATAATAGCAGCTCATCAAATTTCAGATCAAATGGTCAGGAACCAGCAGCACGACGCTGGTCTTTGGGCTAGAAGACCCTACAGAGGTCCTGTTCTTATGGACCAGCATCGCCAGAACCAACTGCTGTGGGCGAACCAGCATCGTCAAAAGACCATTGCGAATGACTGGAGAAGGGTTTGGTTTAGTGATGAATCATTCTTTCTGCTCCAGCGACACGATAGATGGAGAAGAGTTTACCACAGTCCATGAGTGCTTGGGCCAGAATTGCGTGGATGAGGCTCCTCCACATGGTGGTGGAAATGTACTTGTGTGGGGGATGATCAACTTCATGGGAAGAAGAGACCTGGTGCAAACTGAAAGACACCTGAATGCTCAATGATACATCAAAATTCTTCGTCCTCACGCCCTTCCATTTCTGGCTGCACTGGGGTCGATTTTTCAGTAGGATAATGCTTGACCTCATGTGGCACAACTTATCACCCAGTTCCTCACTGACAATGTCTAGACCATGCAGTGGCCATCCATGTCATCAGATTTATAGGATGAACTCAAAAGAAAAGTCCGCCAGTGAGACATGGTGGCAAACAATCTATGACAGTTGTCTCTTGCACTGTGGGAAGAGTGGGCAGCCATCCCACAACAACAGATCCAATGGCTAATCGGATCCATGTCAAGGAGATGTCGTTCTCTGATATATGCCAGAGGAGGCCATACACCTTACTGAAATGGAGGCCTCAGTCACAAAGAATAAAAGTCCAAACCAAATTTATTGAACATCATTTCATTGTTAAAGTCTTAAAGTTTCATCATGCCAAGATTGAAATATTAATTCTATAAAATAAAATTTTGATACTCGTTTGAAATTTGGTGTCCATTACCACTACAGTAGTGTTGCATTTCTTTTTTAGAACAGTATAAATAAAAAAAAAATATCTATATATATATTTTTTTTTTGGCTGAAATAATGAAACATAAGAAGTCAGGTGAATTAGTTTTGATGACATTTAAAAAAAAAAGGGAAAACAATATACTAAAGACAAAATGTTCCAAGGGAAATGAGCAGGAGGACAACAATGATGATATAGGTGACTTAGGCAACATCAAGAGGAGGACAGGGGACAATGTGTCTGGGTGTATCATTAAACCATTAGATGTAGCAGTCTGGAAATGAGATCTAAAGAGAGATGATGATGATAATGATTATGATGATGATGATGATTAACTATTACAAAATTGTTGTTTATTTTCTATCATAAAATGACCAAATGTTCCCAGATATGTGACCTACTGTTCATCAATCATAAAATTAACCATCATTTTCTATTGGCAACTTGCTACAGGGCATCCAGAATGTTTTGTGACATTTTTGTAAAAATTAGTAACCATCTGAAAGAATAATAAACAAATTATTAACTAAATTTTCATTATTATTATACTGTTATTGCATCCTGTGGTGGTGTAGTCATTAGCACACTTGCCTGTTGATCAGAAGGTATCTGTTCGATTTCACATTAGGGTGAACTTTTTTTTCTGATTAACTAGCAGCAGAATCAACCCAGCCTCCAGAAATGGGTACCTGGGGTTTCCTTTTGAAAATAAAGTCAGCAAGGACAGGTGCTTGCATCCTTGCCTTAAATGCTGTAGTGGTCTACAAATGTGAAGGTACTAACACTTCACACCCCTACAGCATGCAAATACCATGGGACATAGATTTATACTGCTATTTGTACAACCAGAAAGAAAAAAATGACAATAATTTTTATCATTTTAGTTATTTATAAGAATCATAGTTTTTGAAATAGCCCAGTGTCAGTAATGGTGAACTGTTCTCTAATCACTTAGTGATGTAGCTGAACATTTATTGCACTGTTCTGTAAACTGTCTTGTAAAATCCACAATGAGAAAAAAAACACGAATTAATTTCTACCAAAGTTGAGTGAAACAATTTTGGATGCCCTGTATATACTTGTATGCCATAAAATGATTAACTGTCATTTATACTTGTACGTGACAGAAATGTTTTTTGCTACCTACTCTCATTTGTCAGAAAATGACCTAAAGATTTCATTGCTATATGTCAGAAAATGACTTAGAATTTCCTAATACCATGTCAGAAAATGACCTAGTATCTTATTGCTATGAGTCACAAAATGACCTAGTTTTCTACTGTCATATATCACAAAACTACCTACACTTTCCTGTTGCTACATGTTACAACATTACCTGTGTCACTGGACTTGAAATCACTCACTGCTTCTCATCATAAAATGATGTACTACTGTCATCATTATCTCTCTTACTGACAAATGTTAAGTAACTGCCCACCTGTGTCCTCCACCACCACCGCCTGTACCACCACCACCTCCTCCTCCGCCTCCTCCTCCATCCAAGTTGTCATCTGAATGCTCTGAATCAAGTGACTGGCTAGACCTGCCGGACGACGTCCTCATGCCCCCCATAAGGCGGCGGAACAAAGATGGCCTCTAGAAGAAGATGAGCATGAACACAGTAGTAATTCATTAGTTGAAGATCACATTCAAAACTGGTAATAATGTTTATATCCATATAAGCAACGGCAGAACGTCAGACCAGCACTCAATAACCAAACTTAACCAACATAAGAAAGATATATAATGAGATGGCAAATGTTTCTGAAGGAGTGCATAACAATGCACAAAGGATACTATTTGTTCCCAAGCAGGCAGCCCATAAGAACTGAGGAAGTGCCATTAAATACCAAACCACAGCAGGTATATTGTTTTTAAGGTTAAATCCAACCTGCAGTTTTCCAGAAAAAAAAAACAACAAATATATGGCTAAAAATTATATCTTTTCTCTAAAAAAGTAATAGCTAACATAAAGTTTTATGGTCTTATACTAGTAAAAATTACTTGATCAGGTACAGCACAATGTAGACATCACTTATTAACATCATTATACTTCTTATCCTTACCTTCCATGGGAAAATATGACTAATAACTGCCAAAACATTAGGAGACTATAGTCAGGTGCAAATATATTATGCAGCATTACATGAAGATAAAAAAGAGAGGAAGCAAGAGAAATGGCAATAAAAGATACTGAGAAGACCAACAGCTAATGAAAAATAAGAACAAATCACTATACTGACATAATGTATGTATTGTAGACGACAAATAATACAAGCCACCAGAAAAAAAAAATCTTCCTGCTTTCAAAACATCAGTATTAAAAAAAAAAGTTAAAATGTTAAAGGGTTAAGGACACCACATGTTTGACAAGACCATAAGTGATCTGATCTCCCCCTATGAAGGACAGTCTCAACATAGTGCACATTCTCCGTAGCACTGGGGAGAACCCTGATAAACTGGTGGGTGAGATTCAAACCCACACCTAAAGTCCAAAATTGACCTAGAGACCGTGCAACCTACTGATTTGCTCAAATCCTACCTCCACATCAGTATAAAAATATACACATATAACTGAGCAGTCAGAGGATGATCAAGAGTTTGAGTGAGCAGCTGGAGGAGAGGGAAAGTGGACATGTTTTTTTCAATGAAGCAAGCACTACCCACAACCAGAGCATGACTGGCTCCATCACCAGGTGCATGTTTCATTGGGTGCTGGAATGGGAGGCGGAGTACATACAGGAATGACCAGAGTGCAGAGATGCCAGCCTCCGATCACAGATCACAGTCAGGGGATAAAAGAGACATTTAAGATGGACAGGAAAAAAAGAAACTTGTTGACAGATACAACTACAACAACAGAAAGCAAAAAGCTTCAAGATCTCTTACATGTATTTATCTGACATGAGAGGCAAAGACAGCAAATACAAAACAGAAGAGTGGCCTAAAAAAAAAATTCCACGTCAGACTGAAGTCAAGCATAATCTTGATTTGCTACAGAAGAAAGTATTTTTTTTTTAATGACATTTCTCAGTAAGAACACATTACAACTAGTGTTATTTTATTTTGAAAAATTACCAACATGAATATTATTGTATTAATACAGACAAAAAGAATCGATTTTTGTTCTAGAAATTATGGGGGACAACACAACTTTACAAATAAGTTAATATCATTTTTGTGAGCAAATATAGTGAGATACTGCAGATAAAGATGGAAGGATAGGGAGGTTATTTTTTTTTTAAAGTACTGCATACAAAATTAAAATATACAACTCTAACATTACTCAACACTATCAGATAATGGATTATGCTTGTACAAAATTATAAAACCAGAAACATAATACACAGCCTAGCACTCGGCATTAATTCAACGTGTTAACATGAAAAGACAGCAAAGACTCCTATCTGTAGCAGGTAATTTGCTACTGATCTTGTGGAAGAGAAGGGGTGTGCAACTTAGACAAAATTTCTCATACATGACCTCCAGGCCTCATTTACACTGCTTCTGCTCAAGACATCATGTGGTGGTTATCGCACAGTGAAGACATAACTGATAAGGGAGTGGGATCTTTTTTCTTTTCTTTTTCTTTTGTATTTCATGCAACAGCTGAAGCATTAGAAAGCCAAAACTATACTACGTTACAAGAAGTTACATGGAAATAAGGAGGTCATGGTGTATGCATGAAAGCATGCAGTGAAGAAGTGCAAGTACCAATCAGATGGTGTTTTTTAATTTTTCTTTTAAAGAAAGTGTTGAATTCTTCTTTACAAATTATATTTCATAACTGAAATCAGTGCAACATAGCCTGCAAGTGGTTGAGATTTTGTATCTGCTGGCCATTATTTTAACCAAAATTTCATTGTTTCTTTTAAACATTTCACCAGCAGATACAAATATTTAAGTGCTATACATTTTATAATCCTTTCACATTTTTATTTAAACGTTCCAAGTCAAACAGTTACAAGGAGTTTAAGAATGTGTTTGCTCATACTGAATATAATTCTCTTTTAGTGGATTACCGATGTGTAGTTTCACTACTGATTGTCCAAGAAAGTTACATTTTATACAAATTCCTTCCACTGCAAATATCACTCTCATTTGGAATATCTTCTATTTCTGCATTTGGTTCTAAATGCTCGGTCTTCCAGATAGAGAGAGGGGATGCCTCAATGAATCTCACCATCTACAAGAATTTACCCTGCATGTCCCATTCATGCTCTGTTTTCTTCAATAGATTTTGGTTATTAGGTCTGTAGAGAGTACATGTTTGTGAGATGTGCTCCAGGTCTGGACATTATTTAGGCAGATACAAAGGAGGATGAAGTTTTACATTTTCTATAATGCAGTGATACTTTTTGCAGGTCCCTCTGTGAATGTTATCTTGACTTCTAGACAGCAGACATGATGGAGATCATGGGATATAAATATGGAGTAGAAGGGAAGTGGATTAAAGTTATGGTAAAAATGGACTTCACAATGAAAAAATGCTGCACAGGTAAGATGGGTATTGATTGGGTACATGGGAACCAACTAGAAGATCTTAATTTTGCAGATGACATAACTCAGTGACAATAAGAATTTGATGCAATAAAAAAACAGATAACCTGCCTTCACTAGCTAGGAAAATAGGACTTGAAATTAACAAGGAAAAAACAAAAATAATGAAATTTTTCATTAATCAAGAAGGAATAATATACTTAGTAGGGACAGGTATATTTTTTAATAAAGTACACCAATGTGGGTACCTTAGCAGCTACATAAACCAGGATGGTGACACCAGAAAGGAATTAGAATTATAATTGCAAAAGCAGCATTGACCTTCAAGAAACTTAAGAACATATGGCACTCAAAAGTAGTTATAAGCACAAAAACCAAGCTAAGATTATTCAATTTGAATGTAATATCCACCCTCAAATAAGAAAGCTGAAAAGCAACCAAAAAAATAGACAACAAATTAGACTCTTTTGAAAAAAAAAATGGCTAAGCAAAATACTCAATATAAAGTGGATCGAATTCAAGAACAATGCAGAGATAAGGCAGATGAGTCAACAATAACCTGTCTCCTGGGTGATCAGGAAAAGAAGACGGACATATGTCAGTCATGTGACGAGAAGAAACAGTCAGAGAATCCCAAAACTAGCTAACAAAGTGGAACACAACAAGCTGAAGAAAAAGAGGTTGACCATGTGAAAGTCTAAAGAGGACATTGTTAAGAGATTAATAAGATAAAATCCCATGGGGATGTTTAAAAGCTCATTGAAAAAACTTGGCAAACTACCATGCAAGCCCTATGTGACGATTAATGGCATGGGAAGGATGTAAAATGTAAGAAAAATACTTCTATTATGCCATGGAGGCACCTAAGGTATATGGTGTTAATGTCCAAATTTTCTTGACCCATCAGCACGTCAGAGGGTGATGTGATTGGCATCATGCTGGCCAAGTTGGTTAGAGTAGCTGTCCTCATTTCCTAGAACACATCCAAGAAATTCCTAAGATGCACCATTACTATGGAGAAAATATGAATTCCTGTTCTTTGATAGTATGATCTTCTTCTTCTTCTTCTATCTCCCTGGAACTGCAAGATGGTGTTCTCTGCAGCCTATTCAGTGAAGATTTTGAGGAACAGCATCATGCTGGTTTGAGAGCTGGTTATGGCAGTTATTTTTTCAATCCCTTCATGAGATGTACACTGCTTCCTTAGCAATCTCCATCACCATGGAAACTATGGCAATTTCTGCCCCATTGGCAAGGCTAGGCCTGTTACAGAGGGTACAAACAGAAAGGTGGGACAGGTCTTAATCAGCTATGGTTTCACAAACCCTGATGCTAGCATGTCAGCAATGGGTCGCTGAGTACCAAAACAGAGAGCATCTCTGCCTACCGTAGTAATACAATAACAGCTGGGAAACACAGCAATCATGGCTGACAAGGCAGTGCAGAGTTTGGTTTTCAACTGCTGGCCACTGACACCCACATTACCTCAAATGTGTCTACAGTTTCTGAGGTATCAAAAAAGCAAAAATAGCTATAAAGCAAGGAGAAATGGATGTAAAAGCTTCTCTCTCTCTTACATATATAAAATACAATTTTGAAAAAAAAAAAGGTCTGATTTCCTGAGTCATGCAGAGAACAAGATATAATTAAAGTTTGTGGTAAACTGTGCTTCTAGTGAGGTTAACATGCACAAGAAGTGACTAAAAGTAATAACAGAACCTTGTGCCAGTTGTGCTAAAATTGTTAGTCTCACAGGCAAAAATCAAACCAAAAAAAAAAAAAATGAAAAAGAAAAGTTTCTCTCCATACAAAACTAAAGGTAAACAAGAAGCGAACCCAAACCTTCTAGTTTATACTTTGATTTCAGTACTTTTCTTCTTCTACTTTTACCTTTTCATGAAAGCTCTGAGAAAAATGAATGAAAAAGATTACAAACTTAGAACTCAAAGAGTAATGTATTAGTTTGTTGAACGTGATGAACACAGGATTACAACAAGACAAATTACTTATCAAATTAATCATAATTGAAAGAAAGCATAAAAAATATTTTCACAGCTTGTGAGCGGCTTCAAATCATTGGTTAGTCTGCAAGTGAAGAAATAACATGGAACAGCTGCACAGTTTAAAAGTTGTATCTTTACAGGCAGATGGAGAAGATATTAGAGGTCACAGATCAAGTCATAATGAAAGAAAATGAAGTTGCTTTCTGGAATGGAGGTCTCCTTTTTGGAGGCTGCACTAACTCTGAGCAGCCACAGATCTCTACCTTGCTGACATGAGACCTAAGTGGCACAGCAGCTTGTTTCTGACAGCACCCCCATGACATGATTTAAAAAAAAAAAAGGCTTTTCCAGGATGCTTCATTACCATCCCTACACTTTCATTAAGTGACAGCATGACAAAAGGCTGTACACACAGTAACCATGGGGGGGGGGGGTAAACAGAACACAGACTAGTTCTGAACTGTTGCCCCTTGACATTCGGCATCATCTCTGCCAGCTTACGATTGCTAGCCATTGTAACTATATCACCCTGTCAGCACACTCTTCTTCTTCATTTTTGCTGTATATTATGGAAGAAAATTACCTTTTGGTACATGAAAGACTTTTAAACTTTTTTTTTTTTGCAGCATTCAACTGATCTGTTATAACATTTCAACTGTTGCATAATCACTTGTAAATATAAGAATACATGAAAAAAATACAGGATATATTTGGGGCTTCATTCATTAAAAAAAAAAATTACTACTGTCACACAGAATCTTTGTCTCACTGCACAGATACTGTTCCTGTTACACTAACTGACAGCAGCACTAGTTTCTGTGATTCGCTTATAAAAGAAATATAATCAATCTCAATTATCAGTTTTGTTTAAGCTCTAGACAGCCCATGCCTCAATGCTAAAGAAATGTGATATATACAAATGAAAACTGACAAAATGAGACAGATTCTTCTTAAAATGTCAGTGGTTTGAGAGCTGACAGATTCAAATGAGGAGGATGGAGAACCTCTGCAATAATCAAAGTCTTGAATTAAAGTCTTGGTAACTTTGACTGATCACCTTTTTTTTTTTTTTAATCAGAATGTCTCCTACATGAACAAATACTGGTTTATCTCTTTGATTAGGGATCTCCTATCTGAACAAATACTGTTTATCTCTTTGATTAGGGATCTCCTATCTAAACAAATACTGTTTATCTCTTTGATCAGTGTGTCCCCTACCCGAACAAATACTGTTTATCTCTTTGATTAGGGATCTCCTATCTAAACAAATACTGTTTATCTCTTTGATCAGTGTGTCCCCTGTCTGAACAAATACTGTTTTATCTCGTATATTGAGATTATTTCTTGTTCTGTTGTGCACTTCTTCAGCTCTCTAATGTGTTTGTCACTTCTCTTTGTAAACATGCTGATTACAGGAATTTTTACTGCAGTTTTAAAAATGTTAACTTTATTTTCACCGCCCCCATGATCACCTTGATTTAAAATTACACTTTAAATGCACAATGGGTCAGAGTCTTAGCCCAAAAAGCTCCTTGCTGTGGGAGCATAATTAGGACATTTGGAAGATTTTCAACTCCAGAATTTTGGTTTGAGGATACTCAACCTGTAATGAACAAATCTTTAGCTTATTCCTGATATATTCACATTGGACTACACATGATGATAGAAAGTAAACAAGGGCATCAAAGTCAGGACAGATGAAAAGTCATGCTACAATTAAGAACAAAAGCTGATTTTCTTGCAGGTAAGGTATTGATAATTGCAAGGGCTGCATTTATTCAAGACATAAAAGAAATGAGAATCACAAGGAAGGACATGTAAATGCCATAAATGTAAGCTAAAACATAACACAGCTATGGAGAAGATGCAGGGAGGAAACTGTCAAAGTAACATGGGACACATACAAGGAAAAAAAAAAAAAAGAAACCCATCATGCTGAAGTCATGTGGACAATTTGTTTTTTTTTGGTACAATCACTGGGACATAAAAACTTGTATCACTGGAACATAAAAACTTGTGTTTCTATGTGTCCACTTCTGAACAGTCTAATGTTCTTGGAAGAATGATGATATGCATACTGCTAACATTTATAGGTCAGAAACTGGCAGAAGCAGTGGAAAAAATCTGTTATGGAAAGTTAAAAATGATTCAATCTGAACCATCAAGAATAAAGTAAATAATGAACTGAGGTCTGTGACACTGAGCTACTGTGGCATTTAGAAATAATGCTGTGAGTCTACTAGTGACCAGAATAGATAAAAAGAAGTAATCTGTTATAAGAAAAAGTGAAAAGACATGTGAATGAAACTGAAAAAAAGAAATATTGTGGTGATAAATGTCCAAGATTTGACTGATTGTTTTGATTTCTATACTCCATGATGCCTTGTAATCTATTCTATCAGAAGTGAGTTTGGAAGATTTTACAATTTTGAAGTTATAAATGCAAAAAGCTGTAAAATCTCATGTACTTAAAATTAAAGTATAAATAGAAAGTATAAATTTATTAAATTTTCATAAAATAACAGAATTTTTCTTACATAGCTTTAAGATATTTATTACAAATGTAAGAATAGTTATAAAACATATTTCCAGAAAGACAAATAACTTTCTTATTCATTTCTGCCGAAAATTTATATATGAATGGTGAAGAATTCAATTTGTATAACTTCCATAACATAAATAATTAATTTGCTAAAAATTATTGACTATTATATTTAGACAATTTACATTTTTAAGAAACTTGTGCTTGATGCATTCTAGCTTTGTTAATTTTAAAATTGTAACCATATATTAGAATGTGAAAATATACAAGATGGTTGGGAGCTGATTATCTTCACTGATTTCATGAATAAAAAAATTTAAAAAGCACTGACAAACAAATAACACTCATTTGACCTAAATCGGAAAACATATTTCTTATTTTTATGATCATACCTCTCAATACACTGAAATTTGAGATGGTATCAGAGAATGAATGATTTTTTTTTTTTTTGTTTTTGTTCCACACCATGAATGATGAATGATGTAGCTAACTCCCACAACAGAAGAGACTATATGCCCCTCTAGAATACTTATAATTCTGAACCAGAAATATGTAACTTCTGACGTTTCATATTTTGAAACAGGATTACATTTTGAAGGTGCCAAGCAATTTATGCTGAAAAATAAACAACCCAAGTAAGCACTCACCATTTTGAAGTTGTTTGATGCATTCTGGCTAGCCTTGTATGCTTTCCAGTTCTCAGAGATCAGGAGACCAGCATAGATTTTTCCTACTGTCATCTTTCCCTCATTCAGTTCTACAAGAATAATAGTGAAATAATTTTTGAACAAAATAGATCATAAACATACAATCTGTACAGTGAAATAATTTTTGAACAAAATAGATCATAAACATACAATCTGTACAGTGACATAATTTTTGAACAAAATAGGTCATAAACATACAATCTGTACAGTGAAACGATTTTTGAACAAAACAGTTTCTAAAAATACTATCTGTACAGTGAACAGTATCATTATTACTGGAGCTTCATAATCAGGAAATAAATAGTAGAAACTGAGAAAAAAAGTTTATAATAAATGACTTACACAAATATGAACAAACATTTATAATTAATACTTTATATAAACATGACACAATATTTATAAAATGTTTAAGATACTAGTGTTTTAAGAATAGAGTATCTATAATAAATATTTGATATATAAATATAATAAAAATTAAAATTTCTATAATAAATGTTTTGTATAAATACAATCGTCATGATAATCTAGAGAAAACTGTCTTGGAAGGGTACATAATGGGAAAAAGAAAGAGAGGAAGACCAAGGTGAAGATGGCTGCAAGACATCGTTGATGATCTGCAAATGGATGCATCAGCAGCAGGCCATCTTTCTCACAAACAAGAGGCCTACAAGAGTGCTGTTAGGGAGGCAAAGTTCTGCAAGGGACATTTGCAAATAAATGAATGAAATGAATGAATGAATAAATACAATAAAATATATATATATACACACATCATTATAATAACATAAATAATTTATAATACAGATATAAAATAAGTTATAATAAGCAAGATATCTTACATCCTTCCTGTACTGCTAAACGTCACATAGGTCCCACATGGTAGTTCACCAAGATTTCCTGTCTTCGGCGAGTTTTTCAATCTCATCAAGGGATGTTATGCCCGCTGAACTGGCCTCTCTTAACAATGTCCTCTTTAGAGTTTCACTTAGTCAACCTCTTTTTCTTCTGCCAGTTGTGTTTCACTTGATAGCTTGTTTGGGGATCCTATGATTGTTTCTTCTCATCACATTACCAAAATATGTCCATCTTCTTTTTCTGATCAACCATGAGACAGGTTGTTGTTTGCTCATCTGTCTTATCTCTATGTTGCTCTTGAATTTATCACACTTTATACCAAGTATTTTCCTTAGGCATTTGTTTTCGAAAGAGTCTAATTTCTTGTCTATTTCTTTAGTTGCTTTCCAGCTTTCACATGCATAAATGAGGGTGGATATTACATTTGAATTGAATAATCTTAACTTGGTTTTTGTGCTTATAACTTTTGAATGAAAGTTAAAAGATTTTTGAAGGTCAATGTTGCTTTTGCAATTTGAATTCTAACTTCTTTTCTGGTGTCACCATCCTGGTCTATGTAGTTGCCAAGATATGCAAAATGGTTTACTTCTTCAACAGCTGTTCCTTCTATGTATATTCTTCCTTCGTGGTTAATGAGAAGGTTCATTATTTTTGTTTTCATTGATTCATTCATTCATTTGCATGTCCCTTGTGGAACTTTGCCTCCTTATTAACAGCACTCCTGTAGGCCTTTCGGTTGTAAGTAAGATGCCCTGCAGCTGATGCATCCATTTGCAGATCATCAACAATGTCTTGCAGCCATCTTCGCCTTGGTCTTCCTCTCTTTTTCCCATTATGTACCCTTCCAAGACAGTCTTCTCTAGATTTTCATGACATTTAATGTGTCCAAAATATTTAAGTTTTCTTTGTTTAACCCATCGACTGCCAATGACACTATAGTGAAGTCTTCCTGTTAGTTTAGTGCCTGCCATCCATGTTGTAGCGATTTTATTTCATTGCAGCGTAAAACCAGTGTAACTTTTTATTGTACACGATTTATCTGCGCATGGCTGGTGACCTTTCATAGTTCAATCCAAAGCATGGCTAACAACCGAGAGAAATCAATGTTTTTAACTGAAAAATTTCAAAATTTATTGTGATTTCAGAGGCATAACGACATGTCCTATGACCAGAATACTGTTCCTGAATATACCCTAAGTACATCTAGACCTATTAAATGGACTGGAGAACTAGTTAGAAGGTTATTTCAGACACTATTTTAGTGAGAATGCCACCACGACGAGATCGGACGAAAATTTAAGTAGATCTGGAAATCGCCGATAGAAAACATTGTACACCTAGGCATCACAGATGGTAAGAACTACACAATTATCGGCTAAAATCATCACACTACTTCTTTTTTCCTAAAAAACTCTTCGTTTATGAAATTTTCTTACATTTACAACTATTTTCTTGCATAATATGTATACTTTTAAAGTGGAAATACTTTGTACATTCATTTTTACAACTATACCGCCTATACATATCAAGACCTTGCACTTTTTGTGTGGCACTGACAGAAACAGCCACATTTTTTTTTGATGGCGCGAGAAGACTTAATCCTCTCTACTAGCAAGCCTTCTTCAATATTAAGTTCTTGTAGTATGGATATATTTGTTCTTTTTTGTGTCCATGATATCTGAATAACTCTTTTGTAGCATTTACATTGAAAGGCATTTATGTGTTTCTCAGCTGTTTTGTTAAGTGTCCAGGTCTTACTTGCATATGTTGTTATGGGAAAGATGCATGCCCTTAAAAATCTTATTTCTGTAGTTCTGTCTGTTCCTCTCCACAGATTCTTTAGTTGTTTTATTTTCTGAAGAGCAATAGATATCCTCCTTTTAATTTCCCTCATTGTATCTCCATTATTAGTTAAGTAGTGATCCAAGATATTCAAAACTCTCCAATTCTGACAAGTTTTCCTCATTGATACATATTTCAGCTGCCTTGTTTGTTTTGTCAGCTGTCATCAATTTAGTTTTCTTCGCATTAAGATAGAGGTTTTGCTCTTCGCTGTTCTTACGGACTGACATAATTAGTTTTTCCAGTTCCTTTTTGTGTTGTGGACAGTAGTACTGTGTCATCAGCATGTCTAATCTCTGGTATTTCATAACCTCAAATTGTTATGGCATCGTAATATTCTTTGTCTACATCTTCTCTAACATTCCTCATTATATTTTCAGCATACAAGTTAAATAAGTAAGGTGACAATATGCACCCCTGACGGACCCCTTGTTTTATGTCAAACCAAGCTGTGGTTTCACCATTTATTCTTACTGTTACCTGTTGGTCTAGATGCAACAGTGATGTTAATTGTATCAAATGTGTTAATTGTATCTGGTGTTGTATACAATCAAATGCCTTTGAATAGTCTATAAAAGATAAATATAGATTCACATGAAATTCTCTGCATTTCTCTGTTATTAATCTTATATTGAATACATGATCTCTTATTCCTCTTCTTTGCCTAAAACCAGCTTGGACCATATTGACTTCTTCTTCTATTTTCTCACAAAGTCTACCCATTATGATTTTTAATAGAATTTTACTGGTATGACTAATCAGGGCAACAGTTCTGTAGTTTGTGCATAATTTCTGATTACCCTTTTTTGGCAGTGGTATGAATATTTTTGTTTTATCCTTGTTAATTTCAAGTCCTGCTTTACTAGCCATTGAAGACAGGGTATTTGTTTTTACTTGCACTGATTTCACATTGTCACTGATAATATATAGAAATATAAATAAATATTTATAATAAATGACTTATACAAATAAACAAAGAAACAGATCAATTCATAAAGAGAACACCTAAGAAAGTGTATCAACATACCATCATTTGGTGGCATCAGTAGATCCATCATTTTCTTGCCCTGAACTGACCACAGTTTTCTGATTGTCTCTCTCATCTCTTCATCTCTTCTGTCCATTATCTCAGCTATGAAGGAGAAAATATATCCAGTGTTACAGGCTTGACAGAAATAACTTATCTCAACTCCTGTGATTAACAGATGTCACTTCTTTCATGGCAATCTGAGCATGGGAGAGAGTAATAATGACACTTTTCATCTAAGAACATGGTTTTCTGTTATTAAATTTGTGTACATGCTGTGTACAAGGATAGGGTTTTATTATCTTCACTTTGTGCATCTCCTGCTTCATCTGAACAACTGCTAAGGAGAAAATGCATTATCTTTGAAAAGCTACCCCTTTTCTTGACTTTAGGTAAGATAGTGATGGACTACAGTCTGGCTAACTAGGCATGGTATAAGATAGGGACAGACTATTGGTCTGACCAACTGGGTAGAGAGTAAGATAGTGATAGTCTGACCTACTAGATAGAGAATAAGGGAGTGATATGTGATAGAGTATGACCAACTGGACAGAGAGTAAGAGAGTGATAGAGTCTGCCCAACTGGGTAGGAAGTTAAAGGTAGTGATAGTCTGACCAACTAGGTAGAGAGTAAGGTAGTGATAGTCTGACCAACTAGGTAGAGAGTAAGGTAGTGATAGTCTGACCAACTAGGTAGAGAGTAAGGTAGTGATAGACTAGCGTCTGACTAAATGAGTAGAGAGTAAGGTGGTGATGGAGTCTGACCAAATGGGTAGGAAGTTAAAGGTAGTGATGGAGTCTGATCAACTTGGTAGAGAGTAAGGTAGTGATAGTCTGACCAACTAGGTAGAGAGCAAGGTAGTGATAGTCTGACCAACTAGGTAGAGAGTAAGGTAGTGATAGACTAGCGTCTGACTAAATGAGTAGAGAGTAAGGTGGTGATGGAGTCTGACCAAATGGGTAGGAAGTTAAAGGTAGTGATGGAGTCTGATCAACTTGGTAGAGAGTAAGGTAGTGATAGTCTGACCAACTGGGTAGAGAGTACGGTAAGAGATAGAGCCTGACCAACTGTGTAGGGAGTGAAGTAGTGATAGAACAGAGTCTGACCAACTGGTAGGGAGTTAAAGGCAGTTATAGAGTCTGGCCAACTGGGTAGGGAGTTAAAGGTAGTGATAGACTAGAGTCTGCTCAACTAATTTCCTTAAAACCTAAACATACTACATATGTCATACACAAAACTTTGAAATTCAGACACAATCTTTTATTCTCACTGAACAAATCTGTACATAATTTTTTTTCCCAGAAACAAAATCTGTCATTGCTACATAAGACAATATGACATACCAGGCCCCATCTTGATAATAAGACACTCTCTGATGAGGGCAAACAAGGTTGTTGTAAAATGAACTGTTCCATCATCTGCTACTGGCATGTTCATTCGTATAAGTTTCTGTAATGGCATTTGTATATACACATACATTAACAGTGTCTACCCCAAATGTATTCAAGTGAGATTCAATAATGCAACCAAAATCAGTATTCATTTTCATTTAACTGTGACACTATTTATAGACCTGATGAAGCTATGAGCTGCAGACTGAAAGTTGCTGTGATGAATTTGCTCAATTGTGGACTAAACAGCCAATGGCTCTTCTGATCTTCCAGTAAAACTGAAGAAGCAAACTTCTCTGAAGGGCTGCATTTAACTGCAAGGAGCACTTCTGTCAATAATATTGGTGAGGAGTTCATAGTAATAAAACCTTATGCAGAAACATCACAGAAATATGTGTCAAAGTCTTGACTAGCCCTGATCTGATAAATGAAATTAAACTAAAGAAGCTGTGGCGAGGAACAGACAGAACTACAAAAATAAGATTTTTAAAGGCATGCATCCTTCCCATTGTAACATATGCCTGTGAGACCTGGACACTTAACAAAATAGCTGAGAAACACATAAATGCCTTTCAATGTAAATGCTACAGAAGAACAAATATCATAGACACAAAAAGGAACAAATATATCTATACTACAAGAACTTAATACTGAAGGCTTGCTAGTAAAGAGGATTAAACAAAGAAAACTTAAATATTTTGGACACATTAAACATCATGATAATCTAGAGAAGACTGTCTTGGAAGGGTACATAATGGGAAAAAGAAAGAAAGGAAGACCAAGGTGACATTGATAATCTGCAAATGGATGCCTCAACAGCAGGGCATCTTGATTACAACCAAGAGAGAGAGCTGTTAGGGAGGCAAACTTCTGCAAGGGACATGCAAATGACTGACTGACTGAATTAACAGTCACCTTGGCCCCAATTTGCATGCTCTCACCCAACGTTATCATCAGGAAACACTGGATCAATGTGTGCAGAACATTTTCCAGAAACCTTATTTCTCAAGAGAGGATATGAACAAGCAGGAGATGATAATGACCTGTCCTAACCCTCTGGCAGGTTGTCTGGGGTTGTGATGCGCTGATGTCATCCTCAACTCAACCCATGCATAAGAAAATGCTCACCTGACACACCAGTGTTGGGAAAAAAAACAGCCTCTGATACATAAAACATCTGTCTAAATGATGAGACACACTGGAATTTATAAAAACGGCTGCCAGGGGGTGATGGGAAAAAAGAACTCCATATATATGTCAGCCCATAAAAGATCTCTAGCTTGACAGATTTAATACTGGACTGTATTGGAGTCTACAACATATGAGTAAAGGGACAAAAAAAGAAAACTTTCCTCAGGCATTCATTTCATTTTTCCCCCCTCTTTTATTATGTTTAATGAAGGAAAACCCCTGTCCTAATAATAATCATATCAAAGAGTTAGAATAATCTACTGCTGCTGATTTATCTGCTTCTTCACTGCCATGGCTTATTCAAAAACTAAAATAAAAGAAGAATGCTTTGTTTCAAAATGCTCTCATTACCCTGTAAGCAAGTTTGTAAGGACACTTTCTCCCAAAGCCAACAGGGGGCTCCATGGTTCTCAGCATCTCATACATGTCTGTGTAGTGAATCCTGCCCCTGTAAGAAGAATTCATCAAACACAGCCTTATAAATTCAATTCTTGTTACAGCATATATGAAACAGTGTCATCTACTCAATTCTTGTTACAGCATATATGAAACAGTGTCATCTACTCAATTCTTGTTACAGCATATATGAAACAGTGTCATCTACTCAATTCTTGTAAGAACATACATCAAATGCTCAATGTCATCTGTTCAATTCTTGTTGGAATATATGTCAAACATTCAGTAACATCTATCCAAATCTTGTTAGAACATACATCAAACACTCAGTGTCACATATACAAGGTCTGACAATTAAGTAATGAGACTGATTTTATTATGGCCAAGACAAAAATGCCATCTGTGAAGCAAAGAATGGAATCCTAAGAGGCAACCTTCATCTATGATCTGTCAACTTTTAATCACTGCTCGATATGCAGAACAACAAACAAGCTGCCATTTTGTTGACCTAGTCAGAGGTGCATTGTTATGTAATCAGCATGGAGCAAAAGGCTAATCTTAAATTCTGTTTAAAACTCAGAAAAAGTGCTACTGAGACAGTTGAATTGATGTGGCAAGTTTGTGGCGATAATTGTTTATCTCATGCACAGATATTCAGGTGGTATTCATGATTCAAAAGTGGAGTGGAAACGATTACAAATGCAACTGGACATGGATGCCAAATTTTTGTTCAAAGTGAGGAACCAATTGCAAAAGTCAACAAATACATAAAAGAAGATCATTGTTTGACTGTGAGGATAATGGCAGATGAATTTGGTGTTAACAAAGAGACCATTCATAAAATTTTAATGGAAGATTTGAGCAAGAAAAAAGTTGCTGGCTGGTTTCTACCACATTCATTGTCTGATGACCAAAAATATTAGTGTACTGAGTATGCAAAAGACATCATCAAAACATGTTGCAGAAATAAACATTTCTTAAATGTGATTGTTGCAGAGGATGAATCATGGATTTTCTACTATGATCCTACAACTAAATGCCAAAGTGCTCAGTGGAAGTCATCATCATCACCAAAAGGTAAAAAAATTCGTCTTCAAAAGTCAAAATTGAAGACAATGCTGGTGTGCTTCTACAACAGCAAAGGAGTTATTCACAAAGAATTTATTCCAGAGGGACAGATCATCACTGCCAAAGTTTATTAAAGTATTTTAAAATGCTTATTGAAAAGGATTCTCTGAGTCTGACCTTGGCAGTTTTTTCCTTCTTCATGATAATGCACCGGCTCACCTGGTGGTAGTTGTACAGGCCCAACAACAAGTGTGTGTTCTCAGCCATTCACCCTATTCTGCAGATTTGTCTCCCTGTGATTATTTTCTATTCCCAAAATTAAAGTTACCATTGAAATGATGTTTCTTTGATGATACTGATAACATCCAAAGGGCCGTAACATCGAGTTTAAGGGCCATACCAACAGAAGAACAGCAGAGGTAATTCCAGTCTTTGCCACTCACTGTATCAATGCACAAGGGGCTTACTTTGAAGAAAATACAGGTTATATCTTCAATTGTTGTTTATTTTATTTTTTAATGTGATTAGTCTCATTACTTAATTGTCGGACCTTGTACAATTCTTATAAATGTTCAAATTTTTCTTTTTCTGTCCGGGGGTGGGGGGGGGGTTACTTTAGTTGGCTGTTGATCTCCCTGTAGTCACAAACCTGGGTTCTGTAGATCCAGTGTTGCAATGAAGAACTCAACACACAGGCATCAAATCTATCTGGGTGTTGGCTGTGACAGCTTTAATCAGTTCCCACAGCATACCCAACACACAGACTTCCAGGTACGCTTCACTCATTCACTTCAAAGATATAAATATAAACTGCTTACGTGGCACTTGGATCATAATTAGACCATACTCTCAGATACTCATCCAAGTGATGAGGTCCCAGGATAGAGGAATCTCTAGTTAAGTAGTCAAAGTTGTCCATGATGACAGCCACAAACAAGTTGAGCATCTGGTATATAATTTTCAGATCATCATTCGATGGAAATGATATCATTCAATGAAAATGATACAGTGTATATGTTATGACTTTTTATCACCGTAACATAAACTATCCACAAAGCTTATGTTATATCTTCTTATCACTGTAACATAAACTACACACAAAGATTAAGTTTTATCTTCTTATCACTGTAACATAAACTACACATAAATCATATGTTATAACTTATTATCACTGTAATATAAACTACACATAAAGCACATGTTATAACTTCTTATCACTGTAACATAAACTACACATAAAGTATATGTTATAACTTCTTATCACTGTAACATAAACTACACACAATGCTTAAGTTTTATCTTCTTATCACTGTAACATAAATTACACACAAAGCTTAAGTTTTATCTTCTTATCACTGTACCAAAATTACACACAAAGCTTAAGTTTTATCTTCTTATCACTATAACATAAACTACCCATAAAGCATATGTTATAACTTCTTATCACTGTAAATATAAACTACACACAGGGCATATAGCATAAATTCTCATCACACAGACATCTCACAAGGCATATGTTATAATTTCTTATCACTGTAGCATAAACTTCATACAGAAGATACGGTGTAATTTCTCAACACCATAAAAATCATACAGGGCATACAGTATAGCTTCTTACCACTGTAACGTAAATGTTGTACACGCTGTAATTTCATATCATTATAACATAAACATCACACAGAGCGTATGGTATAACTCTGAACAAACAGAGCCATCAGTCTGGTGTTCCTAATTATACTGATAATTCTGCTGAAAGTTTACAGTTCTGAGCTGCCAATGTCTCCTTCTGCAGGTCATGCTAAATATGAATTTCAATCATAAGGATGCAGTTAACAGTTTTCTCCACACTTTACTGGTCACCTCATATATTAGCCTTAGACTGCTTGTAGCCCTACTCTGCTTCTCCTGAACATCAGACTGGCACAGCCACTGATATTTCAAATGGGTCACTTTCAATGCATAGGGAAGGCACCTGTCTTCCCCAACTGCAACTGTTATGACTGATGCTGTGGTGTCAGTCAAGACTGTCACAAAACTATCACTTGTTTCTGTCTGCCTTCTAATCTTCCCCGACTACTGTAACTTAGTTGAAGTTTGTATTGTGTAAATAATACACTTATTAATGGTAAGAAGGTGGCTGAGAAGTGAAATGGTTAGTGTTCTCAATCAACCAATCAACTAATCAATCAATCAATCAGTCAATCAATCTAGTCTCTCATTATGAGTTCTGAGGTTCAAATTCAGCCAGTGTTTACCCAGTCACATAACTGTAGAAGTGGGTATGATGCTGGCCACATCAATGTCTGTGTATCAACAGATCAATGAAAAATATGGGCACTAACACCATTTCCACTAGGTGTCTTTACAACAAGATAGGGTTACTCTTATTTGATATAAAGGTAAGAAACATTAAACTTCATAGACACTTCTATGAACCAAATGTTCTGTAAAATGACACTGATGAAGACAACCTTTAGAACCATTGTGAAATTTAAATCTGGAGTGAACAAGTATTTTTCCTTTTACCTCTAAATCTGTTCTTGACCTTTTGGAGTATCATTTTTCTCATGCAAGAATATATCTTTTAGTATAAAATATAACATTTACTACAAAAAACACTATACAGCTAAAATATGCTATGCAAAAAATGTTGAAACATATGCCAAACTTCATAAAAAGATAAAACTCACCAAAAATGAGCAAAGGAAAATGAAGGAAACAAAGTATATGTAGGCAATGTTGCTACCACATCCATACTCAACATCATCTTTGTCTGCTGGAAGATTAGTCTGAATGGACTCCGGATCACACTGCTTGCCTGCCAGACAGGACAACATGATCTGCTGCCAGGCTTCCCCTGTGGCACATCTGCATGAAGAAAGTATAATCAGACAGGAACTGCATACACAGAATCTCAATGGAAGAAAGTATAATCAGACAGGAACTGCATACACATAATCTCAATGGAAGAAAGTATAATCAGACAGGAATTGCAGACAGAGAATCTCAATTGTAGAAGGTATAATCAGAAGGAACTGCAGACACAGAATCCCAATTGAAGAAGGTATAATCAGACAGGAACTGCAGACACAGAATCTCAACTGAAGAAAGTATAATCAGACAAGAATTGTGCATACACAGAATTTCAACTGAAGAAGATATAATAGATAGGGACTATGCATACACTGAATCTCAATAAAGAGTGAACAAAAATGATAAAATGTATTTCAAATTATAATTTTTATACTACCAGTTGCAACCCTTCACATTACGACACAAAAAAGATGATTTTTATTAAAAAACACTGCAAACATTAGTTAGTTAACACAAAAATTACTTATAATCTGTTATCAATGAAAGATAATTTCTCTGACTGCCAGTATAATTTCTTTCACTGCCAGGATAATGTCCCTTTGACTTTAGTGGGAATAAACACTTTATGCACGAGATACAAACTTGCACACACTGACATATATTTTCCATAATTTTCTTCCTTCTGTAAAGAAGCTAGAGCCTTTTTTTTTCTTTTCTTGCAGATGATGTTAAAATACAGATCTTGAAAAACAGGAATGAAATGAAATGGGAAGATTTGTACTTAAACATACAGGTGTAGCTGATCAGTCCCTGTACACTGAAGGATATAGTGGGGAGGGGAGGTGGGGGGGGGGGAAGGGAGATCACAGCACTCATGGCTTTGTTTGGAGTGCAATGATTATGATCCAGGCTACCGAAGACAGAAAGTGAATTACTCTGGCCAACATGAGTTACTATTATTTTAGAGACTTTACTACTACTGGGAGCTTGCTAACTTCTACACTATTAGCCAGAATGAAGAAATGTGACTGCTTGTTTTAACGGGGACTGCGGGAATCATAATATGGTCTCGACCAGCTAGGGTTTGATGGTCTTGATAATTATCTTATCCTCTTGCAGTTATCTTTTCACTCTCTTTCCAATAACTGAACAATAATGATGATAGCGTCAATGATGATGATAGTGATGATAATGCTTATGATTGTGAAGATAATGGTAGTAATGATAGTAGTAATGGTGATGATGATGGTGGTGGTGGTGGTGGTGGTGGTGGTGGTGGTGGTGATGGTGATGATGATGATGATGAAGTCCATACAGCAGCAGTATTATCACTACAGTGAAGTCTTACCTAAACAACAAAATCAGAGACTGAGGAAATGTACGAAAATTGTTATGTCGATTGATGGCTGTCTTGGAATCTAGCTTGATGCTACCAAATATCTAAAATGAAAAGTAATAAAATGGTTATCAAGATGTTAAAAATATAGAAACATTAGAAAATAAACAAACCTTTTTTATTTTACAAATAAAACCTTATTTCACAGTAAACATAATAAAAAGTTTTTTGTTATAAACTTCTCGCTGTTGGCGAGATCTTCAGCTGCCGTGCGTGGAGCGGTGCTCCTCCCGGCCAATGAAGAAATTTGCAAATGAGGTTGCCGCGCAGCATCACTGCGGAAAAGGTGGTAGAAAGGATAAAGTGAAGCAAACAGTCAAATCATGGCACCTCTGGTCTGGAGGTCGGCCACGTCCTGAGTGCAGTCATATCGAGTGAAATGCATGAACCGGCTTGTCCCAGAGGTTAAGACACTGCTGGCGAGACTCTTCAAATGCCGCGCGTGGAGTGAAGCTCCTCCCGGTTAAGGAAGTAAATGCGGAAAAGAAATAAAGGTTGATGTGCGGTGCCGACGGGAAAAGGTGGTGGAAAGTGAAGTTTAACCTGGTATGTCCAGTAGTATCGCTACGAGAGCTATACCACGGCACCTCTGCTCTAGAGGCCGCCCACGTCCGAAATACACCTACACTGGTGAAATATGCCTAAACCGGCACACACCAGGGGTGGAACTTGATGGCTAGACATGTCATGCCACCTCCGCTCTAGAGGTCGGTAACGCCTGATAAACACCCATACTGGTGAATTTTGCCTAAACCGGCTCATACCAGGGGTGAATCTTAAAGGCTACGCATGTCACAGTACCTCTGCCCTAGAGGTCGGTCTCGTCCCAAACACGCCCATACTGGGATAATGCCTAAACCGGCTCAACCCAGGGGTAGAAGTCACTAGTGGCGAGGATTCGTCCTCCTGGACAAAAGCTCCATCCTGGTCACAACTAGGAAGTGTAGCGGCCACGACCGCAAAATGCTGAAGTCGGAGACACTGGACCAGGGAAGTCTAGATAGGCAACCACCTCTCACCCGGCGGGGATGTTTGCGTATCCTAATCACGCTGAGGTTTTGCGGTGAGAAAGTCCAACCCTGGACTGGATGGGCAACCACCTCTCACCCGGCGGTGATACACGGGTATCTCAAAACACGTCGAGGTTTTCCGGTGAGAAAGTCCAACTCTGGCCTGGGTGGGCTACCGCCTCTAACCCAGCGGGGATGCACTGATATCCTAAACACGTCGAGGTCTTCCAGTGAGAAAGTCCAACCCTAGACTAAACTGGTGCAATGAAAACCACGGTGTCACGCAATCCCGCTTCCGAGACCCACCAAGAATACAGGCTAAAGCACTGTGATACTCTGAACCCCTTGTGGTCCTCTCGTGGATCTCGTGTGGTCTATTTTGGACCACACAGGGGACCACGGGACCTAACGAGGACCACAGGCGTGAATTCAGTAGGTTTGCATTGCGGTTTTTGGTGGTAGAAGTGAACGAAGAAGAAGAAGAAGAAGTTATAAACTTCAATCAGTCACTTTGTGCTTTCCTCTGAAGTCATCTCTATGCCAGACACTTCTTCCTAATGGTTCTTCACTTGATTTACAATTAAAATGATTTGATGATATGTGGAAAAAAAGAAATGAAGAAACTCTGCATAATGTGCCTAAGTGAACTCCTCTTCATTAACTTTTGTCTCCTGAATTGTTTAATCTTCTTAAGATTCCATTTTGCTGATATGACCTCAGTCCACTATAACTGCACTGACAGATCTGATATAACTAATTACATAAATAATTTTTAAAGATGTGCTACTTCATAACATGAAGAAGATACTAACAACTAAAAGGATATCCTTGAAAGTGAGTAAAATAATATTATAGTGCTATATAAAGATAAGACAGATGAGCAAAAAAACAACCTGTCTGATGGGTGATCAGAAAAAGAAGATGGGCATATGTCGGCCATGCGATGAGAAGAAACAGTCAGAGAATCCTCAAACAAGCTATCAAGTGGAACACAATAGGCCGAAGAAAAAGAGTCAACCACATGAAACTCTATAGAGGATACTGTTAAGAGAGGCCAGTTCAGTGGGCATAACATCCCTTGATAAGACTGAAAAACTCACTGAAGGCAGGAAATCTTGGTGAACTACCATGCGAGCCCTATGTGATGTTTAGCAGCATGGGAAGGATGTAAGATATACAGCAAATACTGGTAAATGGTTAAAACTTGGATGATTAACAGGTGATAAATAAATTAGAAGCAACAGAGATTTTGTTTCAGAGAAAGATAAAACTAATGCCCTCTACACCCAGAAAAACAAACAAAAAAGTCCTCAGAGAAATTCCAGAACAATAAGACTAGTTAAAATTAATAGGAAAAAAAAAAGTCAAAATTTCTTGGACATGTTATGAGAAGACAGACATTAGAGAACTTGTTTTGGAAAATTCAAAAAGAAAAAAGGAGAAAGTGTCCAAGAGGAAAAATTTCAGTTGACTGACCAAGTGGTATGGAGAAAAAAAAACTAACAAGAAACATCAAGGATCACATGTGATGGAAAAGTATGATCATTAATGCTATCTACCATGGCACATAAAGAATGAATGAGTATGCAGCTTCACTGAGATGGTATTAATTCAGAAAAGATTATACTAAATCTGTTTCATCCTTCAATTTATGTATTTCACATGTTTGAAATGAATCACCAATGACAGTGGAACATATCCTACAAGGCTACAGATTATATGAAGAGTTGTGGAAAAGACATCATATTCCTGGAAACAACAGTTAATATCTGATGCCAAAATCAACATCTGAGAAAAAGAATGATGAAGATTATGAGTTAAGCAATAATTTTCCACTTTTTTTTTGGTATTAAAACATGATAACGGGAGGTTCTTCTAGTAACTGCTGGCTGGAGATTCTAGCAGCTGATATTACTCTGCCTCTCTTTGGTTGTCCAGACACGTAAATTATTTACTAAGACCTTCGTCACAAGATACAGTGCACTAATGGCAGAAGTAATGGTTTATCAGAACCATTCCAGATGTGTACTGCCACAGCTCTTCTGTCTTCATTCAGTCTGATGAAGAAGAGGCAGTCCTCTCAACAGGCTCAAGTTAATGAATTCTATCTAAAAGGACAGCAGCAACACAGCTTATGTGTAAGTGCACATAGCAGAAAAGGTCTTCTTCTTTCACCTGGTATGAAATAGCAAAGTTCCATAATCACAGAAATGAGTAATACATGCTGGCTTACTTCATTCACCGACAGCTGTGACAAGCATAATTCTGAGTACTTCAACATACAGACACAGATGTTCTTAATTTTCTGAGGTGATTTACTCCCCACAATGTGCAAAGCATCCATTTTTACAGTTGGGTTGCCTTGGAGGACAGAACCCACTGCTTTCAGTCAGATAAAAAAACTGTGTCTAATCATTTCAGTCACCTCCACTCCTACAGCAAGAAGATGAGGTACAGATCAGCTCTACAAACTGCTTGTCCTGGAGAACTCTTCAGTCTGATGTTAAAATTTAACAATGTTTTGCTGCAGAAACAAGTACCCAGCTCCTTCTGGAGCCTAAAAAGGAAAGGTGGCCACGGATGGATTCCGACCATTTCACTCTCCAGTGTGCTAATAGGCAGAAGAAAAATAGGGGCACCAACACCATATCCTCCATATCAGTGGTTCTCAATCTTTTTTGCCCCATATCCATTTTTCACTATGTGTCAGAATGTCATTCTCTCCTCTTCAAGACTGCCCGACTCAAAAGGTGCATTTCAAATAACACACATATAATATTCCAACAATCTAAGTCCGTCAATCTGTGGTCCCATTTCCCCCCCCCCCTTCCAAAACTCTCCCTACTGGTTGAGAACCCATGTTCTGTATGCTTAAATGGCATGAAACCAGCAACCTTTACATCTATTTTTGTAAATGGAAAGTTAACAGATAAAGCAGACATGCAGTCAGTATGCACCCTTAACCACATTATAAAAGAAGGAAGCTTATCAGTCTGATGAACTTATTGACTTACTTGCATTCCTATGATGGCATAAATGAAGAACAGCATCAGGATAAGAAGACACACATAGGGCAAGGCCTGTTAGAGATAGTTTTAAAAAAAACAAAATATCAAATATTAGTTCTTCCTGAAATGCAAAGACAAGGCATTCAAGCTGGATAAGATGGTGGTCAGTGACCCACTGCTGCCTGCTTGCATCAGGGCTTGTGAACCATAGTCCATCAAAACTGTATGTTACCTTCCAGCAGTTCCCCTTAGACACAGACTGTATGGTCATGTGAACAAATGGGAAGGTGAACCCAGAGGTTTGCGAACATGGTGATCAGTAAAACAAGAGTGGATGATAATGGCTGAAATATTACTTTTGCCCTTGTGGTCCCTGTGATTATAATGCTGAGAAACAGGTTTGCGCACCTTGTTAGAGATGTCACTGACATGTCTAACTCTACTAGTACCAGTTTTATAGCAGTTGCTATCACAGTTATCCTCTAAGACTAATTGGTGAAGGTACCCAAAAATGGAAATGTGATTCCTGCACAAAACATGCAGCTAAATAAAACAATGTAACTGTTTATAAGTCAAATGTAAGGTACTATTGATTCACATAATGTGTTGAAGTTGAAATAAATAGTGAATGAGCTACTAAAATGACACAGAAAAAACGGTTATGGATTCATAGCAGTAACAACAATATCTTATATACAGCTTGTACCAGTTATCATTCAGTATGCCATAATAACAATGGTAAGCTAATTTCTATACCAACTACTGATGTAGCAAGGATCTACATGACGCTGCTCTTACAAGAGATAAGCACCAACCTTGAAGGACTGGAAGAATGTCCACAACAGCAAGCGAATGGTATCATGCTGACCCACTATTGGTTTTGAAGGCCAAAAAAAAAAAATACAACACATTTCTAAATTCAGCTCTAAACACTCTAGTTGCCTCTTGTCAACATAAACTAAAAACTAGCTCCACAGACCAATGTGTCTGCAACTAAAAGAGGCATTACCAGTACACTAAATTCCCCTGAAGCTCCAGCTATACAACCCACTCAAAGGACCTGAGACCCCATGCTTGAGAAGCTGTTTGGTGAGGCTGAAACACAGAGATGAACTGCTGCACTTGTGAGAGATATCAACAATGAGGGAAATTACAAGGAGGACATATATTGCTCTTCAGAAAGTAAAACAACTAAAGAATCTGTGGAGAGGAACAGACAGAACTACACAAATAATATTTTTAAGGGCATGCATCTTTCCCATCGCAACATATGCCTGTGAGACCTGGACACTTAACAAAACAGCTGAGAAACACATAAATGCCTTTGAATGTAAATGCTACAGAAGAGTTCTTCATATATCATGGACACAAAAAAGAACAAATATATCCATACTACAAGAACTTAATATTGAAGAAGGCTGGCTAGTAAAGAGGATTAAAGAGAGAAAACTTAAATATTTTGAACACATTAAACGTCATGATAATCTAGATAAGACCGTCTTGGAAGGGTACATAATGGGAAAAAGAAAGAGAGGAAGACCAAGGTGAAGATGAGTGCAAGACATCGTTGTTGATCTGCAAATGGATGCATCAGCAACAGGCCATCTTGTTCACAACCAAGAGGCCTACATGTGTGGTGTTAGGGAGGCAAAGTTCCGCAAGGGACATGCAAATGAATGAATGATCAACATTTATGTCTTAATAAAGAAGAAGTAGATTTTCACTTTCAAATTAAAATTAGGCACAAAAATAAGAGTGTCGGAGGAAGACCAAGTGAGAAGATCATGGACAGTCTAAGACATAACAAAACAATATCTATGGAGAACCATGACTGACAATGTCTATCAATATGACAGCTGCTGATCATTAAGAAACACAAAGACTTCTAGACTTTTTATCAACTGAACCAAAGATCCTCTAGGAGGAATGTTCATAACAGAAGAATCTGTTCTCTGACAGATAATCTAGGAGGAATGTTCATAACAGAAGAATCTGTTCTCTGACAGATAATCTAGGAGGAATGTTCATAACAGAAGAATCTGTTCTCTGACAGATAATCTAGGAGGAATGTTCATAACAGAAGAATCTGTTCTCTGACAGATAATCTAGGAGGAATGTTCATAACAGAAGAATCTGTTCTCTGAAAGAGAACCTGACAATCACTAGACAGCTGAAAAGGAAAAAAAAAAAAAGAGGAGGAGGCCAAGATTAATACTTACTGAAAACTCTGTGATGAAGACATCAATGATGCTACCAATTACTGTAGCAAAGTCAAACACATTCCATGGATCATGGAAATAGTTCTGTGTATACAAGGGATGATGTTAGTAACAAGGCAGTGACTATAAATAAACATAATTTCTATGAATTTACATTTGCAATTTAATCTTTTTTTTTTTAAGTGAAATATTTTTCACATTTTTCTACACTCATTAAGTAGCATCTGAAAAAAAAAAACTGTTAGCCCATCAAAACATAACAGGAGAAAGAACTGAAAATAGGATTTTTATTTAAATTAGCATTTTACTGAAATTCTACCACTCCCCTGAGAACTAGATCATGCCCTGATAAAAGCAGACACCATGGAAATAGTTATTACTATAAAAATCCCAAGACATTAAAAAAAAATTTAAGCCTGTGTAGTAAAGTGAAACTATCTATCAACCTCCCCTCTACTACTCTCATCGTGTGACATAGAGGAAGCTGTGATCTGACAAATAATAAACCAATTTAGAGTTTTATTTCATTTGATCAAACAGCTGAAAATATCAGGTGAAAATTTTAAGTTTAAATTGATTTTGTTGACCTTGTAAATTTTTTTTTAACTCTGGTACATGTGGACAAAACTAGTTAAATTTGTTCCTGTAATCTGTTAATTTGTAATGTGTAAGAACTTAAAATCCCATTATCTATGTAAGAATTCTATGTTGACACACAGTGACAAGTTTGATGTTTAAATATATCCTTCAAACAAATTTACATGTAAGCTCTATGTAACAGACAAATTACTGTGTGGTTTATTGGGCTAAGAGATAAGAAAATTAAGAGGTTTCAAGTTTTTTTATCTTCATTTTTTAAAACTATTATACATGGCTCTCGGTCATCCATACACTGAAATGGGTGTCTGGCTCAATCTAGGAGCTGAGAAAGGAAAGCTGGCTGGATATGCTGCTGATCAAATCACCCTCAAGTTTGCCAGCAGGTCAAAGAAAAATAGTACTGGGCACTAACACCGTAACACCTATGTGCCTCTGGTATATATATATATACACACAGCTAATATAACCAATACCAGTCCTCCATAGCTAAATCGCTAAAGACACACTTCAAAAAGTGCAGTGCCAACTGGAAGACCATGGGTTCGATCCCGGGACCGGAAAAAAAGCAACAACTCACAAGACCTCTGGGAGTCATGACCCAGAGGGGCCCGCCCCCCTTAGAGTGTCAGGAGTTTAACAGGGCCGAAACACTGGTCTGATGGGGGGTACTTCCTCTGATGATCAGAAGGAGTTGTGTTGTTGTTCCGCTCTCTACGGTAGAGAGTTTCCTGCATATATATACCTTTAACATCAAACAAACTGTTAAGCTTACTTTTACTGCACATGGGTGTATGTATGTATGTGTAAGTAGAGGATGGTCTGATGAAACTATTCATTAAGAAAGTATGCGATTATTCATCTTCTGTTATGGCTGGACTGTTTGAAAATATATGACTTATAGAGTTTCATGCTATAACATGGTACTTCTAATAACATTTTCCATAGAAATTGACTGCTTTTTTACTGTAATATGGTATTTCTAATTAACTTTTTTGTGAAGGATGCTAATTTCTTCTTACTATAGCATGGTATTTCTAATTAACATTTTGTAAAGGAAATTACTTTCTTCTTACTAAAAGATGGTATTTCTAGTTTGTGAAAGAAATTAATTTCATGGTTATTTTTAATTAACATTTTGTGAAGGAAATACATTTCTGGTTAACATTTTGCATGGTAAATTAATTTATGCTGAGTGAAGAACTAGTGAAGCTCCACAGCACTTCCATGAAGCATATATACACAGCTTGTGCACTGAGAACCGGTGTTAGACTCATATTATAATGTGTCACAGACAAATGACAAAAAAAAAAAATTCTTATTACCATATCCATAGCTGTCATATACACATAAACTTGGACTAAACAAGAATAAAATCTGAAGAATGCTTCAGCAGAAAAAATTTACAACAGGGAAATAACTTTCAAGCTTTCTGAAACCCTGATCACAAAATTTATTAATTTATGTGAGTGAAAAAAGAACTGGGATGAGAATGTGTCAGTCTTGTAAATCTATAAACACAAAAAAAAGCATAACTTTTTGAATCATTGCATAATAAAATTCAGATGGCAGGTTAGAAATAAAGTTATAAGAAAAAAAAACTAAATAAAATTTTAAAAAAAAAACACCTAGTAAAATAAATCAATGTGATACATTATAGCATATGAAATATAGGTAGCTGTGCGTTTATATGAAACAGGGTGATGTACGAAAGTGATATGAACATTTCATTTTACGGAGTTCCTGGAAGTTTCAAAGAACTCTAGTGTAATTTTACATCAGGCCAAAAAAAAAAAATAATAATAATGTTATGAAGACTGGCATATATGGGTGCTGGATTAATGAAGAAACAAAAACAGATAAATTACTAGACTTGAATTTAAACATCAAGTTTAAGAAAGTGAACTTTGTTTTTTACATGAATTTAGTGCATTAAAAAAGCTATAAAATACACTAAACAGGAGATGAGAAAATTTATTTGAATTTCATTCATCAATGATATGCAATATAAAACTATGCACACAAAATGTGAAACATGCATTGAGAAACACGCATAAATCCCATAAGCACATAGTTAAAACATACATGAAATGGTGGATAATGAAAATACATTGGGTACTACAAAAGTAAAGACAAAAGATTTTAACTGTTATATACATTTTTAAAAAATCCTCCCACTGATCTCTGTTTCTTATCACTCATTTCTCTGAAAGCTATGTGTCTTATTTTGGTATCTGCATAGCTTTTAGGTTGATGATGGCTAAATCTATTTTCATATTATATCTTCTTAACTTTCATGATAAATTATTTATCTGGTGATTAGATACTGAAAGGAAAATAACAATTAGATCTTTTATCAAAATAAAAGATGAAGATGCATAAGAAATGCAAGCTTACTATATCATTTACTATATCACCTTGATCATATGACTAACCTAGGAACCTCAACAGATAAAACAAAATAGTTAAATCTTTCTCTTCAACTTCCCAGTTCTCCTCAAGGCTAGCTGTTTCTGGCTTTCTCTCTTCAACTGTTCTTTTAGGCCTTGGGAATGAAGGCACTGGTTTGGCAGTCAGCATCCCATAGTGACCCTAGCTGTCATGCTAGCATCTGTGCTGGTAAAACAGCTGGCAAACAGGGCAGGGGCCTGCCACAGTCCCCACTGGGGTGGAGTCTGCACCCCTCCCCCCCCTTCCTAGTTCCATGCAGGGACAGAAAAAAACAGCTACCATAACCTGCTCTCAATCCAACCAGATGCTGCACCTCAACATCTTCACCACACTGGCTGTAAAGAATACCAGCTTGTGCTTCCAGGAAGACTGAAGAAGGTAGTCTTCTCCCATGTTGCTTTTCCATCTTTATATTGGTCAGTCTCTTGATCTCGCCCCTTCTGTCACGTATATGAGTTTAATATGATGGCTCTCTCTCTCTCTCTCTCTCTCTCTGACTGGCTGGCCCAGCCACTTTAATCTGTTAACTTCCACAGCAGAGGAGACTAGTGGCACACTGTACAAACTATAGATTTCCCTGTAGGTTCTGACTCTCCAGACTCACCTGATGGAACCAAAAACTCTTCCCAAGATTCTGTTCTCAAAACATGGTACTTGTTTTTTGTTTTATATCAATTAAATGAAGAGGACAAAAAGTTGGGTTTTTTTTTCTATAATTTATCACTTTTAATCTTCAGGAGTCAGTGTGGTAATAATAAATCACTTATTTTTTAAAATTAAACAAAGCACAATTTATCTGGACAAAAGATAAGGATGTTTGAGGCTAAAACCAAGGAAAGAAAAAAAGGAAGATAAGAAGAAGAAGTAGGACCAGAAAAAGAAGCAAAAGAAGAAGAAGAAGAGAATATGAAGAAAGAAAAAGAAGAAAAAGGAGGAGGAGGAAGAAGAAAAACAGAAGAAGACAAGGAGGAAGAAGATTGCAAAGACTGAAAATCTGTGATCTGCTATGTTCAGTCTATTAATTCTATGTATCCTCTCTGACCACAATTTTTGTTTTTTTAAATCATAATTTTGCCCCAAAATATATTTCATAAACATTACAAAGTCCAATAAAAAGAAATTACAATTGTTTCCTGCACTGGCAAGGGAATTTTTTCACAAAATTAAAAACTACCAGAAACTCTTTCAGTGTTAAGATGTTCTCGACACTGAACATATTTACACAGCACACTGTAAAAAGTAAACAGACATTAGTCAAATAAAAGGCTTTTTAAATGATCATAAGCCAAAAGTGTTTGATATTATAATTTAATCTTCAAATTAGGTAAGTTAAAAACCTGCTCTGCGAGGTAAACTGGCCAATGGATTTTATATTTCAACAATGCGCTGTTTAATATTCTGAAGTTGTCTCTTCTGTTTTTTTGTTGTTTTTTTTTTTTAAATCAAGATTTTGTAGTTCAGTTATTTTTTTTTGTCTGTATTTTCCACAGCTTTTTATAAAAGAAAGAAGATGAAATCTTTCCACAGCTGCTACTCAATAGATGCAAATTTAATATGAAAGTATTTCTGAACTAGCTGGGTTCATGATTTTGTCCTGCTCTAAAAATATTTGCTTGAATGTAGTGGGATGAACTGTCAAATCTGTTGAGAAAAACTGAAGCTTTTATACACAACACAAAGGTATCAATAAGTGAATAATTCCTAAAAAGTGAGGCTAGAATTTTTATGAGAACTGTCCTGTATCAAGTAATCTTACACTGATATAAAAGTTTTCATATTCATTTCCTCATGCCAAGTTTAGAAAAGTTGTCACTTTTGTATTTCTACTTGAATTTTGAGAAGTCGTAACTGTGTATTTCTGTCTGAGTTTGGAAGCCACCTTAGCATATTTCTTGCTGAGTTTTGAAAAGTCATTCCTGGGTATATCTACCTGAGGCAGAAAATTCACTTTTCTGTACTTCTAAGTTTTTAAAACTCACGTATGTATATTTCTACTCAAGTTTGTAAAACTCACTTTTTGCGTATTTCTGCCCAAGTGTAGAAAAGTTATCTCTGTGTATTACTTAGTTTGTAAAAGTCATGTCTGTGTTATTTCTAACCTGCATTGAAAAAGTCTGTCTTGTGTATTTCCACCTTGTAAGAAATACCAAAAACATAATGCACTTATATTTAATCTTCTGTACAGAGCACCTGGATGTGATACATACTGCCTGGCTGTATGGGAAAAAAAAAGACCCTCATTTTTTGGGCACTATGTCCATTATTCCAATGAATGGCCTTTCAGTATCATTCTTTCTGTGTACACATTTAGTAGAAATTTGAAAATACAGTGTCAGGAAAAATCAGAATAAGCACAACTGCACAGGACCACATATCAAGAATTACACAATACTACTATTAGCCAAGTTTTATAGCAAACTTTCATCACTATTAGATTAGTTCTTATTAGATTTTAACTATTAAACTAACCATAATAATCATATATATTTTCCAGAAATGTTTGTGACTACTCTTTACTCTAAATGGTAATGAGAATTATTGTATGTACTGGAGAACAAATTGTTGTTGCCATACCAAAGATAATTCTCTTTTTATTTAAATGATTAGAAACTAAGCTCTCATGTCTCATTACTATCAGTTCACTGTGGTTTTCTCCCCTATCTGCCCACTATTACTTAACTGATATCATTTTCTCTGAAGTATTGAATCTAATATAGACCATACTGTCAACAGTTAACTAATTCACTATAGATTTTTTAACCTATACTGAATCTATTATAGACCATACTATCAACAGTTAACTAAATCACTATAGATTTTTTAACCTATACTGAATCTATTATAGACCATACTGTCAACAGTTAACTAATTCACTATAGATTTTTTAACCTATACTGAATCTAATATAGACCATACTGTCAACAGTTAACTAATGCACTATAGATTTTTTAACCTATACTGAATCTATTATAGACCATACTGTCAAAAGTTAACTAATTCACCATAGATTTTTTAACCTATACTGAATCTACCATAATATTTAACTAATTCATCACTACTTTTTAAGCTAATATTGAATCTACTCTAGACATTTAACTATTTCATAATTACTTTTTAATCTAACATTGAAACTACTGTAGATATCTAATTCATTCATAATTACTTTTGAACCAACATTTGACAGGAACTATTAGCAAATATACTCTTCAATGGATGCTGCAGCATGCAGCTGAGCATATATGGGGCTGTCCCAAATGCAGTGAAGCCAGAATCTGAATTCTGAACTTTGTACTTCTGAAGCTAATATTGAGTCCACCGTAGACATTTAACTAATTCAGCATTACTTTTCAAACTTATCTGGATCTATTGAAGACCACACTGTATACTCTTGAAGAGGTTATTGATCATTCTCATTAACAATGATATGCCTAATCCTTCTAAAAAATTACTGACAGATGAGTCTCATACATGTTTCACATTTTAAAAAAAAATCTGTTACAACATTCATGCTGTTTTGTTTTGGTTTTTTTTTGATGATCAGTCAGGATAGAGTACACACACACACACACACTTAAGACTGACCAACTGATTTAATAAAATGACCACATGCATCTGTGTGCACTGAAAACATTACACTCAGAGTTATTCTTTCTCATGAACTAAAAAAAAAAACAACAAACGAAGAAAAAGAAAAATGTAACTACAAACAGTAACTTGCAACAAAAGGTATGAGACATCTCCAAGTTTCTAGCAGCCACATCATGGTAAGAGACAATCTCATCTCTATCACCACTGTGAATGTTACTACATCTGTAATGGTGAGACACACATAACAGCTGGGAAGGGGTGGTCAGGATGGAAGGAGACACCAACCAAAAACAAAACAACAACAAAAATGAAACAAATAAAGCATGAGAACAGAGCCAGATTATCACAAAAGAATAATAAGCCAGTCAACCATCCAAGTACCAGCTTAGTCTTCCAACCAACTGGCTGGACGGTTGGCTAATGGGCAACCAAACCTTTCCAAAGGCGCACAGCTTGAGGAGAAACTCCAGTGTGTACAGGCCCGTGAACACAGCATTTACTGTTATGAGGTTATTGGCTAAATCATTCCCTGCTTCCTTTTTATTTGGGTCAAACTGAAATGTTCGTAAAGCCAACAAATATGAACAATCTTCCACCCCGTCCATACAGAATATCATAAGGGGGAATACTCGGGTAAGACTAAACAAAAACTAACAAAGTACATGAAGGAAAAAACACGTGTGTACAGTGCAGTGTCTCAGCTACAGCTTCAGTTACACACACTTTGCAACTTCTTTGATGAGTTACAGTTAACACAAATGGAAGCAATGATGATTATGTTAGACAGATGACATACCATCTGAGCTGGTATCTCATAGTCAGTTAATACACTATCCTTCCTCCACCATGGTACTACTGGAAAACAGGTCAAGGACTAGAATGTTCTCCATGGTAGTGGAGCTTGCCAAGAAGCCTGGTTCTCAGGTCTGCTTCAATATTTAATTCATTCGCTATATGACAAACAGGATGCTTTCTACTAAAGGCAGGAAAGCAACTTTCCATCTCATGAGGTCTTCAGATGAAGAATTTCCTCTTTGGACAAGTTTTTCAGCTTTCCTGACACTCCAAAGTTACCAAGATTTTCATGGCATTATCTTCCATGAGAGACAAGCTTGTGATTACTATAAGATACCACAACAACAACAATGAACACAAGCAAATAAAATGCTTGAAAACTTAATGAATACCCACACATTCAAGAAAGAAAAACATACACACAAAAAGAGTGGTCAGAACAAGGTAGTCCAAAAATGTTCTATTTCAGAAAAATGTAATCCTTGATAATTTCTGTTTCTGGCGTGATTCTCACTTCCTAGAGACCCCACTCTACAGAGATAGGGAGAAGGCTTCTTGAAGGACAATATGTACACTTATGTACTACTACATATCTTCAAGTACAAAGATACAACAGCACATATGCAAGCATAATTAAGCTATATATTTAACATCTTTACAATAGCAAACACACCTGCTTAATCAAACATTGCTAAACCAAAGTAACTAAAATGTCTTCTACAAAATTATGCCTGTAACAAAGCACCCATGAAACTGCTCCCTTTTTTTGTGGTTGCGTAGTAAGTAAACAATCTTTAGATGTGAAACTATCCATTATCTTCTCTTATTTATTAAATGCTGCATATACCAAGCATGAGAACTGCCATCATCATTAGAATTTTTGGGGCAAACAGGAGAGCCACATTTTGCACACACCTGCTAAAAAAATGAAATATTCCTACTGTTAGTACAACACCAATCCAACTTTATTTTCATTCTGATAAACAGAATTATGTGCACTGCAAATGACTTGTCATGAGCATCTTATGGAAAGTTTTATTGCTTCCCATCATGCAGCTGATAGGACTCTGGGAAACATTTTTCATTAGTTCTTCTGCCCATCATGAATGTCCAGTGATAGCATCTAATTTCATAATCACTTTAGTTTACAGTTAGTGGCTTCTTTCTTTCTTTCTTTCTTTCTTTCTTCTTTTTTCATCTATCTATCTTGAGAGCAAAGATGACTACACTTGTGTGCCTGCTGTAGGTCCAAAGAACCACAGCTAGCCAAGACCCTGCCCACCTGTCTACTGGTGCTCCTAGTAACTTTCTCACATGGTTCTATAAGACAGTGCTTTGCTGTGGTTCCTACAGTGGTAGAGTATGCAGAAGCGCTCTCCAGTTTTCAAGTTAGAAACTGTAACCCACCCCTCACCCAACCCAATACAATGTTTGCCTTTCAACACTTTCATGGAGTTAGCTATTAATAACTTCCTGCTCACACATCCAAGGATACAGAATGATATCAAACTGTCTTAATTTAGGGGAAAAAAAAAGATGATTGAAATATCTCATTTCATCTTAGCTATCATAGATTAGAGCTACAATATAATCTTCATTTACATCTTTATTTCTAGTCTACAGTTTTTTTTATGTTTTTTTTTAAACAGAATTTAAAAATCCTTAAAACCTAATGATGTACATAATGAATAAGGACCTTTCATGAAACAGAGGAGTAACTTCTGAAATAAAGTGGCAAAGAAAAGTGACATATGAATCAAATGACTGCCAAATTTGAAAATAAATTGAAGCTGAAGGTGGGACACAAAGGATGGTGCATGCGCTAAAGCTCTAAGAACTGTATGTTATTTATATGCAGATACAGAACAAAAACTATGTCACCAAAAGCCATAATAATATAATCAGCCACATGTGAATTTGACCCTGGGATGTGAAAATGGTGCTTGATGAGCTATAAAAAGAAAGTGAATACACTTGTTTTTAATTCTAATAAAATCAGCATAGTATTTGATATATTTCTGGAAGTGTATATAATTCAAACAGATTTCTCAATTATGATACTCTGAAAATCATGTAAGGGTTGAGAGACAATACCAGTCTAGATATTTCAGCCCATTATTTTTAGTTCTCCACAACACAGTGGTATACTATCATACACAGAAAATTTAAAATCATGTTAGCGGTATAGTATCATACATAGGGAACTTAAAAATCACTTATTTTTTTTTACTTTTATTATAAAGTTATCCTATATTTAAAAAAAAAAAACAACAAAAAAAACTCACAATTATTTGTTTTTTCTATAATGAATTCCTTAATTAATAAACAAGTTCAAGGTATAAGGGAAAAAGAGAGATGTTAATTAATGAACAAACTCAATTAATAAAGTGAGAAAATATGAGAAAAGTTTGAAAATCCACCTTGTCACTTATTCACAGAGCCAAGTTCACATATAATGTATGCAACCAGGAAATGCAAAACTACACATGCTATGATGAAGTGTCATCTGGCCCATGACCTAGATTTCAGTGGCTAACAAAAATACAAATGAAAGAAATAATGAAAAGTGATTTAAAAAAAAAAAAATGAAAAAAAAAACTAGCAGGCAAGGAAATATAATGGGGCTATTTGTCTTCCTTACCCTCGGCCCCTGGCCAAAAATCTTGAGGGCGCACTCGATGGTGAACAAAGCAGTGAAACCTTCATTTAGTTTAGTAAGGACTTGCTTATAGAGGTCCGACTGGCCATGATACTGCAGGGTTTGATTATAATACACACAAGTGTTCAAAATATTTACTTTTTTTTCCCCTGTTCAATGCAGCTGATAATAATGCAATAATTTCTATTGATATTTCCTGCAGAAAACTGATGACAGCACTAGAGACCAGCAGTTAGAAATAAGTAACTGAAAAGTCTCTTTCTTGGTTTGCTGGGATATAGTTACTTCTTAAAATAATATCAGTACTGACATCTGCAATGATGATGATGATGATGATGATGAAACAACTTTGCTGCATATCTATTACAAAAAAAAATTCTCTTCCTTCTGACTTGCTACTGTTTTCGACCATCTAACAGCACTGGACTGACAGCAAAACATTAGCGACGCACACAGAGCAGATTTACATGAGAATGCAGAAACACGGAAACCCATAAAAGCAATAAACAGAAAAACAACAGCAGAAGCAAAAGTCACCAGACAGATGAAACTGAAACAAAAGTAAATATTTTTCTTTTCATGTTCAGTTAAATACTTATTAAGACAGAGAATGTTAGCTGTGCTGGTAGCCACTGATGATCATTCTTTTTCCACTCTGCACATTTCTCGGTTTCCAATCAGTTTTATTGCCTTCCATTTCCCATGCCAATGACAACACACAATTGGTTATATTTCTCTAATACACCATTTCCTGGCCATCTTGCTCACAACCGACAGGCCTACAGGAGTGCTGTTTGGGAGGCAAAGTTCCGCAAGGGACATGCAAATGAATGAATGAAACCATTTCCTGAGTGCTTTTTCATGGATTTCCCACATGCCAGTGTTTGAGCTGGGCAATTTTATGCCCCCTACAAAATGAAGATTACAGATCAGAAGGGATCATAGAATCTGTGGTAATTTTTCAGTGAAACTTTCGGAAAGGTGGAGTACTCTTGACCTTTTTTTTTTTTTTTTCTAAGAAGTTTCTTATCTTTTGTGTTGAGTTGCACAAAAATTTGTGAAGAGTATTTCTTAAATCTGTCATCACATGGTATCACAGCAGTGCAGCGGTTAGAGATATTTTCTGCCAATCAGAACATTCTAGGTTTGATTCCCCACTGGAGTGGAGCTTTGTTTTTTTTTCAGACTGGCCAGCACTGGAAATGGTTACCTGTGGTTTTTTTTGGAGAAAACACAGGAAGTGAGGACAGATGATGGTCTCCTTACTAACATTTTAGATCCTTACACTTTCAAACACTACAGGTCATAATATACAGACTCCACTTTTAGCCATTTTCTAACAGACTCGGATGCCAAATGACTAGGCTTCCAAGAAGCCTAACTTGAGAAATCCGTGTGGTCCAAACACAAATTCTTTTGTCTAACACTAAGATAAAAGAGCAAATAGAAATATCAATGGTGAGTAAAGCAAGATGAAAGGCAACAAAAAAATATGACATGATTAAAATAAAAACAAAACAAAGTATCTACATGAACGAAAGATAACTATCCATTACTTACAGGCTAATATGGTATATTGATTTTTATTTCATTGAATATGCAGTATATAGGAAAAAAAGAATGCAATGTTCACAAAACTTATTTTTATTACTTTTCATTCCTAAAGTACTCTTATTATGATGATCCATAGTAATACCTTTTTCCAGTATTTGAATGAAAGCAAATCTACGAGGGTCATACCAAAAGTTGTGAGCAAAAGTTTTTTTAAAATCGGAATTTATAGATAGAGAAAATATAAATGTATCACCTTATCTGCAACCTTTGCACTTCATGTAGAGGTCACATGACGTCATCATCATATGTCATGTGACCACACAAAGTATAAACAAAATGACGGGTATGGAAGTTTAATTTCGTCAACGTGCTGTTATTGAGTTCCTTGTTAAGGAGGAAATCCCCGCTGCTGAAATTCACCAAAGACTTCAACTTGCTTATGGAGATATGCATATGGGTGCTAGCAGTGTTAGGAGGTGGGTGAAACATTTCAAAAATGGAAACACAAGCATCCATGATATGCCTTGCAGCAGTCACCCTCAAACTGCCTCCACTGAACGCAACGTGGAAAGGGTTGACGACATCATTAAACAAGACAGACGTGTTAAAGTTTCTGAAATTGCTGTAAATCTTGGGATAGGACACAATGCAGTACAGGAAATGATTGAAACCCTAGACTACAGAAAAGTTTGTGGCAGCTGGGTCCCACAGGAGTGACTGTCTAGAAATCAGTGCATCCGTGCCGTCGGTTAGCTGGAACGGAATTCTACCGGGAGCATACTTTCAAACTTGCAGAGCGATGGGAAAAATGTGTACAGAGAAATGGAGACTATACTGAATAGTGAAGAAAAGGATCCAGATTAAGGTGATAAATTTATATTTTATTTATCTATAAATTCTGATTTTTAATAAATTTTTGCTCATGACTTTCGGTATGACTCTCGTATAGTAATTAAGATACTCTATTTTGGGTAAATATGTAACTGCACTTAATTCTACACATTCAGGAACATCCTGAACAATGAGAAATCTTCAATGTGAGTAGAGAACTGGCTCAGTATGTAAATGTTTATGTGTAGGTTATACTATTAGATGAGTTGCTGACACTAACACAATAATAAAATAGCTTAGTTATCATGACTATGAGCAAAAGCTAACACATACACAAAATAGAACACAACAACAATAATACTTAGGAGATATTCAAGAAAGCTAATTATGTCAATATAATGATCACATTCACAAAACTGGGACTACGAAAGTTGCAACATGCTCAGCATTTGTATAATAGAAGAAATGAAGCTGCCCTGCTAAACACTGCGCATTCCTTTCAAGACCAGGGCTTTACTGTTCTCATTCAAACTGTAAACTTTCTTATATCTATTCCACTCAGCTCATGAAGCATGCTTCTTTCTTTTCTCTCTTACTTTCATAAACATAATAGCAAATACTGGAAAGGGAAAAAAGGGAACACATAAGAGAAGTCCATAAAACATTATGAAATTTATGAAAGAGTAACTGTTATGACAAACAGTATGATCTTATATTCTGCCAGGAAGTTTAAATTAAAGACTAGATGAAGTGATGCAACGGCATGCTAAGACACACTGCACTGTTGTCTGGTATGGCCTGTTATTTTACACTGCACTGTATCACAACTTGCACAAAATATGAAGCACAAATGAACATCAACAAAATTAGACAAACAGCAAGAGTGAAGATAAAGCTGATGCAATTTTATGTGTAAGTTGGAGTTTGAGTCAGCAGAAAGTTACCATTTATGAAGGGTCAGAATCTAAGCTGAATTAGACTGTAGAAAATTTGAATAAGTCACAAAAAGAAACAATTCTGGATGGATTCTGCAGAGATGTACCATTTATGAAGGAGTAGCAGCCAAAGCTGGAGTCAGATAGAAGCAAAACGCAGCAGTCAAAGTTGTGGTGTTTTGACACTACAGTCTTGGTCAGAAGGTTGGTAACTCTCAGAATGCATGCTAAAATGTATATTTCGGTCACATTGATGATCAAAACTGAAGTCAAACAGCTTCACAAACATCACTAGGACCAGCAACAAACAGATTGATAAGAACAGCATGAAGACTTCAGATAGGTAAAATGTTTAAAATCTTCTTTGGGAAATCATTCATTCAAATGACTGAGTGATTCCAAAGTCTTCATGCATGTCTTCATTCACAAAACTTCCACTTTATTCATCAATAAGCCCTGCCCAAATAGCATTACATATATAAATTATTTGTCCTATATTCATTTTTATTCACTGGTACAAACCTAATGACACTGCCTAAATTCCAAAACATTATTAATAAATCTAATTCCCCCATAACATCATGATAATCTAGAGAAGACCATCTTGGAAGGGTACATAATGGGGAAAATGAAAGAGAGGAAGACCAAGGCAAAGATGGCTGCAAGACATTGCTGATGATCTGCAAATGGATGCATCAGCAGCAAGCCATCTTGCTCACAACCGAGAGGCCTGCAGGGGTGCTGTTAGGGAGGCAAAGTTCCACAAGGGACATGCAAATGAATGAATGAATGAATTCCCCCATTGAGTGGTGGCTTTACAACCACTCTGTCTGGACTATATATAAACATACAACAAACAAGGACAACAACAAAAAACGAAGTACATATTATAATCATAGTTGGGTTTTTAATCCATGTAGATTAAAATTAACAAATGCTTCAGTAAATGAAGTTCACGGATATAGATGATTTTACTGCTTGTAGATTTGATGTATTATGAATAAAAATACCATCTTCAAAAAATACATGAACCACTGTTGCTACAAGCTATTAAAGCTACTACAGATGGCAAGGTTTACTGAAGAATCTGAAGAATAAGAACCCCTAATGTTTATAAGAAAGTATCAGAAATGATAAGATTTAGACATTTTTGAAAGTCAAGACTTCCCACTATTCACAAAAAACAAAAAAAGTATCAGAAGTGATGACATTCTGAAATATTTGAAAGCTTGATATATAAGAACCCTTACTGTTTACAAGAAAGTATCAGATTTAATATTTTGAAATATTTGAAAGCTTGATATATAAGAACCCTTACTGTTTACAAGAAAGTATCAGATATTATAATATTTTGAAATATTTGAAAGCCTGAAGTACATCTATAATAACCTTTATTGATTACAAGAACATGAAAACCTCTATTACTATAAGAAGATATAAAATAGGATAAAATTTAGAAGGCTTTCAAACTCTAAATATAACAACTACTGTTTACTACAAGGGTAAATGGTATCAGACATTACTGGATGTCAGTAATCTTTGAAAACTGAAAATGCAAAAAATATAACATTTCATTCAGCTCATCAAATCTAAAGGTTAAGATGCTGGTCTGGCCCACACAAGTTGATGATGATGATGATGTTGTTGAATTAGTTTTATTAATATCCATGCTCCCAAGAGCCAGTAGCTTAAGTTAAAAAGATTTATGTTTAGTGTACCCTATAAACTGGCTTCAGCAATCAAGTACATACCATCCAGAGGTAACAGCTCTTGGAGTGCACACCATCAACTGATAAAAAGTCACATACTTTTCATTCAAGCACACTTTAATAATTGCTTACAGCCATCAGGTAGACATTAACAACTACTATTTACAGCCATTAACTAAATATACACTGTCAATTGTATAAGGAGCAGTCAAATGAAAAAGAGCCAAGGCCATTAAAATCTCAAATATGTGTGGGAGGGAGACGCTGCCTTTGTAGCAGATACTGTCAGTGCAAAGGTCATCAGGACAGGAAGTGGAGTTTGTATCAATTATTTGTTGTCAAGTTCAAGGTCACACTAACAGAAGTCATGCAGGAGGAAAATACAACATGCCTCCCCCACCAACATGTTTGCACTGAAGGAAGAACAGAGTGGCGTTATTCATTTTTTAACAGGTGAAGGAAGTCCCCCAGCATAAATCCACTGAGGAATAGTAAAAGTGTATGCTGAATATGCATTGTCCAAGACTTGCATTAAGGAGAGGGCAGCACAATTTCTAAGTGGCAGGGAAAGAGTGCTTGACGATCCACGTCCGGGTCAATCAATCACATGTGGTTATTACACCAGTGGCAATACACAAGCCTGATGATTTGGTGCATTGTGAGGATGAGCCTGCTCGTTCATGCTGGCATTAGTCATTACTAGTCACTAGTCATGTTAGCATTCACACCACCCAGCATGACCGCCTTGGGTACATGAAGGTATATCCCCCAGAACCTGACAGCTAGAGCAGAAGACTCAGCATGTGCATGTGTGCCAGGAACATCTGTGGAGGTTCAAAGAAGAAGGCAACTTGTTTCTGTTGCATACTGTTGCCGGGGTGTGAATCCAAATGTCACTATCATAACCCCAAATCTTGTTGAGAGAGTGCATGCAATGGAAGCACACATAACCTCTCCCAAAGAAGTCTAGGTCTCAGCCCAATGCTAAAAAGGTTATGCTAACCTTTTTCCTTGATTACCATGGACTCCTTCTCATTGAAATGAGGAATGCTACCACACCACCATAACACATCTTAAAGCCAAGATCAGGCAAAACCTACATGGGTCCTACGGCATGACAATGGCAGATCTCATGCGGCCAATACAATGAAGCAAAAGTTAGCAGAATATGGCTAGGAAGTTCTGCAGCAACATCACCCACCCCCACCCCCTCCTTTACAGTCCAGTTTTCCCACCTTGAGATTTCCATATCTTTGGCCTACTAAACAAGCATCTGAGAGACATAAAATTTGACTCAGATGATACAGTGCACAACGTGGTACAATCTTGCTTGTGACAGCAGCCTAGAGACTTTTATGAAGTCTGTAACTTTCTGTTAGTAAAACAGTGGCAGATATGTGTAGGCAGTGGCAGGTACTATAAACAGCTAAGTCTAACAATTTGTCATAGTTAGGTCCCTGCTCATTTTCACTTGACTACTTCTTACAGTAAAGGTCAATGCTATTAGCGACTGTCAAGATAAATCAATTACACACTAAAATTATAGTGTGAAGTTAACATAAAAAAAAGAGCAGTCAAGTACATGGTTTGAAATAAAGGTTGAAGTCAGTTAACTGCAGTAGTCAAGTATGTCTCTGCAAGTAAAATAAATAAGATGACAACCACAATCAAACATCATAGAGCAATCTATTACATACTGTCAACTGATTTAAAAACAGCAAACGTAGTCTAGACTGGTAAATATAGTACTTAACTGGCACACCCCCCCAGACCCCCCCAAATGGCAATCCAGTGTAAATGAACCAGTACTCACCTTCATCATGAGCACAACAGTGTTGAGTGCAATGAGTACCATGATGAAGTACTCAAACTTTGATGACTGCACCAGCTTCCAAATCTTATACTTGATAGAGTTCTTGTTCTTTGGCATAAATCGGCACAGGGGTTTGGCATTGATAGCAAAGTCAATGCACTGTTTCTGTGGTGACAGCAGATTAGGAAATAATTAACTAGTTCAATAAAATCTTCAGTCCATCAGTCAGTCAGTCAGTCATTGGGACTGTGCATCTAGGAATAGAATGCAAAGAGAGTATGGGGAGAAGTTGCTAAGTATGTGAATGTGTGCTTAACTTGCTATGCGCCATCACTCTTGGTAAAACATTTTCGTTGGCTGAGCTGGATTCAAAACAGTGATGTGATTTCAGTAATAATTCTCCTGCAGGAAAGCTAAAATTGTTCTTTTTTGGCCAAAATTTCCAGGAAATTTGTATAACACTACTGTTATTTATATTATTTATGAGACTAATGTAAAATTCTTAGTTCTGTAGCTCTTAGAAAAATTGCACTGAAGCACAAGTCTTGATTAGCTCCAGTTTATGGAGAAATTACAGACTTTTTTGGTCATTTTCTTGAGTCAGAAAGGGCCATCAAGTTATTGTAACAGTCTAAAAGTTTAACAAGTTTGAAGAGGCACATAAGCTGTGAGTTAAAACTGGCTCTCCTCTGTCTCATGAAGCAAAGACTGTCATCCTCCTTAGGTTATATTATGATACACATATTATATATATATATATATATATATATACTCACGGAAAAAAGTAAGTGTGCAGTGATGTCAAGCACACTAATCACATTGTCATGAGTGAAATGAAATAAAATTTGTCACGAAGTTTTGTCCGAGTGTTGTCTACTTCCACGTACTGCATGAAGTTGATCGCACTATTCATGGGGAGATAACCACAGTTCCAGTGAAATCACATGCAGTGATCCATGACTGGTTACTGATCACAGATAAAATGAGGGTAAGTGTGTAGTTCTGTTCTCAGAGATCTTCTCACGTAATAGTTGAAGAAAAGAGTAGTGGAATTCCAACATAAACATCTTTTTTTCATCATGCCAAGATTGAACGAACATCAGCGAGAAATAGCTATTGGGATGTTAATTGCTGGATCAACAGTAGCAGCAGTATCTCAACATTTTAATGTTCACAGAAACACAATATCATGCCTTCAAAGTCGTTTTAACCAAAATGGTTCCGTTGCTGACCGTCATAGAAGTGGTAAACCACGAGTTACCACCCTTGCACAAGACCGCTACATCCACCTCATGCACCTTCGTTACAGGTTTCTCCAGGTAACATGGACTGCCAGCAACATTCCAAGTTTAAGACGTGTGTCGGGCAGGACAGTGCTGAACAGACTCAGAGAGGTAAATCTTTTACCTCATAGGCCTGCAGTTAGACCAGTACTGAAATTTCGCCACAGACAAACCGGCTTGACCTGGGCCAGGCACCACGTGGCATGGCCCTATCATCAATGGAGACGGATCCTATTCACTGATGAGTCCAGATTCTGTCTGCAAAGCCGTGATGGGCGTGCTTTAGTGTACAGGTGAAGAGGAGAACACTGTGCGAATAAATGTATGCTAGAGGTGGATAGGAGAAAAGGAGGCAGTGTAATGGTTTGGAGAGAATTTCCTATGCTGGCCGAACAAACCTAGTCGTCCTCATTGGCAACCTTGCAGGTTTACGATATAGGGACGAAATCATTACACGCCACGTAATGCCTTTTCTGGATGCTAATGGACAAGGCGTGACACTGCAGCAGGATAACGCTCATCCACATGTCGCACGTGTGGTCAGGGACCACTTTCAACAGCATCAGATTACTGTCTTGCCATGGTCAGCAGTTTCACCGGACCTGTCACCTATCGAGCACATTTGGGATGAGCTGGACCACGGGTTGCGAAGACAACACAGTCGTCCTGAAAACCGCCAAGAATTAGCCCAAGAGTTGCAAGAAGAATGGAATAACATGCCTCAACAGCTGATACAACGTGTCATTGGTTCAATGAGAAGGCGGTGTCAAGTAGTGATTAACTGCCTGAGGAGGACACACGCGATATTGAAATCCTGGTTTTCTTTTCTTCGGGTGGGGGCCACATTAGGTGAGTTTTTTTCACTTTTTTTTTTTTTTGTTGTGACATGTGACTGGCCTGAAAGTTACCATTTTATCTGTTGTTGGATAATCAAACATAATGTGTGCCAAATTTTATTTCAATCATCACCTGAGCATGTTCATGGTGCTTTTTAAAGCACTGCACATTTACTTTTTTCCGTGAGTATATATTATATATATGACTGCTTAGAGAAAGAAATAGTAGAAAGAACAGCTCCTGTGAAACGAGCCAGCCCATGAGAAAACAGATTGGTTCACTAAAGCAGATATCCTGAGCTGACAATGAGACATTCTGAAACTGGCTATGAACATAACAATATGTGCTCAAGGAATTTTATACAGTCCTCAGTTACCTTATCCATCTTTCTTCACAACTTTGCTACATCATTTAACTCATATAAAGTGGATTAAGACACTGCATGGTTTGGCAATTAGTCACCCATAGCTGACATGCTAGCATCTGGGTTTGGAAACCATAGATGACCAAGACCCTGTTCCACCTCTTCATTTGTATGCCCAGCAACAGGCCTGGTCTGGCTAACGGGCAGGGATCACCCACAGTCCCCATGGCGGTGGAGCCTGCTGAAGACACACTGCATATCCCCTGCTTGTTATCTCCATGCAAGGAACAAAACAATGGCCGCCATAACCTGCTCCCAAGCCGACCACGATGATGTGCCTCAACATCTTCACTGCATCGGCTGCAAAGAACAACAGCTCACAGTTCCAGGGAGTTTGAAGGAGAAGAAGATCTCATGTAAAATCTGATAGTTACTATGATATATATTATTTAGCCTTCAACTATTAATGTTTTGAATTAGAAAAAGAAGCTGGCATCCTTAAAGTTCTTTGAGTGAGACTTGTTTAGATGTCTTTAATTTATTTTGATTCATATTCTCTGGTGTTTTTTCTGTTAATTGTGGAAACAAATGTCAATACCTGATTCTTGTCCATCTCTTGGTCCATTAGTTCATTCTCCCCTTGCTCTTGGAAGGTAATGATGATGAGGGCAACAAAAATGTTGACAAAAAAGAATGGAAAAACGATGAAGAACACCACATAGAAAATGGACATTTCCATTCGGTAGACTGGCTTCGGTCCTTTATTCTCATCAGTGCAGTCCATGGAATTCTTCAGCACACTGAAACAGAAGATGCGTACATATATGACAATTTCTTCATATATCTGTAGACACTAAACTGTCACTCAGTGTGTCAGTGACAAGCTTTAATCTGATATTTTATGATGTCATGCTCATATAAGAAATGAGATGAATAAGCATCCAAGTGGCTTGTGCTCTCAGAATTGCATGTGTCACAGCTACTGTCCCGTGGGTCAGAGTTGCAATTATCATTGTTGTTGTTGCTGTCTCAGGGCTCAAAGATATGTATGTCAGAAGTATTGTTCCATAGCTCAAAGATGCATATGTAGCTGTCGTCCCAGGATCCAGAGATGCATAATTCACAGCTGTTCCAGAGCTCAAAGATTCACATATCACAGCTGTTGTTCCTGGGCTCAAAGGCACAATATGTCATAGCTGTTGTCCCAGAACTCAAAGACAGATGTATCATAGCTGTTGTCCGGTTCTAAGGACTGTTATTGCCGGAGGTGGGGTGGAGAATTCGCTCTCCACTCCAATGGCGTGTGTCTCAAATAGCCTATGGCAGTCAAGTCCAGCTCCTGGCCTTCTCATGGCAGAACTGTTTAAACTGACAGGAGAAGGGGCGAAGGCGAATATCTGGCACCTGAAAACCAGACACTTAGGGTAGATGAGAGGCATGTTTGGCAGCTCATCTACCGCTGCTGGTGAGATTTTTCAGCTGCCGTGCGTGGAGCGGTGCTCCTCCTGGCCAGTGAAGAAAGGTGCAATTGGGGTTACCGCGCGGCACCACTGCAGAAAAGGTGGTAGAAAGGATAAAGCGAAGCAAACAGTCAAATTATGGCACCTCTGGTCTGGAGGTCGGCCACGTCCTAAGTGCACTCATATCAGGTGAAATGCCTGACCTGGCTTAACCCAGAGGTTAAGACACTGCAGACGAGACTCTCTGGAGTGAAGATCCTCCCGGTCAAGGAAGAAACTGCGGAAAAGAAATAAGGGTTGCTGTGCAGTGCCAATGTGAAAAGGTGAAGGAAAGGATAAAGTGAAGTTTAATTGGTATGTCCAGTAGTATCGCTGCGAGAGCTACACATACCACAGCGCCTCTGCTCTAGAGGCCGGCCACGTCCGAAATACACCTACACTGGTGAAATATGCCTAAACCGGCATTCACCAGGGGTTAAACTTGATGGCTAGGCATGTCAAGCCACCTCTGCTCTAGAGGTCGGTCATGCCTGATATACACTCATACTGGTGAAATATGTCTAAACCGGCACACACCAGGGGTGAAACTTGAAGGCTACACATGTCACAGTACCTCTGCTCTAGAGGTCGGTCACGTCCAAAACACGCCCATACTGGGATAATATGCCTTAACCAGCTCAACTCAGGGGTGGGAGTCACTAGTGGCGAGGATTCGTTCTCCTGGACAAAAGCTCCATCCCGGTCACAACTAGGAAGGGTAGCGGCCACAACCACAAAATGCTGAAGTCGGAGACACTGGACCAGGGCAGTCTAGATAGGCAACCACCACTCACCCGGCAGGGATGTATGCATATCCTAATCACGCTGAGGTTTTCTGGTGACAAAGTCCAACACTGGACTGGATGGGCAACCACCTCTCACCCGGTGGTGATACATGGGTATCTCAAAACAGGTTTTCCAATGAGAAAGTCCAACTTTGGCCTGGGTGGGCCACCACCTCTCACCCAGCGGGGATACACTGATATCCAAAACACGTTGAGGTTTTCCGGTGAGAAAGTCCAACTCTAGACTAAACTGGTGCAATGAAAACCATGGTGTCACGCAATCCCGGTTCTGAGACCCACCAAGAATACAGGCTCAAGTTCTGCGATACTCTGAACCTCTTGTGGTCCTCTCAGGGATCTCGTGTGGTCCTTTCGGGGACCACATGGGGGAACCATAGGACTTAACGAATACCACAGGTGTAAATTCAGTAGGATCACAAGGCGATCTTGGTGGCAGAAGCGAACAAAGAAGTTGTTGTCCCTGAACTCAAAGATCCATGTATCACTGCTGTTATCCCAAAGTTTGTTACCGCTCATACTCCTGAAAAAGGTGTTATTTAGGATACATGGAGTATGACACTTTGTTTTGATTGCATTATTGATCCAGAACTCTAACATCATACTTTATTATCTTACATCCTTCCCATGTCGCTAAACGTCACATAGGCACTGCATGGTAGTTCGCCAAGATTTCTTGCATTCAGCGAGTTTTTCAATCTCATCAAGTGATGTTATGCCCACTGTACTGGCCCCTCTTAACAATAGCCTCTTTAGAGTTTCATGTGGTCAACCTCTTTTTCTCTGTCTTGTTGTGTTCCACTTGATAGCTTGTTTGGAGATACTCTGATTGTTTCTTCTCATCATATGACCGATTTATGTCCATCTTCTTTTTCTGATAACCCATGAGACAGGTTGTTGTTTGCTCATCTGTCTTATTCTGCGTTGTTCTTGAATTCGTTCCACTTTATACAGAGAATTTTTCCTTAGACATTTGTTTTCGAAAGAGTCTAATTTGTTGTCTATTGCTTTAGTTGTTTTCCAGCTTTCACATGCATAAATAAATAAAATACTTTATTATCTCTCTCTCTCTGACCCTTAAGTGCCCAGGGCACATGGGGCTTTCACAAGGGTTTTCCACAAATGCCTGTCCTTTGCCTTTTTTTCTGCTCTTGCCCAGGTAAGCCCTCTATTGCTCAACATCCTCTCTGTTGTTCTTCTCCACGTCTCTTTTGGTCTACCCTTACTTCTGTTCCCCTGTGGTGTCCACCTTAGTGCTATTTTTGGTAGTGAGCTGTCAGTCATTCGGAGCACATGTCCCAACCATCGCCAGTGTTTTTCCTCAATAATTGCTGTCAGTGGCTTTATCTGCATTTCTGCCAAGATGTTATTACTTATGATGTTTGGCCAAAATATTTTATTATACTTTATTATAGCTGCTACTAAATGGCAAATATTCCTGGTATTTAGTGAATTTTGTATCCATCATTAAGCTGAGAAACATTCCATCTTCTAGGAGCTTTTTCTTTTGATATATCTTATATCTTATATATCTTATATCCTTCCCGTGCTGTTAAACGTCACATAGGGCTCGCAAAGTAGTTCGCCAATTTTTCCTGTCTTCGGCGAGTCTTTCAACCTCATCAAAGGATTTTATGCCTGTTAATTTGGCCTCTCTTAATAATGTCCTCTTCAGAGTTTCACGCGGTCTGCCTCTTTTTCTTCGGCCTGTTGTGTTCCACTTGGTAGCTTGTTTTGGGATTCTCTGATCATTTCTTCTCATCAAGTGACCAACATATGTCCATCTCCTTTTCCTGATCACCCATGAGACTGGTTGTTGTTCAGTCATCTGTCTTATCTCTGCATTGTTCTTGAATTCATTCCACTTGATGCCGAGTATTTTCCTTAGGCATTTATTTTCAAAAGAGTCTAACTTCTTTTCTATTTCTTTAGTTGTTTTCCAGCTTTCACATGTATAAATGAGGGTGGATATTACATTTGAATTGAATAGTCTTAACTTGGTTTTTGTGTTTATAACTTTTGACTTCCATATGTTCTCAAGATTCTTGAAGATTGATGCTGCTTTTGCAATTCTGATCCTAACTTCCTTTTTAGTATCACCATCCTGGTCTATGTAGCTGCCAAGGTATGCAAATTGATTGACTTCTTCAATATCTGTCCCTTCTATGTGTATTTTTCCATTTTGATTGAGAGGAATTTTCATTATTTTTGTTTTGTCCTTGTTAACTTCAAGTCCTATTTTGCTAGCCAGTGAAGACAGGCTATCTGCTTTTTCTTGCATGGAATTCACATTATTACTGATAAGAGTTATGTCATCAGCAAAATCAAGATCTTCTAGTTGGGTCCCATGTACCCAGTCAATACCTGTGTTACTTGGTGCAGCATTTTTTCATTATGAAGTCTATTGTAATACCAAAAAGTAAAGGAGACAGTATACATCCTTGTTTCACACCTGTTTCAATCTGGAACCATTCACTCATCCCTTCTTCTGTCTTGACTGCACAAACATATCCATTGTATAAGTCCTTAATGATGTTGACAATTTTAGATGGTATTCCATATAGACATAAAATTATCCATAATGAATCTCTGTGTAAGCTATCAAATGCCTTTTTAAAATCTATGAAGTTCAGTATTAATGATTTCTGCTTTTCAATATGTTCTTCAAGTATTATTCTGAGAGTAAAGATCTGGTCGAGACAGCTTCTCCTTTTCGAAATCCTGCTTGTTCTTCTCTCATTGCAGTATCCACTATATCTTTGAGTCTATTCAAAATGACCTTGCAAAATACTTTTGACACAACTGATATTAAGGTTACTCCTCTCCAGTTGTTACAGTCACTAAGGTTGCCCTTTTTTGGTATTTTAACAATGATTCCTTTCTTCCAGTTAGAAGAGACCTTTCCTTCTTTACAAATCTTGTTAAACATTCTCTGTAGTTGTCTCATGTTGTCACTATTGATAGCTTTTAGCATTTCGGCTGTTACTTCATCTTCACCTGCAGCTTTGTTGTTAGCCATTAAATTCACTGCTGTTTCAATTTCATGCAATTTAATTTCATCTAGGCTGACATTTAGTTGTGGGGCTGGTAAGTCAGTTTCAAGGTTTAACAATTCTTTTGGGTGTGGTCGATTAAGTATTTCTTGGAAGTGTTCAGCTCATCTTTGCTTTTGGTCTTTATTTGATGTTAATAGTGTTCCAGTTTTGCTAAGGATTGGTCTTTCTTTAGATGTAATAGTACCTGTTAGCCTCTTTTGTATGTTATATAAAGTTTTGCTGTCTCCTTTTTTGCTGCTTTTTCTGCCTCTTTCGCCATATTGTCTATGTATTCTCTTTTATCCCTTCTAGCTGAACTTTTTACTTTCTTGTCTATTTCTTTGTATTTTGCTTTTGCCAAATCTCTTTCATGATCTGTTTTTGCATTCAACATGTCTAATTTGACTGCTCGTCTTTCATGTATATACTTCCATGTTTTATCTGATATCCATGCTTTTCTATTTGGTTTTTCCAGTCCAGTGCTTACTTTTGCTGCTGTGATTATGGCAGTGCTGTAAGAATTCCATAACTCATCTATACCTATCTCGTGCTGTAAGAATTCCATAACTCATCTATACCTATCTCCTCAACTTCACTGGGTGTTTTGGAAAAACAAGTTCCTGACTGAAATTAATGTTAGTATTTTCTTCTTGTAGGCTGTGGCTGTTTATCTCTCTGTGTACTGATTTCTTGTGTTGACTTTTCAATTTTAGTTTTATTTTCCCTATGCACAGGTTGTGATCACTTTTGACATCTGCACCCCTATAAGCCCTTACATCCATGAGAGATGTTCTGTATTGCTTTCTAACACAAAAATGATCTATCTGGTTTCTAGTTCTATCATCTGAGATATCCACGTTGTTTTATGTATCTCTTTGTGTGGGAATATTGTGCCTCCAATGACCATGCCCTCTGTTAGACATACTTCAATTAATCTTTCTCCATTCTGATTAACCATGTCAATTCCTTCTTTCCCCATCACTTTTTCAACGTCGGTATTATCCTTCCCTACCTTAGCGTTGAAGTCCCCCATAGCAATTAGGATGTTGTGTTTAGGGACTTTGTTGATGATTTGTTGTAGTTGGTGATAGAAGTCGTCTTTCACATCATCATCTGCATCATTCGTGGGTGCATAACACTGTATTATTGTCATTCTTCCGTTTCGTAGGTTGTATTGTGCTCTTATTATACGGCTGTCCACCGGTTCCCATTCTACAAGGCTCTTTGCAGCTACATTTGACATAATAATGCCCACCCTGTCCCGGATTTTACCGTCATTTCTGCCTGAATGTATTATTAACTTTTGATATATGCTGATTCAAAACTACAATACACTTTTGTTCCTGTGTCTCTTACTTAGGCTATCAGTATCTGATCTGATTAAAAAAGTAAAGATAGTCCCATAGCATTTCAAATGCCGTAGGGGGTGAAGCGTTAGAGACCTCATTATGCTGGGTCATCAGCGTATGAGGTAGGGTGACCAGTTCCTTTCCTCGCTGCCTTTACTTCCCAGATTTTCTCTGGTACCCATTTTACGAGGCTGGGTCGACCTCAGGGCCATATTGGTCGGAAAAAAAAATCCCGCTCAGCTGGGGATTCAAACCCTCGACCATTTGGTTGCTAGACGAGTGCTCTAACCACTACGCTAGCCGGCCCCATCTGATCTGATTACAATAAGAAAAAAAGCAAGACACAAATTGAAGACCCTGTCTCTTTACATTTCTGTCTCTTCTTTTCAAATCTTACTCTAATTTCCCCTCAAATGAGATAGAATCCCAGCAGAGAGCCACCTTTACCACAAAAATGGCTGGCCTATGTCAATCTTCAATGTTAAGTCTAGATGAAAGGACATGACCTGAACCAAAAAAAGTATTGAAGACAGAGAAATGGAAAAAAAAAACAGTGTTTGGATCTGAAAATGCTTAAACACTTTAATCCTGTCACGCCTTAGAGGCACATATAGATATAGTGTTAGTGCCCATATTTTCCTTGACCTGTCACCACACTAGAAGGTGATATGGTCAGTATCACGCCTCGTTCCTTTCCTTCCCCAACTCCAGAAGAAGTCGGGTACCCATTTCTACAGCTGGGTGACTGGGGCGCCTCTGGCCGGATTCGAACCCCCGACCTTCACCATGAGAGACCAGTGTAACCACTTCGCCACTCAGATGCCTGTTTTATATCTGCTTATTCATTTATTAGGTCAACTCGACGTAATACGTTGGCGATCATACTTTCCCATTCTTTGTGGGTTTTGGAGTTTTTTATCTTGCTGTGCCACTTTCTGACCCCATTCATTTTTTTTTCTGTTGGTGTCTGTCTATTTCACTCTCTCCTTTCCTCTGTTTCTCTCTCCCTTGCTCTATCTCTCTTGCTCTCCCTTTCTCGCTCTCTTAGAAAAAACCCATAAAACTCATAAGCCATATTTCTTCTTATATTTTCTGACTTGCTTGACTTTTGATCACATCCCCCCCCCCCCTTTCATCACAGACTTACTTTCCTAGCAGTCAGTGCACTCTTACGTGACAACCAAACTCATGCAAGCAACGCAAATTAATCTATCACTTTGGTTGTAGTTCTCTCTTTCTCTCTGTGTCTGAATATAAAAAACTTCTGCCTTTCCTTCCCCAACTTCAGAAGAAGTCAGGTACCCATCTGGTGTCACTTCTGTGCTATTCATAAGAGATATGTGCTGAAATATTTGAAACTTTACTATCCAAAATTTCTTTCCAATAAAATTGTTGGCATTCATCATTATTCAGCTGAATATGAATTCAAACCAAATACTCAGAACAACTTTGGTTGAAAAAAAAAACAAAACAAAAACAACATACTTGGGCCAGCCTTCTCCGGTAGTGACAGTGAACAAAGTGAGCATGGCCATCATGGTGTTGTCATAATGAAAATCTTGACGCAGCCACTCTCTGTCCTTCACTGTTGGCTGGTCAGAGTTGGCATCGTACTTAAAAAACTGGCCCCTGCGTGGATAATGCAGAATGCTGTCAGAACTGATGATTAAGAACACCGTAACCCCTAAAAAGAGGCATATATTCAGCTGAGAAAAATATGTTTTAAAAAAATGGCAAATCAAATACTACTCTGTGATAGTAGTGTAGCAGCTACTAGATCAAATGATGTAAATGTATGCATGAGTGATCATATTTTCCAATTTGCATACTCTTTGGAATCTCCATTTTGATCTGCTTTTCTTCCCCTCTGCTTCCTGATCTGTTTAATTTTCAGGCAAGTATCAAATTCTGTAACTGTTAACTTTATGTGACATGTTATATAATGTTAATTTAATTTTAACTAGCTGCCAGTATTCTTCCACATATTTTTTTTGTTTGTTAAATCAATTCAAATGAGATGGTAAATATTTAGAAGAGACTTTTAGACCTCTATTTTCCTTGCCAATATGGAAGAATAAGTTCTTTTTCTCTAGATTTTGTGTCACTTTATTTTTCAGGCTTAAGCTTACAAACAGGTATTAGTTGTGGTATGCATAGACCAAAACACTGGTCATGAGACTTCAAGTAAGAATAATCATCCCCTTAGCTAAAAAAAGAAAAGGTAAAAAGGTAAGATTCCCATTTCCATACCATTAACTCTTTGTGTATTCGGACACGCGTCCTGCGTGGTTGTATCCCTGTTACTATATACTTATAGACGCAGCAGCGCGATGATGGTTTGTAGCTCTCTAATTTTGAAAATAATCAAAGTATCTTAAAACCAGCAGTTGACTTCCTTCCGGGCGCGTGGAACTTGAACAAAGAGAGCGTTGAGAGAGAGATTCTGTCTTTATTTAAAGCGAGAATTTCAAAGTTTATCGTCGCTAGGCCTTTGTTTATCAACAAATATGGCTTCCATTGCTAGTTTCTTTCGTCCAGAGCAGCATATTTCTGCATTACAAGCTCAGAATTTAATTTTAAAATGTTTAGACTGTGGTGTAGAGAATGCAGTAGTAGAGATTGTGAATTTTGAGACCCACGTGGTGCTGATTGAAATGATCTATTGTTTTATTTTTGCTCCAGCAGCAAAATGTGTTAGAAGGGTAGCTGGTAATACTACTTCTCAGCTTTTTGCTAGTACTAGCTGTAATATCACAATAAGTAATGCTGGAGATTGTGTAATTAAACAAATTAAATGTTGTAGAATGCTTCAAATTAAAAAAAAAACAAAAACCAAAACACAATGGCCTGTTTTCTGGTAAATATTAGTCAACGACCGCCCACTTGTTTTCATGTAAATATTACCTACCCACTTGGTGTTTTTAGTTTGCTGTGAATGCATAACTAGTGCATATTTTCATGTAAATTTTGGAAGATATTTGAAGACAAGGTGTTTGTGTACATTTTTATTCATTATGGAATTATATGACCAACTACAGTGGATTAACTTGATGGGTAAGTGACAAAAAATTTATTTTATTACTTCATTTTCCATTCTTTCTTCTCAGTTCTTAGCTCTTTTTTTTTGTTGTATACTAACAAAATGTTAAAAATTTTATTTGAAAAACAAAATACATTTTTTCTTCTTCAAAATAAGGTATAATACTTCATACTACAGATCAGATTATGCCTTTGTCATTCTTTTAAATGTGACAACCATCCCATTTCACATTGTGAAATTTACCCCCCTTGGTCTTTTGAGGGAAACACCCCCAGCAGACAAAGAGTTAAGGCATACTGGAGATACGGTGCTAGGCCTGTATTTCCAAGACTTCTGCCCATGAAAGTGTGATGTGGTTAGTATCATACCTTCTCTGATACCCATTTTTAGAGGCTGGCTTGACCCCAGGGGCCTTTGGTACATTTTTTTTTTTAAAGGTAGAGAATTCTGAGAAAACTGACTGACTAGCTAATAATACAAGTTATTTCTTTTTCAATTTAAAAAAAAAATTGATTACAGCTTTTTCAAATTTCTACTTTTTCTTTGAAATCTGTATCAGTTTGTCTTTGCACTGCCTGTTAACAGATCTCCTGTTCATACTGCTGTTCTCTTGTTCATGTTGTCTTTGTCCTGTTCTTGCATTAACATTCAAATAGTTTTTCAGTATAAGTATATATAAAACTGAATATATAAATATACACAAAGCCACTGTATTAAAGCTGTGATAACAAGTATTAGACTATGTAAAGTAGGAACAGTTTTATTAATTAAGAAGCATACAGATGTAACATTTCAGTTTACACCCAAATCATATGGAAACATATAGGTCAAAGAAATAGGGGAAAAATTGTTAAATATAAATTCACATGAATGAGATGTATGAGAGTAGAAAAAATAAACACAAAAAAATGGAGCAGTTAGCTTCTTGTAAGAAGCTGTGTCTGAGTGTGTGTGTGTGTGTGTGTGTGTGTGTGTGGTGAAATATTCATCATCACCATTGTGTGTCATCTTCAGTATGAAAGCTGGTGGTAATGAATCTCCAGTTTCCTCGTTTCTTCAATCTTCTCAACTATACCTCTGTCTACCTCTTGCTATTTTTCCTTCCACCTTTCTTTCTTGTATGTTCTTCAGTATATTAGTCATTTGATGCAAGTATTTTGTTTTCTTGATCCGTAATTTCTTTGAGAAGTTCACATAGTAGTGGCAGTTGTTCCAATACTTGCATATTTGTTCTTCTCACTTTCTTTAACTCTTCCTGTGCCTAATGACTAAAAATGGTCACTTTCGGTTTGTGTCTATAGTGCCGTGCGACTATATTTTGCTACATGCTTTGTTTCATTAAAAACCCTGCGTAATGTTTAGATTATAAACATTTAGTGTGCATGCCCCGTGACCCTGTTCATCATGGCCGAAGAGTGCCTAGTAACGAGGGAGAAAATCGAAGTGATCGTCATGAATTTTCAATTTTTGGTGATACAGATAGGGATATGGACATACCCTGTGACCAGACCACTGTTCTTGAATGTATCCCAAGTAGATCTAGACATATTAGACGACTGGAGAAGTAGTTAGAAGGTTATTTCAGACATTATTTTAGGGAGAATGGCACATACAATCACAAGACGAGATCGACAGGTAGCCGACAGGTAGTTCCAGGCATCTCAGATGGTACGTACTGTACCCTATACCTAGGCGATGGTAAGTAGGACACAATTATTGTCTAAAAACATCACATTACTTCTTTTTTCCTAAAAAAAACTCTGCATTTATGAAATCTTCATACATTTTTAGTTATTTGAAACATAACATGGAAATACTGTATTTCATTCACTTCTCCAACTATACCCCCGATACATATCAAGACCCGCGCTTTTACTCTGGTACCAAACGGAACATCCGTGTTCCTTCCTGTGACACAGGAAGAAAAAACACGCGTTCCTGTCCGTGCCACACAAAAAGCATGGTTCTTGATATGTATGGGTGTATAGTTGTAAAAGTGAATGTACAAAGTATTTCCATTTTAAAAGTATACATATTATGCATGAAAATAGCTGTAAATGTAAGAAGATTTCATAAATGAAGAGTTTTTTTAGGAAAAAAGAAGTAGTGTGATGATTTTAGCTGATAACCGTGTAGTGCTTACCATCGGTGATGCCTAGATGTACAATGTTTACCATCGGCGATTTCCAGAGCTACTTAAATTTTCATTCAATCTCATCGTGTGGTGGCATTCTCACTAAAATAATGTCTGAAATAACCATCTAACTACTTCTACAGTCCATTTAATAGGTCTAGATGTACTTAGGGTACATTCTGGAACAGTGGTCGGGTCACAGGACATGCCTTATGCCTCCGAAATCACAATAAATACTGAAATTTCTCCATTAAAACATCTATTTTGCTCGGTTGTTAGCCACGCTATGGATTGAACTATGAAAGGTCACCAGACATGCGCAGATAAATCATGTACAATAAAAAGTTTTACAATAGTTTTACGCTGCAATGAAACAAAATCGCTATAACGACCACGGCAGTCACTAGACTAACAGGAAGTATTCACGATATGACTATGGCAGGGAAAGAGTTAATATATGACCTACTTTCCTGTGGATCCAATATCTACTGCATTTATCCTTCTCTCTGACTTTTTATTTAACTCTTCCCGTGTCTCAAGAAGAAACACGGAAGTTCAGTTGGGTGCTGGATTAAAAGCGCGGTTCTTGATATGTATTGAAGTAATGTGATGTTTTTAGACAATGATTGTGTCCAACTTACCATCAGATGGGTCTAGAGTTCACTACATACCATCTGAGATGCGTAGATCTACCTGTTGATGTCGTATTGTGATTCTGTGTTGCATTATCACTAAAATAATGTCTGAAATAACCTTCTAACTACTTCTCCAGTCGTCTAATATGTCTAGATCTACTTGGGATACATTCAAGAACAGTGGTCTGGTCACAGAGCATGTCCATACCTTTATCTACTCCTCTCTACATCACCGAAAATTGAAATTTTCTCCCTCGTAATTAAGCACTCTGATGCTTACAATCTAAACATTGTACCGGTTTTTAATGACACAAACCAAACGTAACTACAGTGACTAAAGGCACCATGTGAGAAACCGAAGTGTCTTCTAAGCGACGAAAGGCCCAGGAAGAGTTAAGAGTCCAGGTTTCTGGTCTGTACAGTAGTATGAAAAAAGATACAGCATTTTTGCTTTTATGGATAGATTCCTGGATAACAGCATTGTGAAGTATTGTGAATGCTTAAATGCTCATCATTTAAACACTCACATTTTAATAAGATTCTTCAACTGACACTGCTCTTGTTGGTGCTGTCTATTCTTTGATTCAATCAATCAAGTGCTGTGCAGTGTAGCATAGGCGATCATTTCTCTCCACAATTCCCTGTCTTTAGACTTGATTATGAGATCCACCGGTGACTGTCTTCCTAGCCACACTGACAGCCCATCCAGTAACTTCTTTCTCTGTCTTCCTCTGTCTCTTCTTCCCTCAATTTTTCCAGTTGCCACAATGTGTTCCAATTTTCCTCTTCTCAGAAAACGTCCTACAAATCTTGCTTGTCTGCCTCTGATATTTGCTGTAATTTGCTTTTTAACTCCAGCCTCTTTTAAGACTTCTTTGTTGGTGTTCTTAGCTGTCCATGGTACCTTCAACATCCTTCTTATGAACCACATTTCCATGGCCTTTATTTCTCACTGTACTCTCTTATTCATGGAATAAAATTCCCCGTACAGGGCGAGGTAGTTCCAGTGGAACCCTCATTAATATCGTTATGATTCAAAGAATTGTGGATTGTCATGATTGTTCTTGGGAATGTACAGTGTTGGTTTCCCCCGCCTTCCACCGGTTTGTTTATGGTTTACTCCACCAGCCTTTGACTCTGGCCAGAGCCTACCCTACAAAGCAGCAGGGGGGTTGAAATCAGTTTTCCTTCTCCTAGATGAGCTACCAACCAAGACTAATGAGTCTCATCTACCTGAAGCATCTGGTTTTCAGGCGCCAGATACTCCTTTGAATCTGATATCCTATTGTAGATAACCTACTATATCACTAGACCAAACTCAAGCAAATGACAAACAAACAAAAACAAAGTGGAATCTATATAAAATTTAAATCTTATCCATTTTTGTTGTCGCACTGCCCTGTACTGTCAGCAAGATGTTCTCAGTAGCTGAAACCACAAAGATAATGATGCACAAGCATCATATTGATTTGGGAGCTGGTCAATAGTGGCTTGTCTGAAGACCAGAGTGGATCAAACTGCAAGCTTCTCAGCAGACTCTACTACCATGAAACCACAGCAAACCATGCTCCGTTAGTCAGAATGAGCCTGTTACCAGGAGCACCAACAAGTAGGGGTGGGACAAGGTGGTGGCTAATTCTGATTTTCTACTCCACTGCAAAATCACAACAATCTCTGTTCCTTAATCCTTCTTCAAAAGAACAGGCTGAGAAATGAAAAGTGGAATGTGAAAACATATTTTTAGGCACACATAAATGTCTACTTACTGACATTCATCCTTGGTTGTTTTAGACTCATCAGTGCAATAGAAAAAACGGCCCTTGAACAGCTGAACAGCGATGACAGCAAAGATGAATTGGAAGAGAATGTAGACAATTAGAATGTTGGAGACATTCTTCAAGGAATTGACAACGCAGTCAAACACAGCCTGTAAGTGGAAGGAAACAGCTTAGTACATTACATATGAGAGATGTTCATACAGTCTGGTGGGTGACCATTTTTATATTCATGCTGATCTTTTTTAACTATTAATTAAAATGGACAAATTAAATGGTTTAAAACAAAATAAATAAAACACCTACAGTCATACGGTTTTGTTCTGTGGCTGGGATTCCATATTTTTAAACTTCCTAAACATTAAAAATTAGCATCATGCCATTCCCTGCTAAAACACAAAGGCAGTGACTGTTTTATTACAATAAATGTTTGTGTCATTGATGTTGTTTGACAGGTTATGAGCTAATTTACATTACTCTGGTATATTGCTTTTATTTAACCATATCAGTCAGTTCATATAACTCACACAGTATTTTTTTTTATGTTTGCTCTACTTTCCATAAAGGCACTGACAGCCATATTTACAATGTAAATCCAGAGTGCCTAACTCTGCATGTTGATATTCTCCATATTTCAGGGACAATTTCTCCCAAAACTGTTATGTCAGGATCCCCTATTTGTAAAAATGAACTGGCAAAAGTCACAGTACACAGGGCCTTGAACTGATAAGCTTTTCATGAGAATATACGACTTGTAAAAGTAGATGGAGGTATATAATTGAGTTTTACAAAGTGGGCAGAAACAAGAATGCCAGAAAGCAAGATGACCACATACAAATGAAGAACATACAATGATCCAATATTTTGGCAAAAAAACCTTTTTTTCAAGTATCACATACAGAAACACCGCAACAGATTAAAAAAACCACGAAAAACAGATGAAAAATATAGACTCAACTTTTTGGTCTCCTCCTAGTATGAAAGACAGATACAAAATGGCTTTTTGGCACTAAAAACTCCATCACTCCAATGCCCAAATAAAATTTTATGATAAATGATATTACTATGTATTGATATATCTATACTTTAGTGTTTACCTTCAACTTAGCTCTCTGTTTTACAGAACTAATTAAAATAAAAAGTAATGCCAGTTTTATTCGATACATTAAAAAAAAAATAAAGAACTTAATACTTCAGCTTATATCCTCTTCTAACAAACAATTAAAGGAAGAACAGAGAAGCAATCAATGAAAAAGTGATACACATAATATATGGTATGATTAAAGCTTAATAACTGTGAGAAAGGAAGTGATAGCTACCTTCAACTTGGGAACTCTGTTGATTGTCTTCAGTGGTCGCAGAACTCTGAGAACTCTCAATGACTTGATGGTGTTGAGGTTTTTGCCAGCGCTATCACTGGAAAACACAGCAGAATAAAGACAAGCTTACACACTCTCCAAAGCAGATGGTCATGACCTAACACTCATTGTAAAACTCTATGGAAAATGAATGAGAGAGACAGGCCAATATAAAAATGTCTGAATGGGCATTGCACATAATGAAAATATATCTGATGAGAGAAGAAAAAAAAAAGGGTAACTAAAGAAGCACTGGATTAATTGATACTAGAAATAGAAATAAAAACTCTAGACTCGGACAAAACAAGTTTTTTGGATCCATTTAAAGAATGAATGGAAAACTGTAAAGGAAAGATGAATAGGCAAGAGAAAGAAGACAATGATGTCAAGGATCTGTAAATTCTCAATCTACACATGTGTCAATATTTTTATGGCTCAGGATATTATTTTATTCCTTCTTTCTAGTCTAAAACTATCTCAATATAGTTTTGTTTTTAAATGTATAGTCTAAGCAAAAAATTAGCCACCATGTTAACTTGTGAGATTATCAAGCACATGATTTTACTCCCTGCAGAATTGTCATTTAAAGGTGTTCAAAACACACACTGCCTGCAGCAGTGACTATTAAAAGTTATTCAGACACATGCTGCCTGCACAAGTGTCATTTAAAATGGTATTCAAACATACATTAAATATTTTCATGATTGGTAATCTCTGTTAATTTGACAGTAATTTGAAATCTCTATGAATTAACTGACATGACTTTAATTTCCCATTTTGTAAATTCTGACTTAGTATCAGGATGTTATTTATAAAAAAAAAGGAAAGTTCTAAAATCTTTAATTTCTTTACAGGCAATAAATATAATTATCATTTTTTCATTAAATGTGAACTATAAAGAGATTTTTTTTAAAATCAGTAAATGTAAATAAAATCACTCAGTCTCTCACATTCTTTCATTCAAATTCTCACACTTCTTCATTAATAAAAATCAAATGAAGTAACAACAAAGCATGCTACACACAATCTTGATAAATTGCAATGTGTTTCCACATCTGGAACAATAAGATAACTTATATATGTACTCCATCTGAGTATCGAGATTATGTGGCAATATGAGTATAATGATTGTTGCAAAGCCTGTTATTGTGCAAGGCCAAACATCCTCATGCAGTATCAATATTTTGATACATAAAATGTAGGCTATGCATGAAGACTGCAAAAAAAAAAAAATGAGAAATGCTTTTTTGGCTTCCCTACTAAGAATCTATGATGACAAAACTAATATCAACTTTGGAAATTAGCGAAGAGAAAAAAGAAATGGTGGCAAGTGAGAGCAGATATGACTGGGGAATACCCACGTTTTCAACAGTAAAACTGAATGATCCATGAGAATATATAAGGGACAATAAATATGATGAATGGCTAGTTTTATCACCAGATAGTGTACCACAGACAACACTCATGCTGAGAGTAGAAAGAAATGGAGTGCAAGATCATCCAGGTGGTAGGAATAGACAAAACCTTAAATAAACAGCCCTGCCCAGAAGTCTATTTACCTCCCTTAATATTGAAAGATACAAGAAAAAGGAGACAGGATAAAACAAGACATGGCTAGCACTATAGTAATTATCATCATCAAGAACCGAGCAATGATCAATCACAGCTTTCTAATTTGAACAAGCTTTAGCATACTTAACAAGTGCTTTATTCACTATGACAATCATTTCCTTCACTGAGTTATTTCTCTTTCAGTTTCCATCTGGTCAAGACTGGCTAGATGTCTCACCACACTTTATCTTACATCCTTCCTGTGTCGTTAAACGTCACATAGGTCCCGCATGGTAGTTCGTCAAGATGTCCTGTCTTCGGCGAGTTTTTCAATCTCATCAAGTGATGTTATGCCCACTGAATTGGCTTCTCTTAACAATGTCCTCTTCAGAGTTTCACGTGGTCAAACTCTTTTTCTTCGGCCTGTTGTCTTCTATCTGATAGCTTGTTTAGGGATTCTCTGATTGTTTCTTCTCATTACATGACCGACATAAGTCCATCTTATTTTTCTGATCAACCACGAGACAGGTTGTTGTTTGCTCATCTGTCTGATCTCTGCATTTCTCTTGAATTCATTCCACTTTATACAGAGTATTTTCCTTAGGAATTTGTTTTCAAAAGAGTCTAATTTGTTGTCTATTTCTTTATTTGTTTTCCAGCTTTCATATGCATAAATGAGGGTGGATATTACATTTGAATTGAATAATCTTAACTTGCTTTTTGTGCTTATAACTTTTGAATGCCATATGTTCTCAAGATTCTTGAAGGTCAATGCTGCTTTGTCAATTCAAATTCTAACTTCTTTTCTGGTGTCACCATTGTGGTCTATATAGCTGTTGAGATATGCAAAATGGTTTACTGCTTCAACTGCTGTTCCTTCTACGTATATTTGTCCATTGTCGTTAATGAGAGCCCTCATTATTTTTGCTTTATGGCCACTTTATGGCTGATTGCTAATTTCACTCTATCTCATATTTCACTATCTCCCTCTTCAGCAATCCAAGCTTGGAAGGCTAACTGCTGTAGTTAAAATCAGTCTGTATTCATCTGTTCTTGTCTTTTCTTTTGAGCTGCTTACTTTCTTACATTTTTTCCACACAGTCTCTGTCTTAGCCTGCCTCTTGGTCTTATCCCTCCCATCCCAAGTGTACATATTCTTTCTGCATGATTATAATTTGTTAACATTCATAATAAGTTAGTGCTTCTTTCTACAAACTATGGATTTCTCTGTTGGCTCTGACTCTCCAACAACACTAATTTTTGCTAATAAAAAAAAACAAACTGTTATAACTGGTCTATAACATGATTAAATTTCCAGAAATTGACAGTGAGAGGTGGGGTAGGGTGTGAGAGGGGAAGGAATAAGAAGAAGGTATCTCTGGAGGCTGGATGATGAAGGGTTCACGTGGAACTACCAAACAAAAAATCCCCAGACCACACAAAAAATTTATAACAAACACAAGGAAATGATGTGTTTTCATTGGGGGGTTAACAAGAGACTTAAATTTTAATTTACTTATTGAAAACCTTTATTGATGCATTTATAATATTTGTGATTTTTCTTTTTGCTTTCTTTAATGAAGCCATGTATATGACTGACTGTAGTAAAGTTCTAAAGAGCTGAAGAAAGTCTGTGACTTACTGGAAAATGAGAAACAAAACACTCTGATGCTCTTGTGCTATACATGAGTTCAGTATGTCATCTATCTTCATGCACAACTATTACATAAAATAATGCAACTCTAGCAAAGTTCATGCAATCCAACTTTAACTCTTTCTTCACTTTATCAGTAGAAGTGTAAATCCATAGCAAGGAAGGGGATTCCATGTATCTGAGGATTCAGTGAACTAGATTGTGGGTGATACTTTCATACCTCATTTCCACATGTATGCACTCCATGACACAAGAACAAAAGCAAAGTCATACCCCCCCCCCCCCCACACACACACATCTCCCAAAACATTAGGGAGCTAACTGGTTCACTTTTGTTCTCAAAATTCATTAGGGAGGTCAGGGGAGAGGGGACACACTAGAACAAAACGTGTGTTTCAAAGACCACTAGTGACTGGAGCTTACAGTAAACTAGAAACTATCACTAGCTATTGGATGCTGTGTGATTCCTATTACTATAATGTAACTTACCTACTGAAAGCACTGGTAACATAAAGATTAACAAATTTATATATTAACATATGTGAAGAACAATAACCATTATATGTGGTGAAATTATGTATTTAAACAGACTGGATATGTAAACAAAAAAAAATGATCATTTTGAATAGTAAAATATATCTGCAAACATTTCAGGATAAGTGGAAATTAAAAACATCAACAAAAGAAAATGATAAATAATAAAATAATCCTAGTTTAAATGTAAAGTATCGCTGGAAAATTCTGGTATATTAAACTGAAAGGGAAAAAAAAATGGATTTAGATACATAAACCTTTTTTAAAATTAAGACAGATGAAAAATGACCCAGAAACCTATTTTCTCATAAAGTTAAAAAAGATGTGAGGATTTTGTAAAACATTTATCAACAGTTGTATATAGAGGTAGATAATTAACAATAATTTACAATAAGTTCTCACACAATTTAAAAGAAAATTTAAGCTGAGAAGATGTAACAACAGTGCATTTCTCTTAAGAAATTAATACGATTTTAAGCACCCTTTGTTATGACAATGAAAATGAGCAGAAATAGTAACAGTTCCTAAGGCATTTGGGTACATTTTTTTTTTTTCAGATTTCTTTTTTTACGGTCATTTAAATATTACCATATTTGTACGTCAAATTCTGTATAATTAGATGGCAAATTCTTTGATAACATTCAACACAAAAGTTCATAATCTTTTACCTAACACAATCTTCTTGAGATGAAAGAGTGCTCACTGTGGATATCCAGTTTAGAATTATTCTAAAAAAAAAAAAAAGATTGCATGAAACAGTGAGGACTTTATAAAACTTCTGACTTACTTAAATGCAAATGCAACTAGAGCGCAGACGACAACTGTTGCATCGAGAATGTTCCACAAGTCACGCATGTATGCACCGGGATGTAGGAGGATACCCAAGTCCACAATCTTACAGAGTTAAAAAAATAAGTAGGTACATTACAACCTGCATAGTGTACACAAACACAAAAAGTTGCTTTATAAACATTATGTTTCTGTAACAAAGGAAAAACACTTGTAGCACAATCTGAAAACAGTCTTCAAATAATATTTTTAACACTGCAAAAACAATTCTTATAAATAACATGATGCTTGTGACAAACTGTTAGAAAAATCTTTAAAATAAGAAGAAGCTTTTAACCTTCATGCTGCCTGTCTGTAGATATAACAGCTGAAAGTTTTTAGTTTCTAGTCTACAAGATAAAAAGTGGTAATGACAGTTATACAATTACCAGAAACCTCAAGATAAAAAATGGTGATGGCAGTTATAAAATCACCAGAAACCTCAAGATAAAAAGTGGTTATGACAGTTTTAAAATCACCAGAAACCTCAAGATAAAAAATGGTGATGGCAGTTTTAAAATCACCAGAAACCTTAAGATAAAAAATGGTGATGACAGTTATAAAATCACCAGAAACCTCAAGATAAAAAGTGGTGATGACAGTTATAAAATCACCAGAAACTTCAAGATAAAAAGTGGTGATGACAGTTATAAAATCACCAGAAACTTCAAGATAAAAAGTGGTGATGACAGTTATAAAATCACCAGAAACCTCAAGATAAAAGATGGTGATGACAGTTATAAAATCACCAGAAACCTCAAGATAAAAGATGGTGATGACAGTTATAAAATCATCAGAAACCTCAAGATAAAAAGTGGTGATGACAGTTATAAAATCACCAGAAACCTCAAGATAAAAGATGGTGATGACAGTTATAAAATCACCAGAAACCTCAAGATAAAATGTGGTTATGACAGTTTTAAAATCACCAGAAACAAAAAAACCTCCAATAAAAAATGATTTTTGAGACAGAAATATCTGGAGGGGCTGATGAAGTGGCAATGGAAATAAAAGGATTCATATCTGACTAGAAATAACAAGAACTGCACAAAAAGGAGAGAAATGACTCCAAGAGTATAATGGCACTGTACCTGATGATTGTGAAGCAAACATAAAACGATAGAAGAATTTGAAAAACACTTTTATAAAGAAGTCCATGAAGGTCAGATCAGATGATTACTAGAAGGCTTAGATCTGGATCTGAATGCACTGACACAGTTAAACGTTTGATGGGACAGAGGACCTTATTTTGAATCCTAGATGTCAGATTGAAGGGAAATAAGGTCTGTCGTTCCACATGAAAGAAACAAATGGCAAATGTATTATTAAAAACCATCTTTACATTTCCTTTATAAATGTACACATCTTGATTAAAGATTTCTCACAGCAGACTACTGATACACTGAATCAACACAGACGAATGTCCATGTGGCAGTGGAGTCCAGACTCCAGAACATATCCTTTAAGATTGCCCAAACCATGCAGACCTGAGGCGTGAGACATGGCCAAAGGACAAAAGCTTGGGGCAAAAGCTTTGGGGATCCTATCAGGATCTGGAGAGAACTGCAGGCTGCCATGTCAACAGGGATCAAGATCTGATGTGACCAACAACCTCGAATGTAGAAGAAGAAGAAGACATCCTCAATAAATAAATGTCATTGTAAGAGTGGAACACAGATTCCCAAGTGTCTAATATGTGTAGACCAGTGAAAGCAGATCCTGCCCTGCAAGGTCTGTTTGTATAGGTCTGCAAATCTTAAGGTTTTTGAAGTACTAGTTGTAGAGCTACCACCAGAATCTGATAAGGGCTGAACATGTCATTCTATTCATGATAATCTATATTAGGCATGACACAGCATTTTTTTCTCTTCTTTGTATTCACCCTCAAAAAGGCTTTGGTTGTGATGTTTTGCGATTATGCACCTTTCTGTCCAAAACATCCAACTTCACTTTGGTACATTCTGGTACTAGGTTCACCTTCCCATTTTGATCCTTATACCTCAAAATACACGTGACCAACTACTGTATGATGTTTTCAGGGTTCACTGGAATCCACAGAATAGGGTCTTAACAGGTTATGGTTCACAAACATCGATTTCTAGCTGCCAGCTATGGATGCATCAGCAGTAGGCCATCTTGCTCACAACTGAGAGGCCTACAGGAGTGCTGTTAGGGAGGCAAAGTTCTACAAGGGACATGCAAATAAATGAATGAATGAGCTATGGATCATCAAGTCTCCCAGCATTTGAATGCAGAATAAGGAGACTGATGTATGCAGGCATTTCTGGTGATGTCTTCCTAATTCTGTTTATACTCAGCACTCTCATGAACTCTTCCCTCCTGCGGAAACTACCTTTTCATCAATGTTACCAATGAAACTTTATCATAGCTACAACAAGCACTTACCTTCAGAACCAGCTCAATAGTGAACACTCCTGTGAATACAAAGTCAAAGTAGTTGAGAATCTTGTTCCTATACGAGCTCTCAATAACTGGATCTTCAGCAGCCAGAGCCACCGAGCTGGCACAGATGACGATCATGATGAAGAGATCAAAATAGCGCAGATTCACCACAAAGTGACAGAAACGACGGATGCTGTGATAAGAATACAAAATTCAGGTATTAGTTACCAAAAAATGTTAAATAGTTATCATCACTGCATTTCAGACAAGATGGAGGAGAGGAGAGTGCAGGCACCGTCAAATTTGACAGTCAGTTACCCACAGCTGACACGCTTACACTGGGCGTCATGAGCCAAAGATGACCAAGACCTGTCCCACCTCTCTGCTGGCACCTTACAGGCGAAGTATGGCTAACAAGACATGGACTGTTGTAGCCCCCATCATGGTGGAGCCTGCTAAAGAAGTACTGCACCCCTCTGCTTTCTAGCTTCAGACCAAAAAATAGCCAATGTAACCAATTCTCAGTTCAGTATGATGCTGTAGGTCAACACCTTCACAGCATCAATACAGAGTGTCAACACCTTCACAGCATCAATACAGAGTGTATCAGGCTCGTATTTCTAGGGAGAATGAAGACTTCATTTTCAAAGGGTTAAGAATTGGGCATGCAGGCTCAACCTGCTCTTCATCATACAGCTTTCATTCAGTCACAGATATTCAGCATTTGTTACTGAACATAATATGCATCAAAAAGCAAAAATGAATAAGCAAATAATTTAAAACCCTTTCTTTCCATACACTCCATATTCTGTTTTATGTAATTACATGAAATAAACTTAATTACATTCTCACATTCATTATAAACTAACAAATTTATAGAACAGTCAATCATTTGCATGTCCCTTGGGGAACTTTCCCTCCCTAACAGCTCTCCTGTAGGCCTCTCAGTTGTAAGCAAGATGCCCTGCTGCTGTTGCATCCATTTGCAGATTATCAACGATATCTTGAGCCATCTCCGCTTTGGTCTTCCTCTCTTTCTTTTTCCCATTATGTACCCTTCCAAGATGGTCTTCTCTAAATTATCATGATGTTTAATGTGTCCAAAATATTTAAGTTTTCTCTGTTTAATCCTATTTACTAGCCAACCTTCTTCAATATTAAGTTCTTGCAGTATGGATATATTTGTTCTTTTTTGTGTCCATATTGAAGAACTCTTCTGTAACATTTACATTCAAAGGCATTTATGTGAATAACAGCAATATAATAAATATAATAAATACAACAATCAAGTCATACTTTAAACTAGACTTTGATAGTACCAACACTTATACTTTTCATAAAGCAAATACATACAGATGCATATATTCACACACATATACACCACATATATACAAACACATCCACACATGGATATTATACATATATATTTTCACATGTAAACATATAAAGATGTGCATACACACACATACGTGTGTAAGTATAATAAAGATATGTGCACATACACACACATGTATGTACAAACATACATATATATATACACACACATACATACATACCAATATATATATATATGTATACACATGCACACACATATAGACCTATTCATACATGTATATAAAGTATGCACAAACACAAATACACTTTAGGGAGGCATACAGTCCATCTCAAACAGATACTGACAAAGTTTGATGTTATAAGAATGAATATTACTTATAAATTTTACATGAATTAGTAAGGTATTCCAAAGGTGGGCAGCTGAGTAAGAGAAGCTTTTTTTAAACATGTCAAGCCTTGGTTTTGGGAGAATACAACTGCTTAAGCATTGACTGTGTTTTGAGTTAGATTTGAACAATGATCATAAATAGGGTGGAGCACTGTGTGATAGAATTTTATGAATTAACCTGGCCTTGTTGAATAGAAATCTCTTCTTGAATGGTAGAATGTCAAGACATTTGCCCTTATTTGTAATATGTGCTACATGTTTGTTTTCTATAAGAGTTACTGCTCATTTTTAGAGTGAGTAAAGTCTTTTCATGTTTAATATGGTGCAACCATCCCAGATTGTGGAACCTATAGTCCAAGTGTGTTTGTATTTGTGATTATGTAGTAGATTTTCCTAGTGTATATGTCAAGAAAGTGTTTAATTTTGGCAACTTGGTAAACTTTTAGTGCGATCAGTTTGGTTAGAATGTCTACAACAGACAAAAGAACAACAAAGTTATTAGGACAAGACCTAAGTGTTTCAATCACCAGCATCTGAAAGAAGTTCTTGGTACAGTGCGTGTACTCCACACTGCTAGACTGAACCCTGATGAACTGAAACAGTGCTAATGGTAGGACCAGCAAACTTCAGTTCAAGAAGTCATGTCAACACATCTATGGCAATTCCCTCTCCCTCAGTTACCTGTTACATTAAAATGTCTCATGCCTATAACCTACATGACACAGTATCTCTGCTTGTAAGTTGTCTGCACTCTGCTGTTCATTAGCTCTTAACCTACCAAGCAACATCTAGGACTTAATGGGTTTTTTTTTTTCAATTAAAAAATATATATCACACTGTTTTAAAGGTGATGCTATGTCTATTTTTAGTATTTGTGGCAGTTTAAAATTATGAACTCCAAATTACAGAACAAAATCAAATAAGCGGTGTTCTTATTATACATATATATATTTTTTAAAATGACATAAACATCTCATGAAAGGTTACACTGGATGTATAATTCTCATAATGAATAGTCTTCCATGATGTTTCTGCTTCGAGTCAGATATTTAGTAATATCCACAGTTAAAATATTTTCTGAACTAGTACCTTATGAATTGTCTTTCTTTACTCACAGGATCGATTTAACTATTTCATCATTTGATGTTTTTTAGTATCACACTGTCTTGTTAGTGAGGAGGAACTCTTGAAATAATTTTCAGGTCTCATGTAACTTTTGTGTACAATTATTTTATCTACATCTCTCAATATCTTAGTGTGGTCAGTAAGTTGTGGATACAATCACGTATAATAGAATCTCTCTTAAATGGCAACAATGGGACTTCACCAATTCTGGAAACGAGATTTTGCTAGACAATTGAATATATATTTCAAGAACTTAACCTGTTCATGTTTTGTGATGCTATCTGTAGAAACTGCACCAGGTGAAGTCCAATGGTTGTGTTTTTCAATATACGGGCCATAATTAAATAAATAACATAAAAATCATGTGGAATTTTAAAAACCAAAAACACATACACATTATTTCACAAAATCAAATTTAAACAGCACTGTAAAGTTGCAGTACATATTATCACATGAAAGTTGTTGTAAATTTATTAGCATGATGACATAGCATAACTTCACATGTCTGCCTGCTTAAAAGGCTGTTGTCAAAGCTTTCAAAATTCACTGTGTTTACCATGAAGTTTCATAATATCATATGCTGACATAGATGAACATTGCTCGGCAAATCTTATGAAAGTCTGCAATCCTTCATGAGCTTCCTTCCACATAACTGTCTTGGTCTGCATGCTATTGTCCTCGTCTTCATCCTCCTCCTCATCATCCTTCTCCTTTCCCAGTATATGTTCAATTATTTCATCATCATCATCAGGAGAGAGAGTGATAGTAACAGAACTGTCTACATCCAAGCCCACACCTCCTCTTCATTAACACCAACCTTGTCACAGGCCTACATTTTTGGTTTAAATTTAGACCTTTCAAAGTGCTGCTGTTCTGGTGTTGCCAGTTAATTGGGCACCAATTAAAAGTAACTATCAATAACCCATTTAGTAGTGATTAATATGTTTCCATGAATCTGTTTATAAAAGATATTCAATTAAAAAAAAAGTTTTTTTAATAATCACAATCACTAGCAGAACCCATACTGACATCTTCTGAAACCCTTGATGACAAAACCCTGGTCTAGTATACATCTCTACCTTCCAATATTCTGCGGTGTTTTACACTGTGACATCAGCTTGCATTAACTTGATCTTCTTATCACCATTTTACTCCATGTGTAATCAGCTTGACTAGTAAGCTGTGTGTATCTTTCATACCCAAAGAACTATTAGTTGCTGTTATTTCCTCATCTTGCGCCATCTCCCCAGGGAAAAATTGCTGTATTGGATATCAAACTTGTTCTGTCCCTTGCTCTTACTGTGCACCCACCCAAGCTGAATCCTATCCATCTTTTCATGTTGTCCAACCATCTATATCATCATTCTCTTGCTCTTTTTTTTCCTACAGTTTATTGTGCTATGTCTTTTATGCTTTTGTCTACCTGTAACAGCAAAGTTTAGATCTTAACAGTGATGCTATAGTGAATGTTTTCAACACAAAGATCACACTGGATGGGAAGTGTACAACAGTGGCAACCTTAACTGCTGATGCTGACATAAGACATATGTTTTTAATTAAACAGGCTCCATCATTTTGTGGAGCACACTGACCTCTGCACAATAACAAGTTCATTTCTGAGTGCTACACTAGTTCAGTTAACTATATCAGTTCTCTGGATTAAGTTTTAGCCAGTTCTGTTATACTGGTTCAGCTCACTGTACCAATTCTCTGGATTAAATTTTAGTCACTTCTGGCACATCCAAAGAAAGACTAATTTTAGAAAAACTGGCACCCTATTAACATCAAGTAAAGACCAAAAGCAAAGATGGGCCAAACACTTCCAAGAAAAACTTAATCAACCACACCCAAAAGAATTGATAGACCTTGAAACTGACTTCCCAATCCCACAACTAAATGTCAACCTACGTGAAATTACACTGAACAAAAGTGAAACAGCAGTGAATCTAATGGCTAACAACAAAGCTGCAAGTGAAGATGAAATAACAGCCAAAATGTAGCCAACTACAGAGAATGTTTAATAAAGTTTGGAAAGAAGAAAAGGTCCCCTCAAAATGGAAAAAAAAGGAATCATTGTTAAAATACAGAAAAAGGAAACCTTAGCGACTGCAACTATCAGTTGTGTCAAAAGTATTTTGCAAAGTCATTCTGACTAGAATTAAAGATATAGTGGATACTGTAATGAGAGAAGAACAAGCAGGATTTCGAAAAGGGAGAAACTGTCTCGACCAGATCTTTACTCTAAGAATAATACTTGAAGAACATATTGAAAAGCAAAAACCATTAATCCTGAATTTCATAGACTTTAAAAAGGCATTTGATAGCATACACAGAGATTGTGGAGAATTTTATGAATATATTGAATACCATCTAAAACTGTCAACATCATTAGGACATCTCTACAATGGATAAGTCTGTGCAATCAACACAGAAGAAGGAATGAGTGAATGGTTCCAGACTCAAACAGGTGTGAAACAAGAATGTACACTACCTCCCTTGCTTTTTGGAACTGCCATAGACTTCATGATGAAAAAATGTTGCACAGGTAAAACAGGCATACTGGGTACATGAGACCAAACTAGAAGATCTTGAATTTGCAAATGACATAACTCTTATCAGTGATAATGTGAATTCCATGCAGATAAAACAGATACCCTGTCTTCACTGGCTAGGAAAATTGGACGTGAAATTAACAAAGAAAAAACAAAAATAATGAAACTTCCCATTAAACAAGAAGGAAAAATATATGTAGAAGGAACAGCTGTTGATGAAGTACAGCAATTTGCATAGCTCAGCTATAGACCAGGATGGTGACACTAGAAAGGAAGTTAGAATCAGAATTGCAAAAGCAGCATTGACCTTCAAGAATCTTGATTTTATATGGAACTCAAAAGTTATAAGCACAAAAACCAAGCTAAGACTACTCAATTCAAATGTAATATCTACCCTCACTTGCGCATGTGAAGGCTGGAAATCAACTAAAGAAACAGACAAGAAATTAGACTCTTTTGAAAACAAATGCCTAAGGAAAATACTTGGTATAAAGTGGATGAAATTCAAAAACAATGCAGAGATAAGGCAGATGAGTGAACAGCAATCTGTCTCATGGGTGATCAGAAAAAGGAGATAGGCATACAAGGCATATCGGTCATGTGATGAGAAGAAACAAACAGAGAATGCCAAAACAAGCTAACAAGTGGAACACATCAGGCCAAAGAAAAAAAGTCAACCACATGAACATCAAAAAAGGACATTGTTAAGAGAGGTCAGTTTTGTAGGAATAAAATCCCTTGATGAGGTTGAAAAATTCGCAGAAAACAGGAAAACTTGCCAAACTACCAATGTGAGACCTATGTGAAATTTAATGACACAGGAAGAATGTAAGATGTAAGAGCTCTGGAACACTGGTCATTTAACTGTACCATTTCTCTAAATTAAGTTTCATCCAGTTCTAGTACATGGGTTCATTTAACTCTACCAATTCTCTCCCACAATCACCTTCATTCCTAGTCAGGATTAAAATGTAGAGACTGATACTTACGGGTTTGTGGGGTCAAAGATGAACATAGAACTATATGGAAGCATGGGCTTTGGCCCAGTAAATCCACGATTATCATTCTGACTGCCTGAGCGTGGTTGTACATCCACAGTGCTGCTGCTCGTTGTGCTTGCTGGAGGAGAAAGCATCTCAGAGTAAGCTAAATTCTCCTGTCTAAAATGGTTGGTCAGTATAAAGGATTGCATTATACTTTTAAAAGACTCTCGATATGAATTGGAACATTCTGTCATGATCTCTAAGGATGAAGGGGATGTTGTGATTCTAGCATTTTCATAAACTTTTATTGCTGTTAACTACTCGATTCCTTATTTTTTAAAGCACTGATAGTTTGAGAGGAATATAATGTGGTGGCGTGGAATGGATGAATGCATGAAGGAGAGAATGATGATAATCCAGTATTGAGAGGCTCAGATGATGATGTGCTACTGAGGAGCACGTGGTTGTATTTGTGGGCCCAATGAGTGGTGGCTGTGGCTTTGGGGACTTTGTAGATAGACAAGATAGATAACAGGGCAAGGAGTGATGACTTGTGACTTCTACCAGAAGTTGGTGGAGTGGGGGGGGGGGGTTGATCTATTAAGTCAAGTCTGTTGCCTAACCTTAACCAGGGGAACTCAGGTGTGTAACCTATTCATTTCTACCCATGTCATAGCCCAAAGCGATCTCATATTCTCATGCACTCCACTACCACCACAAAAATAATAAATAAAACAAAAACCAGAGTAAAATGAATAAAAAGGATCACTGCCAGGGGCAACAGGGTTTACTGTGATTTAACACAGACCTGCACCCTATTTAGCCCAAACTCTCAGTGAAACAAAAACTGTTCATAACTCTGAATCATTTCTAAATGGTAATTGATCCTCATAATGCCAAACATTATCTCTTCTCAAACAGGGTACCTTCTCCTTTCAACTAAACATGATGATCTTCTCCTGAAACTTAACACAGTTTTTTCTTCCTATCCAAACATGAGTTGTCTCCTAATAACTAAACATAAAATGGAACTAACCTGACATTTAGGATGAAACTGATCTAAACCTGTCTCAGTCTTGTGAGGAAATTACATGGAATTAAAGTTAATAAATAAATAACAATATTTCAGTTGCTCATGAGAGCATCAGGTGGAAATAATCTTAAAATTAATTGACGATATCCTAATTCTTGTGAAACTATGCTCTTTCTCACAGAAGTGTCATGAAATCTTTAATCTCTTTGCCCATTAATCATAGAAATGTTTAGTCTCATCTGTTTTCCCATAGCATTATCATGAAATGTTTGGTCTCTTTATCAGAGAAATGTTTAGCACCATCATCTATGTCTCACAGACATATCTTGCTAAGATTGTCCCTGCATCTATTTTTTCACAGACAGTGGTAAGAATTTGAAAAGTGTCCACTGCTGAGATTATCAACTGAGCTAATGGCCTGCATGAAGGATCGGGTGCTCTGGAGAAGCATAATAGCCAACGCCAGTCGGCACGGCACATGATAATGTCCACTGCTTAAAATGTTTAAATAAAGACAACTGACACAACTGAGCAGTTTATTTCGGTTAATGTATCACTGGATATACAGTTTAGTCTTTATTTATGTTTCTGTATGTAAGATTCAGATGATATGATTAAATACATATTTGAATTCCTACTGCAATTTACTCTACCACATACTGAAAAAAAAAAGACTGAGAAATGTATAACTCTTTTATTTACAATGAGAAAACACTGTCCTATATGACATACAAACACAATAATACTACATCTCAAATCACCACAAGGAAACAAATCAAACTGCAACCAAGCAACAACAAACAAAAAAATCATAAACAGTTTTTTTTATGTTAAAAAATTTTTTTTAAATCAGCTGCAGACACAAAGTCTGTCATCCATAAGCAAAATTCTATTACAATGCACTCTCCTTTTCCCTCAGTTACAGATAAAGATAATGAAAACCCCATCACCAGTTATCTGTAGGAGAGTTATGTGTTCAAATATGGCAGTCAGGTTAAAACTAAAACTGGCTTGGAAATGTTTTCTGCATGTTATAGATGTGAGTGTCATATTTGGAAGAGATAAAAGAAATAACAACTGCGGTAAAACTGGTACTAGTAATAAAGGTATATAGAGATATGTTTCAGTTTTACAAAATGATAAAAAGTGTATAGGCTTTATGAAACTGAACCACCCACTTCAGTTTACCTTTATCACATCTTGAAAGTATATTCTGCACCTGACTTCAATACTTTGAGGATCTTGACTAGTTAAGTCCCATTATCTTTGTGCATGTATTTATTTAGTTTTATCATCTCTACTATTCTTCATGAAGGCATACTGACAAACATATATGATTTTTATTGCTTTTTTTTTTCACTTCTATGTGCTCATCATTTTATTTTCTATTTTCTTTTCTCCCCTCTTTTTTCCCTCTTTCTATCTTTTTTTTCTTTTTTTTTTTGTAAAACAAGTATAGATCTCTGACCACTTCTACTTCAATGCTGGTGTTGTAATCAAATTCTTCATGAGAAGTCTTGAGTGCAGTATTAAGCTTCAAGAAAAGTAGCACATCCTGCTACTTTTTTTTATTTCTCAAGTCAAGTCCAAGTCACTGAGTGACTGAGTCATAATCACTTTACTGGAGTCTACAGCTCTAATCTATATACATATTTCTAAGTGTTTATTTTTTACATGTTTTTTTTGTTTTTGTCTTCTGCATCTGCAGCTCTTATTTTTGAAGCTTCCCACTATACACCTGTTTTGCTGAACAGCAGCTGTTCATGAGGACTATTTGGCTGGCCTCGAGGAACTTGCACTTTCATTAGCATGGTACAGATGCCACCAAATCCTGCTGTCTAGATTTTTATTCTGTCATTTTATTTGCATCACCCAGCTCATATCTGAATGATTCAATTGTTTAGGGTGCCTGGCATAGACAGACTGAAGAAAATAGGCTGTTAAAATTTAATACAACCCACAGCACAACTTTAAACCTGGCTGGGTCATTATAACACTGTAACAAAATTTTAAAAATAAAACAATAAAATAAAAGATAAAAGGGAAAGAAAATAAAAATAATAATGGTAAACAAGCTATCTGATATTTAAAAGAAACTGGAATGGAAGGTTTGGCTTTATTTGGCATTTAAATAAGTTATATAATAATAATAATGTAAAAATTAATAGTAATAAATAGGAAGTAATAAATGCCTTGCTAATAAATTTACAATTTCATTACTTAAGGCACAAAAAAAAACCCAAAACTCCTGGCCTCATAAAACTGCTAAACTTTTCTACCTTCTCATACTGAAGATGCATGTAATGAAATGAAAATGTCTGATGTCACACTGCACTGCTATATCATCTAGATACAGTTGTGTATTATAAAGCCTATACATAGTTTTGCATTTACAGACAACACTAAAGAGCAAAAAAAAAAGGTCTATGTGGTTTAATTCAATTGTGTTATCACTGTCAGATGCCTTGCTGATATGTATGATTACTTCTCCAATGTATGCTGCACTGGGTGTGTTTTTTTTTCATTTCATTTGTGGATCTTCTACTTTCTTTCATCATGCTCTATTCACATATTTAAGGGATTAATATGTCTACTTTTATCTGATACCACTGTTTTGCCATTTGATCCATTCTGTAACCATTTAGCTCTAATTCATATCTTCCCTAATGCCCTTGTACCGTAATTAGCATTTTGATATTTTTATTCATTTTTAACTATTCCCACCCGCGCCAGCCCCAAAAGGTCTGTTCCAGTATTTTCTGTCCCAACGCTCCAGCCCTACAAGGGTTCGGAATTTTTTTTCACTGAAAATTCGATGTAACTTTTCACTTAACCAGTCAGAGCTTTTCTGAATCCAAAGTTTAACTAGTGTTTTTCTGCCATGCCTGATAAAGGGAGTCATCTTGAATATCACGATCGGAGTGTAATATTCAAGTTTTTTTCAAGATCGGATGGTAGAATGGTCACACCGACCAACTAGACCTATCTTACTATATGTGTTTCTTGTAGCTGTACACCTGTTAGATTTATTGGATATCAAAAACATCCATAAATATTGACATTTCTGTGTTGAACTACATATTTTATATTGGATTATGACAATTAAAGTAAGTATAAAGTAGATTTTATTGCTCAGCCCTAAAAAAATTTGTTTAGCGCCCAAAAATTGTTCCATCGTTTCATACCAGTTGCGTTTTTTTCCTTTTCTTTGTTTTTTTATGACAAATAACTTCATTTATGGAATCTTCATTCATTTCCACTTATTTTAATATGTGATACATAAGTGGTGATCATGGAATTAATTCGGTACAATAACTTTTACACAAGGATCCCCCACCCCAAAATGTCATGTAAATGTCCGCGTCGTCAGGATAGTAGGGAACATTTTTGGAAATAACGTGAGTGGAAAGAGTTAACAATCATTTTTTTTTGTTATCTGCATATTTCAGCTTTTATTTTATCTGATTTTGTTCACATACATATTTACTCCTTTTTTATTTTTAACTCCACTCTCAAGAGTTCTTTCTGTCTTGAGTAAGAAGATCAATATATGCTTGCTTTATTCTACCGTGGTATTTCTTCCTTGATATAAGTTATTGTCCATACTCTTATACTGCTGTCTGGGGTGAAGATGCATTAGTTCAGACTGAATGAGGTATTTGTCTGTGACCTATAGATGACTGCTTGCATCAGGGTTGGTGACCACAGCTGACCAAGAACCTCCACATGGTGCCTTGGGTCACAGACAAGTTTGGCCAAGCAAAGAGGGGCTGAAACAGGAAGGCAAACCTGGTCCTAAATTCCTTTGAGCAGAGTGGCACAGATAATCACAGCCTAGCTGCAAATGGTGACACAATGCAATCAACACCCTTCTAAGGGTGAATGCAGAAGAAGATTTACTGCTGTTTGATATGCTCTTAATAGTTTTCAGGTGATTAACATCTATTTATATGTGATTCTTTTTAAGCACATGCTTCATATCTTAAATGTCATAGTATCATTCTATGACAGTCAGTGTTTTAGAAACAGAGCTAATATCAAAACAGACTGAAAGCATTATTTCATTTATTGTTATTAGCTATTTCTATTTTAAAATGTTTTATAAATCTTCATGTAAAAATTAAGTATAATGTGAAATAAATTTCTATTTAAAATACTTCTCAGCTACGTTGTACTCCTTTATCTTCCAACAAAGTTAAATTTTCACAGCATTAAACTTTATATAAGCTGATTATCCACCATACTGCAGTATCACAATCTCTGCTTTAATTAATTAATGCAAATATTGATTAATGCTTATGGTTTCTAATAGTTTTTGTTGCAAAGTACACATATGAGATAAATTAATACCAGAAGATGTTCCAGCCCATAAGATTAAAGTTAAAGGTCTCAGAATAATAAAACTTTTATTAATAAAAGCACAGATTTACTGGCTCATGCAAAAATACCCTTCACCCTAATTTTTTTTTTTACCTGCTTGTGGTGTAGGTGGTTTGTGATAGGCTGGAACAAGTCACATGATTAAAAAAAAAGTTAAAATGTTAAACAGTTATCATATAATCACTACATTTTGGAGAAGCTGGATAAGACATGTGATTGTGTGAAGGATCTCAATACAGTGCACACTCTCAGAACACCAGCAAGAATCCTAATGATCTGGAGGTGACAGGCAAGATTTGATCCCACATACAAGAAAGATGAGAGTGACCAAAGACAACATGCCTATGATTCAGCCAGTTCGGCCTCCTTCGTCACATGATTATAAAAGATCGAGGTTAACAACTGTGGATTCTAGTATTTACAAGTATCCAGCTTATTCAATTCAAAAAACTAAACCAGTTTATAAGTTTCACATTAATGTATTTTGTAACCATTTATCACTGCTGCACTGTTAAGAGAGGCCAAAATAGTAGCCATAAAATCCCTTGATGAAGTTGAAAAGCTTACTGAAAACAAGAAAACTTGGTGAACTACCATGAGAGACCTATGTGACATTTAACGGCATGGGAAGGATGTAAGATGTAAGATTGCTTTGCCAGGAAATGACACAATGCCAGTTTGTAACATTTTCAGCAGTTTTAAATTATGCCTAACTACAGAACAAACTAAATGATTGTAGTTTTTTAACTTTAATTTTTTAAAAAGCTGTTTAAACAGCTGTTAATAAATACCAATTTTTTATCTCAAACAATGACTAAATTGTTAAATTCAAAGTTTAAAAGAACTTTCAGAGTAAAATTAATTTAAACAAGCTACCTGTGTCAGACATGTCATCCTCTGTGTTTTTTGCCAGAGGCATCGTTAGCGATGATGTCTTTGTAGTTGTGTCAACACTGTCCACTGTGATTTTCTTGTCACGGTTGTCCTTCAGGTTGTTCTGGCTGAGGTTGATGTCAACCCGGCTGCCCGCGCTGAAATTGATGCTGTTGGTTAGACAAATGCTGGTTGTCATCAAAGCATCAGAGGACCCTTAGATTGGACTGCTAGCTACAGGTACCAATACTGCACATGCCTGGGCAGCAGTCCTCAAACCTTACAACTTGGGTCCCCAAATGAGATTATGTCAGACATTTAGCTCATTTTCAATCTATAATCACAGAGGTTAGAAGCTAACTGAGTGCAAATGCCTGACAGTGAAAATGTGATATATCTAAAATCAGCAGTGCCCATGAAGACTGGAGGCATCTGCGTGACTAAGATTTTTATCATTTCTGTCATATCAGTGTATACAAGACTGAGAGTTTTGGTCCCCTAATACTTCTGACAGTAACTAACAGGTGTAAGATATACAGTACTGCTACTACATATCTGTACCTCAGGATGTATAAGTGCTATAATGAGATTACTGACATCATGAGATGACTAAAATCATACACTACTAAAGTCAATCAGTTACTAATAATGATGCTGTGATGTTAGTTAAAGTCATAATTTAATTTTTTTTTATGCTTACACATAAGTAGTTAGCATAAAGTCACTTGACAAGCAGTTAAATTTACTCTTTTCCTACAAAACAAAGAATCCAATGGCCACATAAAAATATTTTAATAAACACATCAGCTGCATTTAACCTCTATCCCACCTTATATTTAGCTTATATTGTATTTAAAAGTTGAACTTCTAAAACATTAATTAAACAATACAGATCAGTTATTTTATTTGTATTTTTTCTTTCTGTATCAAAATCATGTAAATAGCTCATGATAACAATAGAGTTAATGTGATACTAATGAAATTCAGAGAAAAAAAAACAAACTTGACCACTGAGAACCCTTTTCTTTAAGCACATTCTCTGTTGATCCTATCAAAAATTTCCTAACATAAATCTACCACATATTATCCATGGTTTGAGGACCCCTGGTTCCCAACATCTAAAGCAAGGTCAAACTTGTCCAAAATGCAACTCATCTACAGACTAGATTTACTAAGCATAAGTACAGTGGTAACAAGATACTCTATACTTAATATACAGTACATGAACTGTACCCATTTTAGGAGATACAGAATAAATATGTGACTTATTTCTTCCTTGAAACATTTTTTTTCTTTTTAGGTTTATTACTAAATTATTGAAGAACTGGACCAATGTGATCATTAAGGACTGTTCTGTATATTTTATGTTCACAAGCCCTACATCACAAACAACACCTAAATAAAAAAGTAAACATCCTTCATCTCTGCTGTGACTTAGTCTGACTATAATATGCACAACAAGCAGCTTCTATAACAGAACTCTATTCCGCTTCATCACTGACAAGAAGTTACTACTCTAATGCATAAACTTGTGGGTGTGTGAGATCTCCATCAGATTTCCTGAGAAAAACATTATACTTTCTTATCAGCAGTGACCTGCCAACAAAAACCTCAACCTTAATGATGCATATGTATTACATACAAAGCAAAGAAAATTAGAATGTTCTAGGATAATGTTAAGAGAGGCCAAGTTAGTAGGCATAAAATGCCTTGATGAGGTTGAAAAGCTCACCGAAAACAGAAAAACTTGGCAAACTACTACACAAGCTCTATGTGATGTTTAACGGCATGGGAAGGATGAGATGTAAGATGTAGAATAATGAACTTACGTGTAAGATATAGGATAATGAACTTAGATGTAAGATGTAGGATAATGAACTTAACTCCAACAGCCAGAAAGGAGACAGAGAGAAGTAAATAAGAAGTGTAGATATCTAAACTACCAGACCATTTTAAAAAAAGGTAGGAACAACCATTATTCTTTAATGGAGCACAGAGTTGTAGTGTGTCAGGTTGCAACTTACTCATACAAAGCTAGATATAAGAAAAAAATATATATTTATGCTGAAAAAAATACTGCTGCTATGTAGGATCTGGAATGTTCTAAACCATTTGTTTCCCATTTGGGCTCCATAAAGTGTCATAAAGCAAGTCTAGATTACATAGAACATAAGAACTATCTGAAGATTTGTAATCTGATGCCATGTGGTTGGCAGCATAGAGTAGTCATGGGGAGTCACCATGGATTTCAAGGGTCTGCGATCTGAAAAATGGTTGCAGAAACTCTGTCTTCAACTACATCTCCTAGGTTTTATTTGTGTGTAGATGCTCTGACATTTCTTCTGTCATGCATATTCTGAAAATTATTTACCTTCAGTGATCATTTTCTGCTGTGAAATTAATGCCTTTCTGATGAGTGAATTTTATCCACCTAACCATCTTTAGTTCCTCAAAAAAAATTATAATCTAATTTGTACAGCAAATGATCAGTTTCTATTTCTGCTATTTAGCTTAAAGAATTTTCTGAAACTAGCATATATTCAACTACAAGCATACTACTACAGTCTCTATAAAATGCATACATGACTGCTAATCTCATGCAAGCTTACACAAACAGGAACAACTCACTAATTGAAATTTGCTGTTTTACTATCTTCATTATTCTGTGGGGATGGAGGACAAATATTTACAAGTGGTGGCCTCCCTTGGGCTGCAAACTGCTCTGCCATTTCCTTTTCAATCTCCACTCGGCGCTGAGAACAGAAAATTATAAAACCAGTCCTCTCAGTTCATAGAACTGTATAAATTATTTGCAACAATCATAAATTATTGAATCATTCTTCCAAATTTTGAGTGTCAATGAATAAGTTTACTCCTGTGAACATATTTGCTAGAACTCAAAAACATGATGTTTTCTTGTTTTATTTTTCAGTTTGTATTATATTATGCTTGTCAGAATCATTACTGACCTTCAAGCTTATTTTAGCATCTTTAAGAAAATACAGATTCATTCAAATGTGCAATAACAACTTATAACTACAACCAACTATATCTTTAGCATTCTAAGCATTCAGAATTAACTTGTACTGTAATATTTGCTATGAAAAAATAACAATGTCACAAGACATCTCAGTAAAAAGAATTTAAATGCTGCCAAATTTATATATAAATACCCAAGGTCCGACAATTAAGTCAGCACTTAATGTTGCACAACAGCAAAGTCTTATAACTCTATACCACTAATCACATGTTCATATTTTTAAGTGCCATGCCACAAGGCATTGGTGAACCTTATTACTCCATTCAGGGTGGTCCTTGATACTCTAATCATATCAGCTGTCTTTCTTTACTTGTGCCACTTGGGACAGCTTGTAAGGTACATTTCTTTGTTTTTTTTTCTTTTTTCACCCTTTGATTTTTTTCTGCAATTGCCAAGGTCTGCGACTTCTGTCTTCTCGTAACATAACCATGAATTATGATTATTTTTCCCTTACCGTTTTTTTTAAAAATTTGTTTTTGTTAAATAATAAGGACTGACAGGGGCTTGCATGTTTTAATCTTTTATTCTTCATTCTAAACCATTATCATGTATAAATCAGCACTATAAGTTATGCAACGACTACTACAAAGCTGTATCTGAAACAAGGAAGATTAATGAAATTTAATGCCATGAGCATTGTAGTTGCGTTGCAGTAAACTAATACTGCTTAACTCTTTCCACCCGTCTGGACCCTACAGGGGCCATGTTCGTTTCACGTCGGCAGCCTACAGGGCCCTATGGGACACCCTGTTTTGTTTCGTTCATATGTGAAATTAACATTTTAGTTAACGACTATCTGCGCATGCCAAAATCTTCCTTTACTTCCGGACACGCCGTTCAAAAAGGAGTTCTTTAAAAATTATCAAGAATTTGTGTTTTTCAGCGACATTTTCGAGACCGACTCAAAAAATGAACACACACACCGGCTCTACAAATGTGACTGCATGTTATTCAGGTAGTGGTAGGCTTGTTAGAAACAGTGCAAAGGCAGCTTTGAATTTATTCAAGTGTATAGATAACAGAAAGACCATAACTGAATCAAGTTCTCACGTGGATGAACCTGTAGTTTTTATTTTCATTTATTTTCATATTGTGTTTTTCAATTGGATATTTACAGCTGTAATGGTAAGTAGAAAACAATTTTATTTGTGTATCATATGTCTTTTTTGGGCTGAAAAGAGATATAGTATATATTAGATGTGATTCATTTGGATTTCACAACAAAATGTGCCAAAGTTAGATTTATATTCAGTTGGAATATATTCAGATTGAGGGTAAGTTGAACATACTTCTTTTTTCTCAGTCCTAAGTAATTTTTTTATTTTTTTTTTGCTCACAAACTTTTCAATTTTTTCGCAACAGTTCTCTTTCTTTGACAAATAACTACATTTATTAAATCCTCATTCATTTCTACTTATTTTGATATATGATACACTTATGTTGAACCCTGAATTAGTTTGTTAAAATTAATTTTAGAGAGGGACCCAAACATTATCGCAACACACGCTAGATTTATAATGTCCGCCCGTACGCCGGTAACATCCGCGTTTTTTTTTCCAGGGTGGAAAGAGTTAAATATTTTAGATAAGTAACCATTATTGATGCAGAACTCTACAAAAAAATGCTACAACTCCAGGACAATTGGTTTCTGGGACTACACAGAATATTGCAGAAAACTGAACTGAACTACAGCTGCTACCAGACACAAAGAAAAAAACCAAAAAAAAAAAAAATAGTAGTAGATTAACGATATTCCATTTTTCTACAGAAACCATGAAAGCTAAAGTACTACTAAGACCACGCACTATGAAAATAAGGACTACATAAACAGCTAATGCTAATGTATAATAAAGTTGAAAACTATAGTAGGGCTAAATGCTGCATAATAAAATACTGTTATAGCCCTTCAAACTTAAGATCATGCTAAAAATAGGACAACCCTCTTTCCTTGTGCCAAAGAACTAGTGCAAAAGTGTTCACTAACAAAAGTTTACAAGTATTTTCTGTGCAGTTGTGTAGCAATTCTTTCTATGAATTACACTAACAGTGGGACATCTAATTAAATAGTCTACAAAGTAATCTTTAGGAATTAATTTTTTTTTCTCCTCATTTCAGTTGCCCTTTCAGAACATCTTTGTGAAAAAGAAAGGGTATCTGTATGTGTTTTCAATGTAACAATAGGGAGTAAAGATACTGACAGATTCAGCAATCAGTGACCCACAGCTGGCATGCTATAATCATGGTTGGTGCACTCTAGCTGACCAAGCCCTGTCTCACCTCTCTAATGGTACCCCAAGTAAAAAACAGGCCTAGCAGGTAATGCCACAGCCTGCACGAGGGTAGAATCTATTAAAGAACCATTGTACACTTCTGCCTTTTTAGCTCCATTCAAGGACTAAAAATATGGCCACCAAAACCAGCTTCCAAGTCAGCATGATACTGCACCTCAACATCTTCACTGATTTGACTGCAAAGAACACTAGCTCACAGTTCCAGAGAGACAGAAGAAGAAGAATGTAACAGTAACCAGGCAGAGAATGTTATGTGATGAAAGTGACTGTTAAAAATGTTTTTCCTATGAAGAGTCCTTTTGGACCCCATGTACAGCCAGTTTTATCATCATCATCATCATTTCATGCCATCTCCCCATGAAAAGTTGGCTGCAATGAATCTCCACTCTGTGCTGTTCCTTGTCTTTGTAGAACACTCGGCCAAGCATGTCCCTATCCATCTCTTGATGTTGTCCACCCGTCTATATCACTGTCATCCTCTTGTTCTTTTCCCTTTGATCTTGCCCTCAATAAAGGTCTTCAATATAGTACTGTGCATGGCCAAAGTATCTTAGCTGTCTTCTTTTTCTTGTAGATTTTCAGTATTTCTCTTTTCACTTCTAGCTGGTTTAGCACTTCACTGTTTGTTTTCTTTCCTCTCCATGGGATATGCCCGATTCTTCTATATATCCACTTTTCATGGGCCCCGATTTTCTGTTGTCTTATTCAAGGTCCAGGCTTCTGCACCATAAAGGAATACTGAATATATGTAGCATTTTATGAGATGTAATCTCTGCAGCTGTGACATTTGTTTCCACGTAAGGATCTTCCTCATTCTGCTGAAGGTGTTTTTTTGCCAGACCTATTCTTCTGTTAATTTCCATTTCACATTTTCCATCCCCTGAAGCTTTTCACCACTTTTATATTTTATCTTAATAATAACAACAATAGAGCTTTATAGTTACGATAATCTTGCTTGTGTGGAGTGGTGGATTTTGTGCATATCTGTGATACAAATGGATAGACAGTTCAGCTAACCCTGCTGATAAGTGATTTTTTTACTGCACATATTATTCTCAATGAGGATATGATGACGAGTATCACTGTCTTTGAACTCCCACACAGTCTGTATTTGCTTTGATCTCTTCTTCAGTACACAGAAGCTGATGACACCAGTTCTATGTTGTTTTGTGATTAATCTTGTGCCTTTAAAACGTGATACTTGTTGCTGACTCCACTTGTGGCTGACTCCCAGATCTTTTTGTTCCATGCTGAGATGTTGTGTCATCAGGTGTTGTTGACATCTTCACTTCCACTGGTTTCCATGAGGATGTTAAAAATGTCTGTCTGGTCTAACATATCTAACCAGTTGGTACTGTCAATACAGCCATCTCTCCCTGTCAGTCAATGTACCACTTCATGTCCAGAAATCTCCACACACTCCAAGATAAAGCTGAAAGTGAATGCTCTAGTCATTAATCCCCTGCGATAGAGAGAATTCCCTCCATGGTAAATCAATGGATTGTTTTTTTCAAATATATTACTTCACTTAAGAATATGCAGCATTTACTAAACTGAATACTTGGTTTCATAACAGAAGGCCGTGTGACTGATATGCTGCTTAAAGGTGTACAGAAGGTAAAAAATAATCACGGCTCTTGTTTATTTGTAACAGACAATTTTGCCGCAGGTACCTGTCAATAGAAGGAAGAAGATCAAGAGGAAGACCGAGAGAAATGATACTGGACAGTCTGACAGGATGGTGTGAGAGGAGATCACCAACTGAGCTGATGGCCTGCATGAAGGATCATGTACTCTGGAAAAGCATAATAGTCAGTCGGCACGGCACCTGATGATGATGATGATGACCTGTCACCTGCTTGTGGGAGTTTGTTCAACAGTTTCTCTCATGGATGATGCCACTACCATTATTTGATCTGGCATAACTGAACACAGTAACAACAAATCATGACTGTACTGTACAGTCTAGTCTCTAGCAACAGTGCTGTCTACCATCAAATTTAGTCTATGTTTCCTCCTCAGCTGATGAAGTGCTCCAGCACAACAGCTGTCCATGTGGTAGTTTTCACCAGTTTTTCTAGATATTGTAGCTACAAGAAAGATCTCTAATTGATAGTACACACATTCTTGCATTTCAATTTTGGACTTCTTTGTGAACTTTCCTTCAGAAGTTTGCCATGTAATAATTACTTCAGGATACAGTTGTCATCTGAAAATAATGGGAGATGAGAGTAAATGATGGTGATGCCAGACTGTATTTCAGCACAGAATTTGTGTCATCAGCTGCTGCTGCATCCTAATACATTAATGAGGAGATTAGAGAAGCCATGGACTTGTTCTAGGTAACAAGTAAGATGATCCTAACTACTATACTCTTTCCATATACAACAAACACCTTTTTGCTACATGTCTGGGCCTAAAAAATGAGGGTGTGTGCTACACATAAAAGATAGATTAGAGATATGAGCAATTTATGTGTGTGTAATATTTTTTTTTCATCTGAGATCAGAATTTAATGGTGAACCTCAGATGATCTACTTTTCTCAGAAGAACAAAAAATTACTAGAAACTGCTATTTTTTATGGAATTGTTTGATATTTTACACTTAAAAAAAATTTACATGAAATATGAATATTTTTTAGTTGTTTTTATTTAGTGAAAGTGGTAATTTTTGCTTTTAATTACAGATGAATCTGTTTTACAGTGACAGAAAGAGTGCAACCAACAGTTGTTCAGCTCTGCTCTTTTAAAAGAGTCAAGCATCAGGTGGTCACTGAATCTGTTATGAAGTGCAGAATCAGCAACATTGTGAAGGGAACTGAAGATGATGCAGTTTATGAAGACTTGACTGATAGTTGCAGTGAAGGAGAGTTTGCTGCATGATTTCTGAACCACACTGTCTGATGTTGAGAGTGAAGAGTTCTATGGTTTTTATGTTGAATGACTATGGCTGGTGTTGGGGGGGGGGGGGGGGGGCTTGTGCTTATTTTTTTAATTTCTGAAGAAAACACTTTTTTTCAGCTTCCAAAAACTGGTGCATGTTAAACATGGGGGCAGGTTATACATGGAAAAATATGGCATAAGAGACACTATATTAATTACCCAAGAGTTTCTGATAAAATGGACAAAGAAATATAAAAAAAAACTAAATCCCTCAAACACCTAAATGACATAAAAAAAATAACCAACCAATAATACCTAAATAAAAGCAAGGTAAAACATGTCAAAAAATCCAAATACAGATTTGCTGCAACAAAATATTAATGGCTATAATAACATAATGGATCATATAAAATAATGATTTTTTTTTTTAACCATAACAGAAAGCTAATCTGAATGTATGAAACAACCAGTACAACAGTCATGCAAAAAATTAAAAAGATACTAAATATTTTATAATTTAAATGTTCTTGATAAATGTCATAGATAAAACTTCTACAGCATACATGACACCTTTAAAATGTCAGCATTTTGCTTCATATTCTCCCAGCATAAGAATTTTTATATAATTATTTTCCTTCTATTTATCCAAATATCAACCCCAAATTTGGACTCTCAAAAAATTTATCTACGAGATAAAGCTCCCTTTATCCTGCTCATTCTAATCATGTGGTCATTATGAAAACACTTTTTTTTTTTAAATCCCCAAAGCTTTCTTTATAAACTGATCACTGGTAAAACCTTGCTGACTATCATGTGTACAACATTCTAAGTTTCTCATGCATCTCCCACTTTCACTGAGCAAAGGTTTATCATAATTCTCTTACAAGGAAACCACTTCTAGTAAAACTAAAATAGAAAGCATTATGTACACAAGCATCTAACTATGCAGGCAAAGCACTGAAGCCATTTAGTACAAACGATCTGATTCTCCTTAAAATGTGAACTCTGAAGGGCAAGAAAGAAAACATTTTATATGGAATAAATAAGAAAAGAACATCCTTTATTGGCAATAAAACAAAGAATATAACAAAAACATATAGCTGTGAAACATAACTGAGAAAAAGAAATGCTGTGTAGTATGATGAAGTTTTACAAAATGCAGTAAGACAGGAAGATGAAGAGGAATAGTGCAGTCAAAAGTGATAAAACAACCAATATTTTGGCAAAACACTTCCTTCAGATACAATATAAATGACAAAAACAACAAATAATTGCAAGAAACATACAAAGAATTATAAAATAAAACACTGCATTCAGATAATCAATACAGAAGAATTTTTTTTTTTAATTCAACCACAATGCCAAAGTGCTGATGATCACATGTCTTGCCACAACCTTTATATTCACAGTATTCTCTGTCAACCCTTGTCACTAATTCTTTTCCTTACCATGATAAACTCTTCAATATTTTTTTTCCTCTTCATTTATTCTACTTTCTCTTCTTTTTTTCCTGCCTGTAACAATGTGCATGAACTGTCATGTTCTTTTCATGCAGCATTCACTTCCTTCATCTGACAGCATATTAAGTGCCCACCAAAACGCTTGTCTGAAGGAAGCTGCATACCTCTTACATTCTCTGTAGCAGAGAGTTTCCTGTATGTACCATATCTCTTCTACTGTACGCTCAAACAAGTGGATCTCTTTGACATTGATGATTACTTGTGTGTTCATAACTTGTCTCCCAATTGCAGCTCTCAAGAATTTTTAATGTACCTCCAAAAACTAATAATTTGAAAGCAATGAAACAAAATATCACACAATGACGGAAAAGTTTGAAACATTACATGCTGGTGAATACACCAAGAACAATAAAATAACAGCTCAACAGACTGATTAAAACAACTTAAAAATGGGGAAAGTGTATGTCAAATGATGTTAGAAAAACACTGACAACAATAAAACAGAACATCTTGTGCTCGTACGGACAAAACAGAACAACAATATCCATACACTGCACACAGAAGGACAAAACTGAGGACACAATAATGAACATCACATGTTGAAGGAAAACACAGAGAATAAAAAGACAAAAATGCATCATTTGGAAAAAATATATAAATTATATAGAGAAAATATAATTAATTAATTAATCTTAATAACATTAAGAAATAAAAATTATGTAAATACATTATTATGCTTGTGACAGAACAATGAAAACAACTGCATAAAACATCCATATATATATATATATATACACACACACATTTTTTTATTAGTTTTTTTAAGAATGTTGAGTATACACACATTTTTTTTATTAGGTTTTTTAAGAATGTTGAGGATTTTAAACTCATAAAAAGTTTATCTTAGTGTTCACTAGCATATCACTGGTCAATGAAAACTGTCAAATGTTGGACAAATAATCAGTTTTAAAAAATGTATCTAGAAAGATTTTAGATCACAGAAAACTGAACAAATTCAGAAAAACAAAAAATACCGTCTTGAAAACATGAAGATTATAATGTTCAGGAAAGCAAAATCTAAATTTAAACAATTTTACTTTTATATGGTGAAACTGTCAGACAAGACATAAGCAGATACAGATATCTGCACACTGAAGATCATAAGCTGCAAACAAAGAGTAATGATACTCACCACTGCTTCCTCCTCTTGTTGCTCCTCTTCTGCAGCAGTCAGTTCTTGAGCATTGGCAGGTTGTCCACAGCGATGGCCAGGAACACATTCAGCAGTGTGTCCGGGATTTAGTTAAGAACAACTTCAGTGAATTGGTGACATTTATTCAGAGATTTATACCTTTACAAAAAAAATACTTTTTTGCATCTTTTTGGAACACACTGAGGTAGTTTGAGTAAATTCTTCTGCAGCAGAGTGTTTCAGTGAAAACATTAAGCATAAAAGAGTACGCACGAACTGAAACTGCTCGGCCCCACCCACACACACACACAGAGAATTCATAACAACGTGGACTCCATAACACACCTTGCAAGGCCTGTACTTTCTACAGATATTCAACTGCCCCAAACTTGGCTTTGGGGAAACAAATGAAGGGTGGAAGACTCTAGGACATAGAAGAAGGTAACTTCTATGGATGCTGAAATTTGTAGAGATGACCTGCCTCCTTATCTAGATGCCTATTTTATGTAACTGAATACTGCAGGAGCAGAAGAAGAGGGAGAGAGGAGGAGGAGGAGAAGAAGAAGAAGAAAAAGCAGCAGCATTTGTCCACTCTCTTTTAAATTGCATCTATTGTCCTCCAGTCAGATTTTCATTCCCACCTTAAATGACATCTTTCTCAGAATCTGAGCTTTTCTTCCATGTGTCTTTCATCAGGTTTTATGTATGCATTCTTCCTAAACTTCATACCTAGCTAATGAATGTCTAAAAAGAAAGCTGTTTTAGAGTTATTTTACTTCTATTTTTAAGCGTACCACTCTGCCTTCAAAACTATTTACACACTTTCATTATCTTATTTTCAAAAGTATAATATATGAGACAACTTAGATTCACATAAAAAGAAGAGATAAAGTCAGAAATGACCCCATGAGGACATAAACTGGAGTAACTACATTCAGAAACAACAAGTCAAAATGGTCTAGCCACATGACAGAAAAATGATGATGAAGCCCAAACCTGTGGCAGTGAAGGAATGACCTGTGTCTGACTCTGCCAATGCTATACAGCTCTTCTTGTGATCACACTAGCAACAGTTCTTTTGAAATTATCATTTGTTATTTCACAGGGTTCTCCCAGGCTCTTTGCATTACATACAGAACTTCACATTGACATTTTGTACTCCAGCATAACCCCAGCCTTCAGTGTTAACACAGGAACTCTAATGAAGGAAAATGCTCAATGATGATTGATGAATCAAGGAATATGAATCTGCAAGATCTCAAAAATAAGATATACAACACTGTCATTCACTAATTCTGTCTATGAACTGCAGTAAGCACAATTATTCCATAATTCATTACATACTGTCAAAAGAAAAGTCATGCCAGTTGTGCTATTCTATTGGAGTTATACCTCACCGTGAATCTCATGAACAAGTATTCCCGTTTCACCCAGGAAAGTCTTCTTGACCATTACACACTTCAACTCATTTGGTACAACCACACTGCCCATGTCTACAGACCTCTGTACACCTTTTGTAGAGCATCTTGCCTGTCAGTCCCCATGAACTTAAAAGTCACGTCCCTCCTGTCTTGGAAGTCTATCTGTCGACTACTCCAACTTGCGTACCCAATTCACAGGTCATGCCTACTTGATTTGTGTCAAAAGTGACCTTTGGGAAAGGTTCCAAAGAAGAGTAACCAATGCTACTCAAAGCATCAGCTTTATATCATGAGTTATGTCCCTTGTCACAGTTATGCCATGATATGACTGTCACGAGAGAGTTTACCTCAGAAAACACACATGCTAGGTATGGCAGAAAACGGGAAGTTGCTCACATAAAAAATGAAGGAAGCAAACCACCAAACTTTATCAAGACGTGTAATTTTTGTTCTTCCCAACACTGAAAGGTGCACAAGCAAGGAGACAAGACATGGCAGCAATACATAAAAGATTAAAGCCACTACAACATTAACTCTTCCCGTACTTTTAGTCAAATTTTTTACCCTTCCGGCTTTCTGATTTGTGCTAAAGGTCAGAATATCGATCATGGTTTGTTTCAATAAAAGAACTGGTGTAACATTTAGATTGTACATATTTCATTCGCGTTTCCGGTGACACTTTTCAAAATGGTGAAAGAGTCCTTAGTTACGAGCGATGCCGAGCAGAAAAAGGAAGAGAAACACCAAAAATTTTCAATTTTTGATGACGTAGATAGGGCTATGGACATGCCCTGTGACCACTCCACTGCTCTTGAATGTATTCCAAGTAGATCTAAACATATTAGACGACTGGAGAAGTAATTAGGAGATTATTTCAGACGTTAATTTAGTGAGAATGCAACATACAATCACAATACGAGATCAACAAGTAGATCTAGAGATCTCAGATGGTAAGTAGTGTAAATCTAGACCTAGCCAATGGTGAACTGGGCACAATCATTGTCTAAAAACATCACATTACTTCTTTTTTCCTAAAAAACTCTGCATTTATGAAATGTTCATACATTTAGTTATATTTTGAAACATAATAAGTACACGGAAGTACATGTAAATACTGATTTACACTCCTTTTTACAAATATACCCCCTGTACATATCAAGAACCGCGCTTTTATTCTGGCACCCAACTGAACGTCCGTGTTTCTTCCTGCGCTACAGGAAGAATCAATTCAAATGAACAAGTCATAAATCATAATAATCAATTTTCTAAGGTCTATAATAGGTTTCATTTAAATTTGTGTTAATTCCTCAGCCAAAACTCCCAATTTCTGGTAAATTATCACGGAAAAATCTATAAAGATGAGTCAAAAATTAGCTGCAAATCAAAGGAGGTAATCACTGAAAAATACAAAGATGAGCCCAAAAGTAACTGCTAATCAAGGGAAGTAACCAATTAAAATATGTGAAAATACTTTTTTCGCACTCGTCTTTTCATATAATTTTCAATAGTTACATCCCTTGATTAGCTATTACTTTTTTATTTTCCTTTGTACAATGAAAATGAAAACAGATGCATGAAATTTTGTTGGCAGCTACAGAGAAAAGGATACAGTTTCCAAACAGAACCAAGACAATAAAGTAAGCAGAAAAGTACATTCCCTGTCCTTCTATTCCACCGTGGGATTCAATGCCTTTGTACATCACCTCGTTCCAGTCCTCTCCTGTCAGAATCTGAAATAAAAAAAACACAAAAAGACAATGGACTAAGAGTGTTAGCAGATGAGAAGGTGATGAGTGATAAAGAGATGAGGATAGGGGAATATAAAAAGTATGGGAGACTCCCACTGACCTTACTGATTAGCATCAACCATCCTTTAGATCTTCGTGCCAGGCAGTTACCTGGTTTGCCTAAAGCAGTGCATAGGGTAAACAAGCTACAGCATAGGGCCTCACAATTTGCAGACCCTTCTGATGTAAGTCTTTAACATGGAAACTTCAAGATTTCTTTAAAGTATAAACTAGGAAAAAAGTAGGAACAGCTTTATTACTTAATGAGCACACAGCTGTGACATTTCGGTGTGAGCCTTAATTGTACAAAAACATACAGGACAAAGAAATAGAGAGGAAATAAAGTATAAATTCACATGAATGTTATGTAAAAAAAACATAAAATAAAATAAAACACATAGAGCACATAGCTGTAACTTGTAAGAAGTTGTGGCTTGTCCAACGCTGTGTTCAGAAATGCGCACAGTGGAATGTAGAGAATATTTAGATTAAGACTTGTGATGTGTGATAGGTGGGTCATAACTGAGAGTGGTGGGTTGGGAAACCATGGAAGGGAGATAGAGTGATACAATGGTAGCCTAGCTGGGAGAAGGTTAAATAGGTGATTATAGTTGGGGTAGAGGGGTTGTAATTTGATGCTATGAGGAGATTCTGAACTATGTGTAACAAGTGAGAAAGGAGTGGAACTTATTGGGGAGGGATTGTGGAAGAGGAGAACATTAGGTGTAGCTGAATAACGAGTTCAAGCCATGTGGTTCCAGCATCTCATATTCCTGAATATACCAGTTCTCAAGCGCTAGACGACTTCTGTTATCTGTATAACATTGTCTGATGGCTGTTATCAGAAAATCAGATTTCCCTTTGTGGTTGGGGCCATTAAAATGATTTGGGACCGGTTTCGAAGCATGCTGGGTGATATCGTACAGATGTTTCTGCATGCGGTCCCCTAATCTGAGCCAGTTTCACCAATATAAGTTATCCCGCATATTTTGCATACAATGACATATATCACACTGCAGGACTCACATGTGAATCCCTCATGAAGACTGAGGACAGTTTTGGGAAAGGTGATCATTTTCATTTTCCAGACTACAGGTATTCTTTTAGCTGTTAACAAATCCAGCTGCCTGTGTGGGTTATTGCTATTCAGACCCAATGCTATATAGTTGTATCTACAAGTGTTTGTCACCGTTTTGTTGTTCTATACAAAGTGTGCTCTTTTGGTGAGGTTCTGTGGCAATTTTAATGTGTATGTCTCTTTTGGTGAGGTTCTGTGGCAATTTTAATGTGTATGTTCATTGTTTATATATGTGCTATGGATTTAGGCTGCCTAATCTGTTCTTGGTACATTAAAAAATTGTCTATGGAACCTGGGGGTGAAAAGACGCCAGTCCGATGAGGCAAATCAGCGACCCATAGCTGATATGCCAGCATCAGGGTTAGCAAACCATAGCTGACCAAGACCTTGTCCCACCTCTCCGTGGTATCCCTAGCAACAGCCCTAGCCTGGCAAATGGGGCAGGGATCGTCACAGCTCCCATAGTGTGGAGTCTACTAAAGAAGCCTTGCACACCCTTGCTTTTTTAGCTGTACTCCGAGACTGAAAAGATAGCTGCCATAACCCCGCTCCCGTGCCGATATAATGCTGTGCCCCAACATCTTCACAGCATCGGCTGCAAAGAACACAAGTTTGCAGTTACAGGGAGATAGAAGATGAGACAAGACAGTCTATGGAACCTATCATCTGTTGCCTTCTTCTGTTCAGACATATCTTATATATAAAGGCAATCTGAAATAAAAGCTGAAATAAACTGCTATCTAGACAAAAAAAACATGATTACTGCACTTGGGTATTCAGACAAGGACACTTGGACATCCAGATAAAAGGATTTATAACACTTGGGCATCCAGATAAAGAAAGATTATAACATTCAGACACCCAGATAAAGATTTTTACATATCAGCACCCACATAAAAGAAAGATTAAAACATTTAGACACCCAGGTAAAGATTTTTACATACGAGCACCCTCATATAAGAAAGATTAAAACATTTAGACACCCAGATAAAGATTTTTACATATGAGCACCCACATAAAAGAAAGAGTGTAATACTTAGACACCAAAATAAAGAAAGACACCTAGGTAAAGAAAGCTTATAACAACTGGTCACCTGGATAAAAAAAAAAATTACGGCAGCTGTTCTCTTGGATAAAAGAATCATAACATGTTGAAAACTGGATAAAGATTATGACAAATGGTCACCTGCATAAGAAATAAATATTAACAGTTGGGTACCTGCACAAAGAAAAATTCTAACATTTGGATGCCAGATAAAAAAAATAATAACAGATACCCGGATAAAAAAAAAATTACAACAACAGACACGTGGTTAAAAAAAATTATAACAATAGACACCTGGATAAAAACAACATTTTTCTTTAACTCTTTCTGTGCCCACTGGCAAAATTTTACCATGTCCGGTTTGTCCGTCGAGTGCCGTTTGGTAAAATTTTAACACTTGTTTTGTGTCTAAAAGATGGTGTAATTTTTTAATTGTACACGTTTTATTTGCCATGCCCAGCGAACTTCATAGTTCGATCTGAAGTGTGCCTAAAAACGGAGTGAAAATGGGTCCTTCTTTGGAGAAATTTCAATATTTTGTGTGATTTCTGAGGCATACGGACAAGCCCTACGACCAGACCACTGTTCATGAATGTGCCCCAAGTAGATTTTGACCTATAAAATGCTATAAAACAGACTGAAGAAGTAGTTAGAAGGTTATTTCAGACATTACTGTACTGAGTTTGCTACATACTATCACATGATGAGATCAGATGAAGCTACAGGTCGATATATACATCGCCAATGGTAGATCTAGACCTACCCGATGGTAAGTAGGACACAATTATCAGCTAAAATCATCACACTACTTCATTTTCCTAAAAAAAACTCTTCATTCTTACATTTACAGATATTTTGATGCATAATACATATACTTTTATCATGGAAATACTTTGTTATTTCAATTTTACAACTATAGCCCCTATACAGATCAAGACTCGTGCTTTTACTCCGGCACCCAACTGAATGTCCGTGTTTCTTCCCATGGCACAGTAAGAGTTAAATTTGACTGCATGGCAATAAACAGCTGCAGCAAGGATTACACAGCATGACTAGCAAACACAGGGACAACCACCACATTCAAGACTTACTTGAAATACTGTCAGCAAGGCTATAGGGAATGTATCAAAGTGGGCAGATGGCCGGCCATCTTCAAAGTTCATTCTAAAGTGAAGAGATAGGACATGAGCATTCTGAGATAACACTCTCTTCAGTATTTATACAAGAACTATAGAGTTTTTTTTTTTAATATAAACTGTACATAACATATGGAATATTTAATGTGTCCAAGAAATGCAGTCTCAGCTGTGACATCCTTTTCTTCATTTACTAGGGCTAGCTTTAGTATAGGACTCTTGCCAGGCTACTCTTTGTCCTAGGTAATGATAACTACCTTCATACCTCTTCTTATATCCTATATATATCCTATATCCTTCCCATGCCGTTAAACGTCACATAGGGCTCGCAAGGTAGTTTGCCAATTTATCCTGTCTTCGGCGAGTCTTTCAACCTCATCAAGGGATTTTATGCCTGTTAATTTGGCCTCTCTTAACAATGTCCTCTTCAGAGTTTCATGCGGTTTGCCTCTTTTTCTATGGCCTGTTGTGTTTCACTTGATAGCTTGTTTTGGGATTCTCTGATCGTTTCCTCTCATTACGTGACCAACATATGTCCATCTCCTTTTTCTGATCACCCGTGAGACTGGTTGTTGTTCAGTCATCTGTCTTATTCTGCATTGTTCTTGAATTTGTTCCACTTTATGCTGAGTATTTTCCTTATGCATTTGTTTTCAAAAGAGTCTAATTTCTTGTCTATTTCTTTAGTTGTTTTCCAACTTTCGCATGCATAAATGAGGGTGGATATTACATTTGAATTGAAAAGTCTTAACTTAGTTTTTGTGCTTATAACTTTTGAATGCCATATGTTTTCAAGATTCTTGAACATCGATGCTGCTTTTGCAATTTTAATTCTAACTTCCTTTCTGGTGTCACCATCCTGGTCTATGTAGCTGCCAAGGTATGCAAATTGATTGACTTCTTCAATATCTGTCCCTTCTATGTGTATTTTTCCATTCTGATTAATGGGAATTTTCATAATTTTTGTTTTGTCCTTGTTAATTTCAAGTCCTATTTTGCTAGCCAGTGAAGACAGGCTGTCTGTTTTTTCTTGCATAGAATTCACATTGTTACTGATAAGAGTTATGTCATCAGCAAAATCAAGATCTTCTAGTTGGGTCCCATGTACCCAGTCAATACCTGTGTTACCTGTGCAGCATTTTTTAATTATGAAGTCTATTGTAATTCCAAAAAACAAAGGAGACAGTATACATCCTTGTTTCACACTTGTTTCTGTCTGGAACCATTCACTCATCCCTTCTTCTGTCTTGACTGCACTCAGTCTGCTCTTTTCTTTTCAATAAACCTCATGGATAACCGAGCATTACTAAAGATTTTGTTGTAAAATACTGGCTTGTCTTACCACCATTTTCTTCAAAATATGAATCTATTCTTACAAAACTAAAAAAAAATTGAAAATGATTCTTTAAAACCTGTAGTATAAAAATTAAAAAAGAAAATATTCAACAAAATATTTCACTTACTCTCCTCCAAAGAGCTGCATGCCCAGAAGAGCAAAAACAATAATGAAGAGGAAGAGGAGGAACAAGAGGCTGAGGATGGACCTCATACTGCTGAGTAATGAAATGACTAAATTTCTCAAGGAGGCCCAGTATCTGTGGAAAAAAAAATAGGGGCACATGTCAAAAAACTGACAGACCAGTCTCTCTTTTAATCCAGAAGAATTTACAACATGTAGTTTACTGAGTGGCAACTAGATTATATTTACATACAAACAGTCTCCACTTTTTGACACCTGGCATTAACATCAGTTCTTCTGACCATCAGTCCAGTAACTCCTATCTGTAAATTTACAAATAGATTTTTAGAATATCTCTCTCTCTCTGAACCATAAGTGCCCAGAGCACATTGGACTTCCGCAAGGGTTTTCCACAAATGCCTGTCCTTTGCCTTTTTTATCCGCTCCTGCCCAGGTGAGCCCTGTATCACTCAACATCCTCTCTGTTGTTCTTCTCCATGTCCTTTTTTTTAGAATATAGTACATATTTATTTTAATGTCTGTGTACAAACTATAAAGGCATTCTAATTTATTTCAATGTTTAAAACATGTGTGTCTACTGACAGTAAAATACTGCAAAATCACCACTATGATAATCACTTTACATACATTTCATTTTCCAATGGGGTTTGGAGCCATCAGAAAGCAAAGGACTACCTACGTGTGCCGACAAGTCAAGGAAACTATGGACACTAACACCATATCCCTATGTGCCTCTAAGCCATGACAGGGTTACCTTAACCTTTTTTTTTTTACCTCTTACCTGTGTGTGCAAGAACTACTGTACTGTACCCTCTCTCTCTCTCGTGCGCACACGTGTGCGTGCATGCATGGGTGTGGGTGTGCGTGCTGTTGCATCTGTACACTATAAGGATGCGCAGTGTTAGTGCCTTCACATTTTAGGCCACTACAGAATTTTAGATAGGGATATCAGCACTTGTCCTCCCTGCCTGTCCCCAGGTACCCATTTTTCTGGGGAGACTGGGTTGACCTTAGTGCAAGTTGCTCCAAAAAATAATTCTGCCCAAATGCAAAATGAAATCAGGGACCCGACTGGCGGGTGAGTGTAGCTTCAGGATGTGGCTCAACAGAAATGAGGAATAACATGTAAGAATCATACCTAGTCACTTTGAAAATCCTGAGTAAACGAAGAGCCCTGAGAACGCTGATACCAAAGGAGGAGCCCGTTTTGAATTCTGACCAGATGACCTCTACAATACTTCCAACGATGACCTGTGATGGAGACAGAAGACAACACCATTATAAAAATGTCACATCCATTCATCAATTATGTTTCTCTCTGCCGACAGGCCTTGAAACTTATATTTTTCCATGTCGTACAAGCTCTGATAGTTCTGATTAAATCAGCTACCTTTTTTCTCTCATTCCGCTTGGACAGTCTGCTCAAATACTTTTCTTCGTGCTTTCCTCTTTCTTTCTTTTTCTTCTCCAATGAATTTTCCAGTGAATGTCAGATGCTCCTTATGTTATTCTCTCACGATTTGCCCAAAGAACTGTGACTGCCTTTTCTCCTATGAGTGTTAGTTTTCTCTGTTGTACAACATAAACTTCCTCATCTATTTTTAATTCAGTCAGTATATTCTGTGCATCTTCTTCAAAATAACTGTTGCCTGCAAAAATTGCTTCAACTGTTTGTCTACTGTTGAAATTTCACTTACAAAGGTTAATATTGGTTTCATATTCTTACTTTTAAGGACATTCGTCTATTTATTAATATCTTCTCCATGTCTTAAAAAAGCTGCTGCTTTTGACTTTCCAATTCATAATTTTATTTCAGCTGTGCATCTGCTGTTACTGTTTATTCCAAAGTACCTGAATTTAAGTACCTGTGTCATTGCCTTACTTTCTGCATGAATGCTGCACTTTGGTACTGTTGAAACTCTATATCTTTTAACATTATTTCCATACTGTTGCTATACAAGATCAGGTACTCTTTTATTGCTCCTTTCAGCAATTTTGATCAATAACTTTTGTATAACGCTTTCACTTTCTCTTATAAGCACTGTGTTTCCTGTACATCTTAGATTATTATTATCAAAATATTCTGTTTTCAGTCTTTTCAAACAAGGCACTATTCTAAAACACACACACGCACGCACGCACACATACGCACACACACACACACACGAAAGAAACAAACAAACCATGCAACAAACTTTCTTATTGCTGGATCAATCTATCCATCCACTTTTCACATACAAACTCATACATTACAAAAGCACAGACTATACCCATAACTATGAATAAATACTATTTCCACATACTGTTGTCTAAATATTCATCTACAGTCACATGCATACTGTCACACAGTCACTGAGAAAATGCTAAAAGTGGAACAAAAAAATACATATTTCATATACATACATCATTTTGCAACTACTAGATACAAAAACTTTTACATGGCATAGCAAGGGTATATAATTAAATACATAATACATAATACAAAACCTACACTAAAAACAAAAAAAACAGGCATATAGACAAGAGAAAAACCAATCATTATCAGCCCCTTCTGTTTAAGACTGCTTACTCACCACACAGTCAAAAATGTTGAAAGAGCTCTGGAAATATATGCGGACACCTAAAGCATACATCTTGATGGACATCTCAAATATGAACAGGCCCAAGAAGGCATACTCTGATATGTCTGAAAAAAAAAAAGGTAAGGGAATCCACTTGACATTTGGTCACTGTTTCAAGAAAATAACCATAGATAACAGTTTTAAATCTTTTAATTTCTTCTTCTTCTTGAAATATTCTCTGATGTCAATATCTGTAGAGAACATAACAGACCATTTTAACACTGTCAACACTACCATGCAGTCTGATATTGGTGATGTCAAGTATTTCTCTTTCTTGAATGCTAAGTAATGTAAAACTGGAAACTTTCTAAAGTTTCTTTTTTTTTTTCTTCCATGACTCTAAAACTGAGGCTTCTTAAAAACAGCACCACAACAGTACATCTAGCAGAAAGGGTTATTTAATACAGTGTGCATATCAGTACAAGACTAAATGTGACCCATCCAAAAAAAGAAAAAAAGACAAGAATAAACATTTTATTCTTATACAAGTTTTTACTTTTACAAATAAAAGAAATAATGAATGCTGTAAAACTGCTTCTCATAATAATGGTAGACAAAGGGGGAAGGTTTAGTTTTACAAAACAACACAGGGAGGGAGGAAAATGAGAAAAGCAAATGGAAGAAAGTATGAAAGTAAGATGAGAATGTATAAATGAAAAACATACAACATCCAATATTCTGGCGTGTCTTTTTCGAAGATTATATACAAGAACAACACAACACATAAATAAAAAGAAGAAAAATAAAAATAGAAAAACTTAGCTTTGTGGCATCCTCCTTCTAGGTACAGAATCCACTGAATGTGCCCTAAAGATGGGGGAGAAAATTGGAGGGATGGATCGGCTGTCAGCGGGCGTTTAGGTGGTGAAAAGGAGAGAACATTGTGGGGAGTGGGCAGGAAAGCGGCTAGGAAGCTATGAAAACCTTGTGGTTGCTAGAGAAGGAAGGGAAGGGAGAGCTGGGAGATGACGCTAAAACTTGTGAATGAAAAACTGCAGCAAAACGAAAAACTCTCCTGGAAAATAAGCAGCCTTAGAACAGCTGTCTCCACCCAGAGCTGGAATTAACAATAAATGTAGCTTCCTTTGAACTTCTTCAGATTTCCTCCTACTTTTTGCTATTCATGCTCTACTTTCTTGTCTTAGCCCCACTCATTTCGCTGCAGTATTTTCATTCACAAGTTTTAGCATTATCTCCCCCCCCCCAACCTTTCTTCTCTAGCAACCACAAGGTATTCATAGCTTCCTAATCTCTTTCCTGTTCTCCCCCCCCCCCCCCCACTAATGTTCTCTCCTTTTCAGCACCTAAATGCCCGCTGACATACAATCCATCCTCCATTTTGTTCCTTGTCTTTAAGACGCATTCAGTGGATGCAGTACCTAAGAGGAGGACGCCCCAAAAAAATGTTTTCAATTTTTATTTTTCCTCTTCTTATTTATATGTTGTGTTGTTCTTGTATGTAATCCTTGAAAAAGGCTTATGCCGATATACTGGATGTTGTATGTTTTTCATTTATACATTCTCATCTTACTTTCTTCCATTTGCTTTTCTCATTTTCTTCATTCCCTCTGTTGTTTTGTAAAACTGAACCATACACCTCTGTCTGCCTTTATTACTTTTGCCAATGAAATGTTACACTCACCATTTTTCTCCTCTCTGAGACCCAAAATTATGCTTCCAAGAGTTGTCATAAAACATAAAAATTTCCTCATAATCACAATTCAAAACTCAACATAGAAATAATTTTGTGACATCATGAATCATGTGTTGTAACTTTTTCCGTGGCTTTGGTCACTGTAGCGATGCTTCCGGTTTTCCGATTTGTACGTATGGTCAACTACGTATATATCAACTCTTGGTTTGTTTTACTAAAAAAATCAGTGTAACATTTAGATTGTACATATTTCGTCCGCATTTCCGGTGACACTTTTCAAAATGGTGAAAGAGTCCTCAGTTACGAGCGATGCCGGGCGAGAAAAAGGAAGAGAAACCTGTAGATACCACTGCTCTTGAATATATCCCAAGTAGATCTAGACATGTTAGACAACTGGAGAAGTAGATAGGAGGTATTTCAGACATTAATTTAGTGAGATTTCAACACAGAATCACAATACGAGATCAACAAGTAGATCTAGATATCTCAGATGGTAAGCAGTGTAGATCTAGACCTAGCCGATGGTGAGCTGGGCACAATCATTGTCTAAAAACATCACATTACTTCTTTTTTCCTAAAAAACTCTGCATTTATGAAATCATACATTTAGTTATATTTTGAAACATAATAAGTACACAGAAGTACATGTAAATACTGTGTTTCATTCAATTTTATAACTATACCCCCTATACATATCAAGACCCGTGCTTTTATTCTGGCACCCAACTGAACATTCGCGTTTCTTCCTGTGGCACGGGAAGAGTTAATCCTTAGCACTTCACCGTTTTGATCATTTTCTGCTGGGCACCATTGTAAACATCCACATGCACTGCACTGAGACTAAAACATTATTACAGTAACAGTTACGAAATTTAAAAATGAGCTCACTTACACAAGAACTGCACATGCCACTCTGGCTGGTTGTAATGCTCTGAAGCAACAGAGACTGTGTTGAGGAGGACGAGGACTATCACTATCCAGTAAAACAGCTGACTTTTCACCAGACGTCGAACAGAGTAGCGGAATCTTTTCTCTGCCTGCCAGAAAGTGGCACACTTCCCTGTCGCTTTCCTCTTCTTCAGATTTTTTGCAAAAGAGTTCCCTGGAAGAGATGGAAAATAATGTATTTCAGTCATCTAAATGATAAAAACTCTTTCCTCACATATACTACTTTATAAAAAAAAATTACAAACAAAATAACTGTTTATATAGTTTTATCCTACCTTCTGGAGATTCAAATTTTAAACTGAAACAGAAGCTAAATATAGGCAGCCGTCACATTGTTTCCTGGTAAAATCATGGTGGTTGTGTTTATTATAAAATTGTTTATGTGGACTTGAGATTTTTATTCTGATGGGAGAAGGGTTCAGATTCTGATGAAATTCATTCTTTTTTTTTTTTCATTTACTGGAGTCTCTGATAACTGTGCTTCATCATCATCATCATCATAAATACTAACAACATATCAGAGGAGCTGCGTGGTTGCTTTTCTTTCTGTGATTCACAGCTTCTTGTATACAACAGTAAGCAAGTGAAATTTAACTGTAAAAAAAAATGAGCACAAAATATACTGATCAGAAAAACATGGAATCAACTTAATTTTTATAAAGTGGTGCACATTCCAAATGGAAAACTCTAAACAAAGTTACTGGAAAATATTGCACAACAAAGAACAGACAGGAAAGGAAAAAAAAATTAAAACAACATAAACAAGTTAGCATTTAAATACTGAAAAAAAAATGCTTATGTGTTACTAAAAACAATAATTTTCAAATATGGAAGAATGATTAGCTATGATGTTATTTAATCAGATTTTTTTTCTCAGGTTGAAATAATATTAAAATATCTAACAAAAGACAGAGAAAGGTAGCACTTAAAGGAATGTGAAAAAAAAAATAATAATAATAAAGAACAGGAAGAAAATAAATAAATAAATAAAACAAAAAAAAAAAAAAAAAAGGTAACAAAAGAGAAATGAGAAAGAAAATGAGATGAAAGCCACACCTGGTGCCATGGCCGCCAGCAGATCATCGTCATTCTGTTCGGTGTCATTGTCAATGTCCTCTCCTTTCAGCTGCTTCATCTTTCTGGCTGCTGCCTGCCTGCGAGCTGAACAAGCATACATCATAACTACACTCACTTTTTTTTTTGTTCACGTGCTGAATATACAATAAAATATTCTCTTTAAAAAAAAAAAAAAAACCGAGAAAAGAAATGAACACTGTTATCTTTCTTATCCTCGTCAATGATTTCTTGGATGAGCCACGTTTACCATTCCAAAATTCTTGTCAGTATTTCACTATACATGTCGCTTATTTCAAAATATAAATTTTATCAAAATACAAGCAGGGAAAAAGAAAAATTACTCATCTAACATATTCAGTTATAGCTTAGATTTATCTTTACCATCATTTACATATAGCAATAAGAATGCCAGGAAAATACAAATTTAAATGAACCAAGTTAAACACATGGAGATGTTTAAAAAAATTGTGATTAAATAAATATATAAGAAATGACTGAATATATAGCAGGCCTTCACCTTTTTAAAATGAATGGGAAAAGTCTACATCTCTGAAAAACACAGCAATGGCAGACATTATAACAAGACAATCTTTTCTTCAATAAGAAAAAAAATATCACAAAATGATGCACTTTTACAAAATATTGCATCTTTCCACTTTTCACGAAGTCACAGAAGCAAATTTTATAAGATAATCATTATCCTTTTTTTTTTTTTTAATAGGATTTTGATACAGCATCAAAATTTTTAAAAAAATAATTTTAAACATTTTCTTGGTTCATTCTTATAAATGAATGAGAAATATAAGTAACAAGGAGTATTAGGGTCAATGAGCAAAGGGCTGGCCAGTACCGTATCCTAACCCCTTTTATGTAACTTCAGTCCTGACCAAGGGAATACAGACCATCAAGTTTCCCTCACTTCTTGCCAAGAGAACTACTTCTCAAAACATAACAGCCTACATTTCATCTAAATGAAGGCTAAAACTTCAAGATCCTCATAAAAAGACAACAGCTAGGAAAAAGCAGGGAAATCAACCACCAAGTATAATTTTGAGTTGACTAGTATTTCTTCTTCTCTTGCATTCAGTTTTATATGCTCAGCTATCTAGACAAGGAGACAGGTCCCTTCCATAAATCTCATCACCAGCTGTTCTTCATGTGTGGCCCATAGTTTCCATCCATGCTCATTTTCCCAAGGCCAGGTTTGGCCTCTTTAAGTCTCTGAAGAGTAGCAGGTTTGCAGGATGTGTTCTGGGGTCTGAAACCATTTTGGTAGGAACAATGTGGTTTGTATTCTAAATCATAGATATCTTCACCCACCTTAACTCTTTCCGTGCCTTTTGTCGAATTTTCAACATTTCCAGTTTCCCAATGCTTACCAATTGTCGGAATTTTGATCCCTGAAATTCTCGAAATCACTCCAATCCACCTTTTGCTTTGAATGTTAACTGCGCATGTCACAAATAACCTTCTTCCTTTTTACTTAGCGTGGGTGTGAAAAACGGACATTTTGTGACGTTATCTGTTGAGTTTTGTGCAATTTTTTATAAGTATATCGAACATTGGACATGTCCTCCAACATGGCAGATTTTACTGAATGTACCTCACGTAGCTCTAGACCTGTTAGAAAGAGTACAATAGCTTGTAGAGAGATGTTTATGACAATATTTGGTAGGAAAAGTGTCATTACTGATGAGAAATCAAAATCTGACCGTTGTGATTCAGACAATGATGCTGATTCTGACAATGCTTCTCAGTCTGACATAGCTACTGACATTGTGGATGAAAGCAGTGACGTAGAAATTGCTAGTTTCATTGCTCTGCTTCTCATCATCATCATCATCATCATGTGCCGTGCCGACTGGCGTTCGCTATTATGCTTCTCCAGAGTACCCGATCCTTCACCATCAGTTCAGTTGGTGATCTCCTCTCACACCATCCCGTCAGACTGTCCAGTATCATTTCTCTTGGTCTTCCTCTTGATCTTCTTCCTTCTATTTTTTCCTGTTGTTATAATATTTTGAATGCCCCCTCTTCTCATTGCATGTCCTATGAAAGTACATTGTCTCTCTCTTATCTTTTTCACAAGGTTTTTTGTCTCTCCAGCTCTTCTCATACATTCTTCATTAGTTATTTTTGCTGTCCAGAGGATTCGCAACATTCTTCTAATAAACCACATTTCTGCTGCTTCCAATGATTTCTGTGCAGACTTGCCTACTGTCCATGATTAACTTCCATATAACAAGATAGGTTCAATATAGCATTTTAGGACTCGTTTTCTAACATTCATTGATAAGGATGTGTTGTATAATATGTTTCTCATTCTCTGAAATGCAGTCTTTGCTTGGCCTATTCTGTTCCTAATTTCTGCTCTGCTTCTGGTTTTTTTTTTTTAATTTGTGTAAAAAGTGATATTTCTTGGAAGGAATTCATTTTATCTTCAAACTGTGTGTAACAAGTGGATATTTACACCTCTTGGTAAGTAGACAACCATTAGTTTAGTATTTTATAGATTTTTTTTTGGGGGGAGGAGGGCTTATTTTTTCCTACAAAAACTATACACTTCTGGAACCTTCATTCATTTACCTTTTTTTAATGAATATTTAGTATTTTTTAAACATGGAAATATTTTAAATTCACTTTTTCAACGATACCCCTCAATTATCTAAACACCCGTGCATTTTTGCTTGGCACCCAACGGTATGTCGGTGTTTTTTCCCGCCGGCACGGGAAGAGTTAAGTGCTTACACATTTACACTGTGTGATTCTTATCATCAACAACAGCAATTCTGTTGTCTTTTTTCAGCTAATTCTCACACTTATTTCTAAACAATGCTCTCATTCAATTCTCTCTGTAGCCCACTCAGACACCACTGACTGGTAAATCAGCCAATCAGTTGTAAAGTACCTTCTATGATTTTTAACTTTTCCTCATCAGTTGTCCTCTCCTCACTTAGTATCACTTCCTCTGAAAAATATTGTTCAGATAAAGATCTCATTAGGTCTAAAAGTGTGCACACTGACATAACTCATTTCTAATATGAAGTCTAAACTGTATGCTTATAACACAAAGTCTAAACTGTATGCTTATAACACAAAGTCTAAACTGTATGTTCTAACACAAAATCTAGTTGCAACCAAAAATATCCATGTAGTGAAATGATTCTGAAGGAGAATGCCTAACAAGAAATGAAAAGATCAGAGAATCTCACAAAAGAGCAGCAACAGATCTTTTTTTAAAACTATACACAAATACATCAGCTTAACCAAACTATCATGATTTAACAGAGTAGCATATGGCGGCAACAATAACATAGCAGAGACTGTCAGAAAAACAGAACAGAACAGAAGATGAGAACAAAAGCCTGAAGAAGTACAACATGACAACATGGCAGGCATCACTAAACTATGATGATGATATTACTAGTTAGTGACATCAAAACTCAGTAGTATATCAGTAATCAAGACTGAAACAAAGATTTAGTATTATCTAGTTGCTATACAAGTATGTCAGTCACGTGATGAGAAGAAATAGTCAGAGAATCCCAAAACAAGCTATCAAATAGAATACAACAGGCCAAAGAAAAAGAGGTCGACTGTGTGAAACTCTAAAGAGGTCATTGTTAAGAGAGGCCAATTTAGTAGGCATAAAATCCCTTGATGAGGTTGAAAAGCTTGGCAAAAACTTGGCGAACTACCATGCGAACCCTATGTGACATTTAACAGCACGAGAAGGATCTAAGATGTAAGAAGTTGGTATAAGATCAATACTGAGTTTTTTCTCCTTGATTCTAAGAAAATGAAATAATTTAGAAATATATTTTTTAGTGTCTAGCCAAAATAAATAAATTTATTCCAATTTATAAATTTTCTACTGACAGATTTTTAAGGAAAGTAGTGACATTCATTCATTCATTTGCATGTTCCATGTGGAACTTTGCCTCCCTAACAACACTCCTGTAAGCCTCTCGGTTGTGAACAAGATGGCCTGCTGCTGATGCATCCATTTGCAGATCCTCAACGATGTCTTGCAGCCATCTTCGCCTTGGTCTTCCTCTCTTTCTTTTTCCCATTATGTACCCTTCCAAGATGGTTTTCTCTAGATTATCATGACGTTTAATGTGTCCAAAATATTTAAGTTTTTTCTCTTTAATCCTCTTTACTAGCCAGCCTTCTTCAATATTAAGTTCTTGTAGTATGGATATATTTGTTCTTTTTTGTGTCCATGATATATGAAGAACTCTTCTGTAGCATTTACATTCAAAGGCATTTATGTGTTTCACAGCTGTTTTGCTATGTGTCCAGGTCTCACAGGCATATGTTGCGATGGGAAAAATGCATGCCCTTAAAAGTCTTATTTTTGTAGTTCTGTCTGTTCCTCTTCACAGATTCTTTAGTTGTTTTACTTTCTGAAGAGCGATAGATGTCCTCCTTTTAATTTCCCTCATTGTATCTACATTATTAGTTAGCAGTGATCCAAGATATTCGAAACTCTCCACTTTTTCCAGTTTTTCCTCATTGATACATATATCAGCTGCCTTGTTTGTTTTGACAGTCGTCATCAATTTAGTCTTCTTTGCATTAAGAAAGGGTTTTTTAGTGACAACAGAAAAAAAATGAAGAGACAAATGGACCGAGGAAGACCAAGAAATAAGATACCTGACAAGTGGCACAGAGGAATGGCCAACACACACCTTACAGAAATAGCAGAGAATTGACGGCTGTGAAAACAATGACAACCAACACCTGAATGACATGGATCAGAGAGAAAGGACAGGAGGGAGGGAGAGAGAAAGAGAGATTTAACTAAGAGGAAACCTACATAAAGTATGTCACATACTATCATATCTCACAATTTCTTATAAATACTTGCCTTTTCTATCCATTCCAACAGAATTTTTAAGAAAGAAGATTATTACGGATACATAAATCATGCCAAGTCATAAGAAATAACATCTTGTTGGCAGAATTGCAGATGAAGCCACTGACGGGAATTATTAAGGAAAGATGCTGGCGATGGTTGGGACATGTGCTCCAGATGACTGACAACTTACTACCAAAAATAGCACTAAGATGGACACCACAGGGGAACAGACATAAGGGTAGACCAAAGGAGACATGGAGAAGTACAGCAGAGAGGATGTTGAGCAATTGATGGCTCACCTAGGAAAGAGCGGAGAAAAAGGCAAAGGACAGGTGCTTGTGAAAACATTATAAAAAAAACCCCATGTGCCTTGGACACTTAAGGTTCAGAGAGATAAAATCATGGCAAGTATTATCTTATCTCATAATTCCTTATTCTTACCTGCTTTGCATATCCACTCTAGATAGCCATTGAGCTCTCTCTCAATCTGTTGCTGCCTGCGAAGTTTGAAGAAGGCTCTGCGGTTTTCTACTCTTTCTCTCTCTTTGGCAAACTCTCTTTGAAGCAAAAAAAAAAAAAATGTTTAAATCATGTGGTTCAATTACATGTGATCTTGTGTATTCAGATGTGTGAACTTCACTGGTCAGTCAAGGGAAGACTAGACAGAATGCCTCAAAAGTGCAAGTTTTTTGGATCTTATAATGTTGTATATAAAGTCTCAGACATGGCATACTTCTAATTCTAAGTGCCATGCCGCGTTTCATAGGTGATCATTTCCCTCCACAATTCCCCGTCTTTTGCACTGATTATGAGATCCTCCGGTGACTTTCTTCCTAGCCTCACTGACAGCCCATCCAGTAACTTCTCTCTCTGTCTTCTTCTGCCTCTTCCTCCCTCAATTTTTCCAGCTGCCACAGTGTGTTTGAATTTTCCTCTTCTCAAGAAATATCCTATAAAATTCACTTGTCTGCCTCTGATCTTTGCTATAATTTCCTTTTTAACTCCAGCCTCTCTAAAGACTTCTTCATTGGTTTTCTTGGCTGTCCATGGCATACTTGTACGATAATCAGAGAAAAGTGAGACAACTGATCCATTAAGATATATTCATATATAAGTTATAAAAGGACCAACAATAACAGAATGTACTTACCCACTAAGCACACCTAAAACTAGATTTAACATGAAGAATGATCCCAGGATGATCAAAGGTATAAAATACAAGATATTGAACCAATTTCCTAAGGCATCATTTGTCTGTTGGGAGGAAGAAAAAAAAAGATGCTAAATTCTATAACCCATCAGTGAAAGTAGTTTACAACATCCAGTTATTATCATCATCACTGTTATCATCATCACCATCCTCTGCATCTCCCCAGTAAATTTGGCTGTAATGGCCCTCCCAACTACCAGGCTGGATCCAGCCCATCTCTTTATGTTGCACACTACTCCTCTTTACTCCTCTACCTCCCTGGACCTGCAAGCTGATGTTCTATGCAGTCAGTGTGGAGAAGATCTTCATACACTGCACAGTGTTGGCTTGGAAGCAGGTTACTGTGACTATTTTTTTTTCAGTTCCTCACTGGAGCTAAAGTGAGTAGGCATGAAATACTTCTTTAGCAGACTCCACCACCATGAGGACCATGGCAATACCTGCCAAGTGATGACACTAAATTTTTCAAAACAAGTACACTTGCACCTTTTTTTTGCCTTGTATGAAGTGCTTTCTGAAGTACCAGTTTTGTCAATACAACATCTGGTCCCTTATACTTTTTTTATGGTAAAATGAAACACACTTTACAAACATCAATGGGATTAGATGTTCACATGAAATGTTTCTTACCTTATTTGCTTTGAGATTTACTGTTTCCAGAATGTTTACATGCTGTACCAGAGTCAAAACTGGCTGATTCTCCCCCATGCAAACTGAGCATCATCAGCCTACTGGCCTGATTATCCTCCAACCAACCTTCACTGGTTGATTTTTTTGATGATATAAACCAGTCACAGCAACTGATGACCACCAAAACTTTCAGTTTTTTCTCATTTTTTAAAATTGGTGATTTACTGGTAATTGCCAGTTAACACGACCACTATCCCTGCCCCATTAGCCAGACTAGGCATATTACTGGTGGCAGCAACAGAGAAGTGAGACAGGGTCTAGGTCATTTATAGTACACCAACTCTGATACCAGCATATCAGCTATGGGTCACTGACAGCCAAATTGGCATGCTGTGTACAATGGTTATCAAAGAAGGGGATAAAATGATAGTTATTTCAAACAGGGCTGGAGCTGTTAACCTTGTTATGATTACATATTCCTTACAGAATGCCAACTATCTTCTCATACCCTCTTCACCAGACTGCTAAAATCATCATCATCACCAAACAAATCAGATGCCAATATAACTTTAAAAGATGTCAATAATTTGGTGTTACTTCATATATGGATATCAAGGGACAGAACAGCTGAAAAAAATTCCTAATCTAACATAAATTTTGTTCAGAGACAGGAACTGTTCAGAGGCAGGGATCCTTACTCCCCTCATTTGGTTCCATACTCACAAGAGCTTCAGATACCCCTGGTTAAAGATTTCAGAAACAGAGGGGAAAAAAATGATAAATGCAAAATTAAGGCAAGTGCAGTTCAAGTATGCAAATTCAGTTACCTCAGAACAACAAAATGAAAATGAAAAGATGATGGAGATGAATAGGACATAAACTTTGTAAGCCTTACACAAACAAAATTAGACAAGCTCTCACTTGGAATCCCTGGGAAAAGAGGAAACAAAGAGGACCTAGAAACACCCGGCAAAGAACTCTTGAAACAGAGATAAAAAAAAGACGGACTATACCTGGAGATGAATAGAAGAAACAGCACAGGGCAGAAAGAAAAATAGAGAGCCCTTATTGATGGTCTATGCCCCAAATACAGTTAAAGAAAGGAGAACAGAACAGAACAACAAAAACAGCAAATGCATAGCAAAATTACGTCAAAACAGAGACAGCACAAGCAGCTTCTAGTGACATGAAAAAAAAAAAGAATACCACCAAATGAGAGGATATCTTTAACAGTCCCAGTACTCACATAGTACATGACATTAGTCCAGCCCTCCATTGTGATGCACTGAAACACTGTGAGCATAGCAAAGCCAATGTTGTCAAAACTGGTAATCCCATAGTTAGGACCCTTCCAACCTATATGACACACTGAAATGTTGGTCCGACACCGAAATGTCCCAGGGGATTCTGAATTACTGTTACAAGGACGTATGTCTATTTCATCTCCTAAGTCGATGTCATCTGAAAATAATGAAATGAAAAAAGAATGATAATTAAATTTATTAATTTTACAAAATTCCTCAAGGAAAAAAAGAAAGAGGGGCAAATCATTGGGGTTACAAAATTAATTGGCTTATGAAAAGTCAGTTCATAAAATACTTTTTCTTTAATCTGTGAAAACAAGAGTTCTGAAGAACATAACAAAATATTCTACAATATTTCAAGGGTGTCATGGCACATTACCAAACTTAGCAAGAAATGTAGTGACTATTCAGTGATAAGGAACTATGTTTTGTAGTGTCGAAAAAAAATTTAGTCTGCAACCTGTAACTAACCTGATCCTATGAATAAATGTCCCATATTAACCAAAGACTAAACTGACTTGGGTGATATTCACACTGATGTAAGCAGAACGATACAAAGTCTGATGCTCCAACTGCCAAAGCATTGCAATGAAGCGATCAATATTCAAACTAACAGTGCACTGTAGCCAAACAATTGAGATATTTCCAACTAACTCAGCACTGTGGCATAATTCAAATAACAATATGTACATTTCAGTCATATTCTTGCCTGTAAAGAAACGTATATACATCTGAATGTCAATAGAGTTACTTTAAAATAATCTCTAACAGGGTTTCTCAGTCTTTCTTTTTTTCTGCCTGTTGCCCTCTTTTCACATTAAAAATATTTATGAAGCTACTCTCTCTCTTCCCCCCATCCCCCTCCCTTTAAAAAAAAAATCAGAGCCCCTTCTGGGAACACAGAAAAACTTCTTTTATTTAAATTGACATATTTCAGTTCTTGTCCTTCAAAATTTAGAATGAGTTGACTTGAGAAACCCAGTTCCAGACAACAAGAAAAGAAAAGATTACCTTCAGAGTACGTGTGTGTGCCATTCTTGAAGCAGGCACTGTGAAACACCCCAACATAGAACTCCAGTCCAATGATGGCAAAGATGACAATGGCAAAGAGAACAAGAAGGCAGACCTGCAGCAGTGGGGCCATTGCTCGGATGATGGACTTGAGCACAACCTGAAGGCCTAAGGCCAGAGGTCAAATGTTATTTAATACATACGAATGAAGAGATATATTTTACTACTATAAAGTGACAATCTATGATGAAAGATTTTCTTCAATAGTTCTCTATGTTATTTGGAAGATGAAAGAAGAAGAGCAGTCTTGTATAATTAGCTGGTGTCATCAGTCCCTGTAAACTCAAGGATATACTGAAGAACAGATTGAAGCATTGATGGATTTGTTTAAAGAACAATAACAGCAATCTAATTTAAGCAATTACTAATTTCTATATTACTTTATATTCTGATATATCTATATGTATTTTAAAAAACAATAAATTACAAGCTTATATAGCATTTCACTCATTATTAAACTAAAATATGTTAACCAAATAACAATCATGACACACAAACATTTTTTATAATACAAAATCACTGCTGTGACATCTTACCAATAATATAAAATTAATATTCTTAATATCTGCAACAATTTAAAACTATTAACTCTCAACTAGTGAACAAAGTCATGCCTCTATAGTCAAGATTCAAAGGTTCAAAATCAGATTCTGCCATCACTGCATTCAGGACAACCACATATACGCTCTGCCACATGCCGTAGCATCCATCTAAGAGTGTGTTTACTAATAGTTCCCATCAAATGCTGGTTCTTTACTTTGTGTTTTCTGTTACGTTCTATAGTTAGTCTAATTTTAGTTTTTTGAGAAGCTTTTTTAAAACAGCTCAGATATGTTAAAAGTTGGTTTTCTTTTAAATCTTAAACAATTAGAAGTAAACTCACTTATGTTCTCACTTTTGTGATCTGGGAAGTAAATTTATTTATGTTCTCATTTCTCTAAAATGGTTGAAGTGCTCATAAAAGAACAGTTTCTAACTACTGGAGGCCACCCAAAATGTGGACATATAGAATTGAAGTGTGAATTCCATGGACAGCAAATAAAACAAAGAAAGAAACACTAAACAGATTGAACCTGGAAAGAGAAATAACGAAAGACATATGAACCAGGCAGTTAAAACATTTTGCTTATTTCAAGAAGTTTAATACAATAATGAAAACCATACTTGAGAGAAAAGTTGAAATAAAGAAAGAAAAAAAACAAGAGATGACAATGATATAGGTCAAGGGTGCCCAACTAGTGGGGCCACAGGTCAATCCTGACCATGAGGCACTTTTTGCAGCCCACAAAGTTGCTATTAAAATGTGATTTATTTGATTAAAATCAACATGTTAAAAAAACAAAAAACATGTAAAACATTTTTAAAAGACCTGAAAAAACTAACTAAAAACAAACAACTCACCTTTACTTCATAACTATTAAACTGCCTCATTTGTATGTAAGGCAGTAAAAACTAGTTGATTTAGATGCGGCCCACCACTGTATGACTTCTGCATACAGCTGTGGCCCCTTCAGGCCACTGAAGCTGGACACCCAAGATAAAGATGGGGCAGACAAAAGAAAAGAGATGGAGTGGATTCGGCTTGGTCAGGTGCATTGTGAAAACATGGGGGGCATAGCAAGTTGGAGGCTGCAACCTTCTAAGAGGAGACAATCACAGTGTTGATAGTGAATGGGGCTGTTAAACTCCCTCATCATCATGCTGTGCACATCCAGTGCAAGCTTTCTTTTTTTTTCCATTTTAATATTTTAACCTTATCTGAACACTCCCTATAGCACTGACCATATCCTGGCTGATATTTCAAGCCTTCTACAAGGCTTTGACATTTACACCATATTTATATCTGCTTTTATAGTACACACAAAAGGATTGCTAGAAATACTTGCCACATGACTTTAATTACATCACAATTTCTCCTGTTACAGGATGACAAATATCTGTTACATGCAATAAACCTGATCATATCTGCAATATTACTCATGAGTCATTTCAGACATTATGAATCTGCCAGTCTACTGCAGTATGACTATATTGATCATTTTATTTACTATAACACTGCTATTTCTACTACTGCATTATATACATATAAACTATTTTACCTTATACAACACTATTATAAGTTACAAAAGTAATGGTAATCCTTTTATGTTGTTATACTGAGAAGACACCCTTGGGGGGAGTATGGTGTTAGCCCCCCCCCCCGTGTTTTCCTTGACCTTCAGCACACTAGAGGGTGATGTGGCCAGGCATACAAAACTATGCCTGGCCTCCTTTCCCTCCCCAGCCATATAAGAACCTAGGTACACAGAAGAACCTGGTTACATAGAAGAAACTGGGTACATAGAAGAAACTGGGCACACAGAAGAACCTGGTTACACAGAAGAACCTGGGTACACAGAACCTGGGTACACAGAAGAACCTGGTTACATAGAAGAACCTGGGTACATAGAAGAACCTGGGTACACAGAAGAACCTGGTTACACAGAAGAAACTAGTTGCACAGAAGAACCTGGGTACACAGAAGAAACTGGTTACACAGAAGAACCTGGGTACACAGAAGAACCTGGGTACACAGAACCTGGGTACACAGAAGAACCTGGTTACATAGAAGAAACTGGTTACACAGAAGAACCTGGGTACACAGAAGAACTTGGTTACATAGAAGAAACTGGGTACACAGAAGAACCTGGGTACACAGAAGAACCTGGGTACACAGAAGAACTTGGTTACATAGAAGAACCTGGGTACACAGAAGAACCTGGGTACATAGAAGAACCTGGGTACACAGAAGAAACTGGGTACACATATGGGTGACAAGGATGCCTATGACATGTCGGTCAGACAATTAGGGGACATGGCGTTATGCCCACATTTTCACTGATCTACAAACACAGAATAGGGTGACATGGTTAGCACTGCACACAACTGATATTCCTTCTCATGTTCCAGAGAAAGCCAGGCACCAATTTTTACTGCTAAGATTACTGAGATTATTCTAGCCAAAAAAAAAAAAAAACTACGTACTAATCAATGCATGAGATGCATGTACACTAACCACTTCACTACTAGGCACTCTGTTACATCTATACAGTATCATTAGGCTTTCTTCTTCTTCTTTTTTCTTATGTTGCATGTCTTATTACAGAAAGCTGCTCTCTTGACAGCCAGTCTGAAATTATGTACTTGTCTCATCAGAATGCCTGCTCAAGTGAATGTGGTGTTTATTGGTGATATCTTGGCCACATTGCCTCCTTGGTTGTCCAATTTCTTGCTTACTGAGAACGATAGCGCCCCCTCCCCACCATTTTCTTTACCTAGTCCATCATGTTATTTAATGTGATTAAAGGACAGTTCACATATTACGAGATATTTCAGTCAACTATGCATCTACACTAACGTTACATCTAACATACTGGGGATTCCTGATACCAGCTTGAGAGGGCGCAGCACCCGAACTGCACGCAAGGTCCGCAGGTTGAATGTACCAGAGGACCCTGAGGCAAACAAGGTGATAAACCTGTATGACAAATAAATGAAGAACAGCTGTAACAAGGTGATAAACCTGTATGATAAATAAATGAAGAACAGCTGTAACAAGGTGATAAACCTGTATGATAAATAAATGAAGAACAGCTGTAACAAGGTGATAAACTTGCATGACAAATAAATGAAGAACAGCTGTAACAAGGTGATAAACCTGTATGATAAATAAATGAAGAACAGCTGTAACAAGGTGATAAACCTGCATGACAAATAAATGAAGAACAGCTGTAACAAGGTGATAAACCTGCATGACAAGCACATGAAGAACAGCCATAATCAGAGGTCTGGCAAAACAAAACCTATGCATGGGTTATAATATAAATATATTATAAAAAGGCCTCATGCTGACTGTGGAGTATGCGAAACAACCATTGGGAACATAAGTCATTTCATTTGTCACAACCAATACCAGTCCTCCGTAGCTAAATCGCTAAAGATGCACTTAAAAAAGTGCAGTGGCAACTGGAAATCACGGGTTCAATCCCGGGACTGGGAAAAAAAAAAAGCAACTCACACTGGTTACAGGAGTGTCAGGAGTTTAACAGGGCCGAAACACTTGTCTGAGGGGGGGGGGTACTTCCTCTGATGATCTGAAGGAGTTGTGTTGTTGTTACGCTCTCTACAGTAGAGAGTTTCCTGCATATATATATACGTTCCATGATGGAGAAAAGAAGAGAAATGTGCTGTTCCCGCATAAAGAAATTCTGCAATCCGTTTCAAAATACCACTTTCTAAGACTAGTGTGGTGAAATACCTTTCAGAAATAATCACACAAAGAGCCATACAACAGACACCAGTGACTACATAGACATCCAGTATCTAATACAATAATTTTCTAAGCTTGTCTGTCAGATTATAGCTTTCAATACTTCTCAGTGAATGTAGGATAAAGCCTGCATGTGTGTTGTGGTGAAGGTGCATGCGTGGACACATACACAGATTGTTTAGTTTCACTTCTAAGCTTACACAGAGGTTTCAGTTGTCACAAGCAGAGATCACGAACATGTCATGGCATTTTCAGTAGTAAAAACCATTTGGGTTTTTTTTCTCTTTCTTGTTTTTGTATCTTTCTGTCAATCAAAAAAATTCTGATGTTGATGTTCTGAGGTAGGGGATAGTAAAATTTCACAATTTTAAGTAAATAATTTGAGTAAATATCAAATTTTCATTTCTCATCCCTCCATTTTTTGATTAGTAACATTTTGTATATATAAAGATATACTTTTTTCTCAGCTAATAAAAAAAAAGAACTATAAAAATAAGATTTTTAAGGTCACGCATCTTTCCCACCGCAAAATTTGCCTGCGAGACCTGGACACTTAACAAAACAGCTGAGAAACACATAAATGCCTTTGAATGTAAATGCCACAGAAGAGTTCTTCAAATATCATGGACACAAAAAAAGAACAAATATATCATACTACAAGAACTTAATATTGAAGAAGGCTGGCTAGTAAAGAGGATTAAAGAGAGAAAACTTTAAAATTTTAGACACATTAAATGTCATGATAATTTAGAGAAGACCATCTTGGAAGGGTACATAATGGGAAAAAAGAAAGAAAGGAAGACCAAAGTGAAGATGGCTGCAAGACATCGTTGAGGATCTGCAAATGGATGCATCAGCAGCAGGCCATCTTGCTCACAACCGAGAGGCCTACAGGAGAGCTGTTAGGGAGGCAAAGTTCCGCAAGGAACATGCAAATGAATGAATGAATGAATACACTGAAAATTAAAAGATCATATTTCTGGATAATTTAGAGATCTAGAAAATCTTGAGAAATGAAAAAAAATGTGGCTCTGTGAACCTAAATTCTAGATCAGTAGTTCTCAATCTGGTGTCCACAGACCCCCCCCCCCCCAGAAGGACTTAAATGTCCATAAATCAGCATGTGGACATGCTTAAAGGTCCACAAATCAACATGTGGACATGCGTAATTAAAAAATCTTAGCAGCATTTGTGTTCCACTTATTGCTTTCTTTTTAATGAGAGTTGCACAGTTGTTCACAATCTGGAAAGGGAGTCCACTAGTAAAAAACGAAAAAAAAAAAAAAAGATTAAGAACCACCGTCTTAGATAAAAAGTCATGATAATTTAAATGCAGTGTAAACAACTGATTGGTCAGTTCTAACACTGATAAAAGATCCCGACCATTCAAAGTGTAGACCCAATACAGCAGATATTCATTACTGCAGGACTCTGGGAAAAATACATCATACATCTTCCCATGCTGTTAAACATCACATAGGGCTCGCATGGTAGTTCGCCAAGTTTTCCTGTTTTCGGCGAGCTTTTCAACCTCATCAAAGGATTTTATGCCCAGTAAATTTGCCCCTCTTAACAATGTCCTCTTTAGAGTTTCACGTAGTTGGCCTCTTTTTATTTGGCCTGTTATGTTCCACTTGATAGCTTGTTTTGGGATTCTCTGACTGTTTCTTCTCATCACATGACTGACATATGTCAATATCCTTTTTCTGATCACCCCTGGGACAGGTTGTTGGGAAAAGTACAGGGTGATTATAAATCCTTCCCTGATTGAGAAAAATAACTTTAAAAAAAATAGAAACATGAATGATGTGGCATTCATTCATTCATTCATTCCTTTGCATGTCCCTTGCGGAACTTTGCCTCCCAAACAGCACTCCTGTAGGCCTCTCGGTTGTGAGCAAGATGGCCTGCTGCTGCTGCATCCATTTCCAGATCATCAATGATGTCTTGCAGCCATTTTCGTTTCGGTCTTCCTCTTTTTCTTTTTCCCATTATGTATCCTTCCAATACGGTCTTCTCTAAATTATCATGACGTTTAATGTGGCCAAAATATTTAAGTTTTCTCTCTTTAATCCTCTTTACTAGCCAGCCTTCTTCAATATTAAGCTCTTGTAGTATAGATATATTTGTTCTTTTTTGTGTCCACGATATTTGGAGAACTCTTCTATAGCATTTACATTCAAAGGCATTTATGTGCTTCTCAGCTGTTTTGTTAAGTGTCCAGGTCTCACAGGCATATGTTGTGGCATTATGCAGGCTAATTCTTAGAGGGTTTTTTTTTTTGGCAGGTAGTGTTACAATCACCACTATCAAAATGGAGTCTATGAAGGTTTAGTTGTTCATCATTTTCTGAATGCAGACTTTCCAAATTGATAGATCTGCTGGGATGGTCGAACACCATGGCCACTATCTTCACCAGACGTTATCTCTCATGATTTTTTATGGGAGTCTACCAAAGACAAAAGTGTTCAGTTTATACATCCTGATAACTGAAACTTTGAAGACAGGGATAACTGAAACTTTAAAGACAGGGATAACTGAAACTTTGAAGACAGGGATAACTGAAACTTTGAAGACAGGGATAACTGAAACTTTGAAGACAGGGATAACAGAAACTTTGAAGACAGGGATAACAGATGCTTTAGTAATGGAGATCACAGAAATATTTGAGAACATATGTCAAGAAATCAAGTGTCGTTTAGATTTTCTAGAGTTAACAACTGAAAGTGTATAATAGTTGGGGGGAAAAAAAAAACATATTTTGAGTTAAGGTAAAAAGTTGAAAAATAAAAATCACATAGCATAGGAAAAGATTTTATGCTCACCCTGTACTTCAAAATGTGTTTAATCCCACAGTAGATTGTGAAATGTGAATCCATAAGGTTCTTACTTACTGTTGGTTAATTGTTTTGTTTTTCACTACTTTGTCAGTAAGACAGGCACTGCTGACCTCTGCATAACAGCTTTTATGCCCCACACATTAATGGAAAAATGTGTCCATACATCTCTTTGTATCCTCCCATGTTTTAAATGTGTGTGCAGTTCGAGCTCTTAATGTTCTTCCTTAAATGTCTTTGCCATCCTCTTGCATGTTTGCCATCAACAATTTACTGCAGTGTAGATTTTATTAGCATGTTTTGGTCGTCTTAATGTGTTTAATCTTTTTTTTTCTGCACTGACTGTTTCAACATCGCCCAAGTCAAATATTGTCGTCTCCTCTAAATGGTGGGGGAGGGGGAGGGGGAAGGGTTGAACCAGGGACCCACAGATTATGTCTAAACAATGTCAATCTACAACTACTGGGCTGCACCGACCGTGAATGGCCTTATACTTGATACCCGCTGTGACATAGTAATATGTTATGGTTAGAGAGACAAACTATCAATATGTGTGATGTAAAAATTTTTTTAAAAACCACATTGTAAAGTAAGAGCCAGATGTCACATGATGTGATAACTTCAGAGGGTTCCTTTTATTTCTTTTCTATTTAATAACAACGGTTGGATCCATTTTGCTCAGTTGTGATTTGACTTCCACACACACCCACCCACTCACAAAACGGCACAATAATATGAAATAATTACTCAAATAAAACTATACAGTCGCCTACCATATATGTTCTGGACAATATCAGGCATCATTCTTTTGAAATCAAGAGTACAGGACATTGTACTTGTGAAACACAACGCCGTTAGTCAAAAACAAAATCCTGACATCTTGCTCCAGTGGCACACACGAACTTTTCATCGTCTGCTAGAGCAGAATCCAAACAGGGACCGGTTCTTTCGGTCCTGGTGGTAAAAAGCTGGTTCCCGGTTCCTATAAAACGATTCCTGATACCGAGTAGTACCAGATTGGAACCGCTTTAGAAAACGGAAATCAAACCAGTTCCAACCACGAGTAGAACCGTGTACGGACGGGCGCAGTATAGACGGAATGGCGTCTGATGACTGAATATTTTGTTTGAAAGTCGTGGCATCAAAACAATATTGTCATCGGGCTGTGTCACTATGCGACTGATCCTTCCTCACGCTCCCCTTCCTTTTATAACAAACATAATTTTTTTTAAATTCAATGTTAATTGCTGAACCTTTTTAGCAACAGCAGTTTATATATATATTGTATATGTACTGTGCAGCCATTAAATGTGCCGATTTTATTTCTTAGTGTTGATGAACATATTAATGTTTCCTCATAAAAGTGTCGTTACAAGCCAGTATTTTTAAAAAATTAAATTACTCTTTCTAGATTTACTTCATTCACCACGGACGGGAGTGCTTTACTGTGAAAATTAAATAATTGCTAAAAGATCTAATAATCTTATATCCTTCCCGTGCCGTTAGACGTCACATAGGGCTCGCAAAGTAGTTCGCCAATTTTTCCTGTCTTCGGCGAGTCTTTCAACCTCATCAAAGGATTTTATGCCTGTTAACTTGGCCTCTCTTAATAATGTCCTCTTCAGAGTTTCACGCGGTCTGCCCCTTTTTCTTCGGCCTGTTGTGTTCCACTTGATAGCTTGTTTTGGGATTCTCTGATCATTTCTTCTCATCAAGTGACCAACATATGTAAATACATAGATACAGGTAAATAAAAGCTGAAAGATCTAATAATAGTTACATGTAAATACTAGCTGAAAGATCTAATAGTAGTTACATGTAAATAATAGCTAAAAGATATAATAGTAATTACATGTAAATAATAGCTAAAAGATCTAATAGTAGTTACATGTAAATAATAGCTAAAAGATCTAATAGTAGTTACATGTAAATAATAGCTGAAAGAACTAATAGTAGTTACATGTAAATAATAGCTGAAAGAACTAATAGTAGTTACATATAAATAACAGCTCAAAGATCTAATAATAGTTACATGTAAATAACAGCTGAAAGATCTAATACTAGTTACATGTAAATACTAGCTGAAAGATCTAATAGTAGTTACATGTAAATAATAGCTCAAAGATCTACAAAGATCTAATAGTAGTTACATGTAAATAATAGCTCAAAGATCTAATAGTAGTTACATGCAAATAATAGCTCAAAGATCTAATAGTATTTACATGTAAATAATAGCTCAAAGATCTAATAGTAGTTACATGCAAATAATAGCTCAAAGATCTAATAGTATTTACATGTAAATAATAGCTCAAAGATCTAATAGTAGTTACATGTAAATAATAGCTCAAAGATCTAATAGTATTTACATGTAAATAATAGCTCAAAGATCTAATAGTATTTACATGTAAATAATAGCTCAAAGATCTAATAGTAGTTACATGTAAATAATAGCTCAAAGATCTAATAGTATTTACATGTAAATAATAGCTCAAAGATCTAATAGTATTTACATGTAAATAATAGCTCAAAGATCTAATAGTAGTTCTATGTTGAGACATATATCTTGGGGAAAATGTCTTTTGTCTTGCCGGCAAACCATAGTTCATATTTATTCACATTCGTGTGACGCGTCCTTTCTAGAACACTGTCCCTCTCACGGCCTCCCTGAATGCACTGTCTTGCGCCAGCTGACCGGCGTCTCGCAATGGCACATTCAAACTTTCGGTGATGTCCAGAGTCCACCTGCAGGGCACTATGCCTTCTATTATCAGTTTCCAAGTTATTGTGTCTCTTGATGCGTCCGAAGTATCTAAGCATTTTGTGTGTGTATGTGTGTGTGTGTGTTAACGAGCCAGTTTCCTGCGACACCAAATCCCATTAACATCTCTTAATTTGATTTTCGTTCTACGTTTATATTTACGAATTGCAATACTCCGAGGAATCAGTTCCAGGAGCATCTGTACTCACTAAGTGGGTACCTGAAAGATTCGGTTCCTAAAAGACCGCGTAGCCCCCAGAACTATCTCCTGGTCTAAACTGGTTTTATCTTGATCTATCATCGCACAAGAGCTATGTGCCAGTGGAACATCTTGAACTATCAACATATCAAAATCATGGACACTCATCAACATTACCATATCTACTTCAAAAGATGCTCCATATATTCCAGCCTCTAACTTTTTTTTCGTCCAGTCCATTTTTTTCAAGTCCAAGTTCTGACGCAGAATCCGGTTCATTTACTCATTCCCTGCCGGACATCGCGTTTGCGACCCTTCCGGTATACCCGTTCCCTACCAAGAGTCATTTTGGTCATGCTTTGTTTCATTAAAAACCGGTGTAACTTTTTTAAAAATTGTAAACGTTTTATTCGCGCATGGCCAGTGACCCTTTTCGTCACCTTCGAAGCGTGGTTAGCGACGAGTGTAAAATTCAAAGTTTTGATCGAGAATTATCAATTTTTTGTGATGTAGATAGGCATGCGGAAATGGCCTATGACCAGATCACTTTTCTTGAATGTACCCCCAAGTATATCTGGGCCTATTAGATGGACTGGAGAAGTAGATGGAAGGTTATTTCAGACATTATTTTTAGTGAGCATGCCACATATCATCACAAGACGAGATCGTGTAGATCTACAAGTAGGTCTAGACATCGCCGATAGTAAGTAGTGTAGATCTAGACTTAGCAGATGGTAAGTAGTGTAGATCTAGACTTAGCAGATGGTAAGTAGTGTAGATCTAGACTTAGCAGATGGTAAGTAGTGTAGATCTAGACTTAGCAGATGGTAAGTAGTGTAGATCTAGACTTAGCAGATGGTAAGTAGTGTAGATCTAGACTTAGCAGATGGTAAGTAGTGTAGATCTAGACTTAGCAGATGGTAAGTAGTGTAGATCTAGACTTAGCAGATGGTAAGTAGTGTAGATCTAGACTTAGCAGATGGTAAGTAGTGTAGATCTAGACTTAGCAGATGGTAAGTAGTGTAGATCTAGACTTAGCAGATGGTAAGTAGTGTAGATCTAGACTTAGCAGATGGTAAGTAGGACACAACCGTCAGCTAAAAGTGTTCTCCTATGTCAATTTTCCTAAAAAAAAAAAACAACTCTGCATTTATGAAATATTCATACATTTACATTTATTTTGATGAATAATACATATACTTTTAAAGTAAAAAAAATACTTTGCTACATTCATTTTTTTCAACTATACCCACTATACATATCAAGACCCGCGCTTTTAATTTTCCTGAAATGAAACGTCCGAATGTTTGCCTCTAGCAGGGGAAGAAAGCTTTTCTTTCTTTCGCCCAGTTCGTTTTAGACAAATGTTATCCTGTATGTGTTTTCCCTGAAACTTATATGCGATAATTTAATGCATAAACTGACAAACATGCAGAATGTTTTTTCTGCATATTATTATTAAAAAAAAAACAACAATCATTTGGTGTCCAGTAACTCCCACACCGGGACAGAAAGGACTCACAGATCTTAGCTCCTAATAATTGTTTTTCTACTTAATCGTCCCTTCCATTAAATTATTCCCTGCCTTCATCTATTCGTGATTTTATTTCACTTGTGCACTTGCCATCAACTTTCATTGTTGTTTCCAATGTGACTGATTTTATTTACTTGTGTCAGTGTCTTCGTGGGCCGGCTAGCGTAGTGGTTAGAGCACTCGTCTAGCAACCAAATGGTCAGTGTCTTCGCGTGAGAAAGTGATAATAAATATATACATTATAAAATCATAAGCCCGTACTGCAGAGCCTAAAATATGAAGTTCAGAGAAGAAGCTGTTGATGAATTTTGGCAATGATTCATCATCACCGTCACTGCCTTTCACTCCCTTGAGAGCATAGGCCACGGATAAAGGCTCTCCAGTCATCCCTGTTCTTGAAATTATTCTCTGCTTCCTTCCACGTGTATCCCTTGTCCCTGAGCAGTGTCAAAAAGTGTCCTGGCACCCAGATGGGATGTCGATTTTGCAGCTTCCTTGCTCTGTTATCAAGAGTCCCTTTTCCAAGACAAAGTTTCCTGGTTTTCCTCTCCGTGTTTCTGTAACGCTCCAGTTTTTTGTTTTGTTTTGTTTTTTTTTTTTTAACAGAGAACAGGTCGTTGGTCTATCTCCCAACCTCAATAGTCGCCTCTTACGACATACGTGAAAGGTGGCAGTGGTCCTATTCTTTTCTGCCCAGGTCTGGACCCCGGTAACCACACGGGTGATTCATGAATGTGTTTAAATCTTGACCATCCCGCCATGTCATCTGTTCACAGTCCTTTGAATTTCTCGCCTCGTGGACACGAAGGTATTTGTTATGCTGAATTGCCTGGTTGGATTCTGCCTATTTCATCTTCTCCTTGCGCTATAGCTGATATTATAAAAAGAAAGTTCTTATCAGAAAGGTATAAATTATATTCATTTCTTGTCCTTGCGACCATTTCGACCTACGACACAAACCGAAATAGTTCGTTTGCTTTTTAATGAAGTATCCATATTTAGCTCCGGAAACAGATGGCTGATGTCAATCTAGAATGGAGAGTTTCCGTGGCGTTGTTGCGTGGGATATATTACGTCTTCGTACGGCTTCCTCGTCATTTTTCTCGAACTTTTTTTGTCGAAGCAAAGCGTTAGGTCGTTAAATACAACTGTACTTTTTTCAGTCATTGCAAAATTTTTATTTATGGTTTCTGAATACCGGCGGTTTTAATTTGCAGTCTGTTGTGGTGGTATAGTTTAAAAGTAAAATTTCATAAATCTATCCAGAAAAGGAAATAAGACTTAAAAGAGAGAGGAAGACAAAGAAACGAGAATCCTGTCAGTATAAGAAGAAAGATTTGTCTAGCTCCAGTGACACATTATCCTTTCGTCGTAAATGACTGAAGGATATTGTCCTTTGCAGCAGGAGCTGACAGTGCGAAATATTAGCAAAGTTTTATGTATCTTCTCATTCTTTATTTTCGCTTGCATTTAATGTAAAATACTCATCTGCCTAATTATCCATATGCCATTCATTTTCGATATCAGCAACGAATTGATGAAAAACCACTGACATTTCAAGAAGAATAACGAATCGTGAGACAAATCCTGATGACTTTATAATGTCCTCACTATCACCAAGAGAAAACAGTCTATGTCCTCTGCCCTTGTTACTGGGTGACGAACATTGTCTAATTATCCTCTGCTTCCTTCCATGCGTATCCCTTGCTACTGGGTGACGAACATTGTCTAATTATTATCTGCTTCCTTCCATGTGTATCTCTTATCTCTGCACACTGTCAAAAGGTGTGCTGGTACTCAGTTGGGATTGTCGCTTTTGACTACTCAAGTCCCGAATAGAGCTAATTTCACGAATTTTGTTTAGATTAATCCACGGGTTTTAATTTCTAACAAAGGCAAGATCTGTCAGATGTTTTACTTTTCAATGTAAAGGTTTATTCATTCATTTATTCATTTACATGTCCCTTGCGGAACTTTGCATCCCTAACAGCTCTCCTGTAGGCCTGTCGGTTGTGAGCCAGATGCCTTGCCGCTGATACATCGATTTGAAGATAATCAACGATGTCTTGCAGCCACCTTCGCCTTGGTCTTCCTCTCTTTCTTTTTCTCATTATGTACCCTTCCAAGACGGTCTTCTCTAGATTATCATGACGTTTAATGTGTCCAAAATGTTTCAGTTTTCTCTCTTTAATCCTCTTTACTAGCCAGCCTTCTTCAATATTAAGTTCTTGTAGTATATGTTCTTTTTTGTGTTCATGATATTTGAAGAACACTTCTGTAGCATTTACATTCCAAGGCATTTATGTATTTCTCAGCTGTTTTGTTAAGTGTCCAGGTCTCACAGGCGTATGTAAAGGTACAAGGTAAAATTCTCCGTTTCCATGCCATTAAAGGCGCATAGGGTATACAGTGTTAGGCCGGTATTTTCCACGACCTTCTGCACATGAAAGTCTGATATGGTCAGTATCACGCTAGGAAGCATTTACCTTACAAGATTTCTCTGGCACATATCTTTAGAGGCTGGGTGGACCCAAGGCCTTTTTTGTGTGTGAGGTGTGGTCGTACCAGGAAAAAAAAAACATTTCCTCTGCTGGAACTTCAACCCGATGCCACCGGATTAGTAGACCGAACGCCTAACCACTCAGCCACACCAGACCAGTTTTTGAACTATAAGATTTGTTCATGCTACTTATTTGTGTATTTATTTATGAATAATTTTCATGAAAAAGGACTTATACAGAAGTGACAAACAGAGAAAGACCAAGGGGTAGACTGAGACATAGGTGGCGTAAACTGGAAGAAGACATACGAGCCGTCAGCGTGGACAACTGTCAGGATAACACTAAGAACAGAGAGGAAGGGAGACAAGTCTTGTTTTGCAGCAATGAGCCACAATGGCTGGGAAAGCTGAATGAATGAATGAATGAATGAATGAATGAATGAAGGATGGATGGAAAAATCAAGAAGAGTTTTTTTTTTAGGAAGGGATGGTGGTGTGTATTTAATAGTTTGTTTTGTTGTTATTATTTTTTTTTTTTTTTTGCACAGCACAGACAAAAAAAAACACAAAATAACAGATTTAAATTAGATTTAAATTAACAACTTCAACAACATAAAAATGCGAACTTACCCAGTAACTACGACAATGAAATCCATTATGTTCCACACGTTGCGAAGATAAGAGCCCTTGTGTAAGACAAATCCTAAAGCTACAATCTTAAGAGATGCTTCTACACAGAAAATTCCTAAAAAGTACACTTCTGTATCGTCCTGGAGGGGGAAAAATGGCGAAACAAACATGTGATTATTTTCATAAATAGCTCCTATGAATGGGATTGTTTCTGCTTTGTTTTGGAAATCTCGTAGTGCACACGATAATCAACGAGATTCTCAAGAGCATTCATTTTTACGAGGTTAATAATGAGATTTGCTTTAGAAATGTTTTTGTGCTCGACTGAGCCTCGTCGGTGACAGGGTCAAAAGCAGGACAGGGAGATTCAATTGTTGAAGCACAAAAGAATAGCTGAAGCCAAGAAGATGAGAGGAATAGAAGAAAATTAAGCTAAAAAGATGAATGGATGAGAACTAAGCTTAGAAAATGAATGGAAGAGATCGAAGCTAAGAAGATGAGAGTAATGGAAGAGATCGAAGCTAAGAAGATAAGAGTAATGGAAGAGATCGAAGCTAAGAAGATGAGAGTAATGGAAGAGATCGAAGCTAAGAAGATGAGAGGAATGGAAGAGAACTAAGCCAAGAAGATTAAAGGAATGGAAGAGAACTAAGCCAAGAAGATTAAAGAAATGGAAGAGAACTAAGCCAAGAAGATTGAGGAATGAAAGAAAACTAATCCAATAAGATTAGAGGAATTGAGGAGAACTAAGCTAAGAAGATTAGAGGAATAGAAGAGAACTAAGCTAAGAAGATTAGAGAAATGGAAGATATTTAAGCTAAGAAGATTAGAGAGTGGAAGAGAACAAAGCCAAGAAGATTAGAGGAGTGGAAGAGAACTAAGCCAAGAACATTATAGGAATGGAAGAAAACTTAGCCAAGAAGATTAGAGGAATGAAAGAAAACTAATCCAAGAAGATTAGAGGAATTGAAAAGAACTAAGCTAAGAAGATTAGAGGAATGGAAGAGATTTAAGCTAAGAAGATTAGAGAGTGGAAGAGAACAAAGCCAAGAAGATTAGAGGAGTGGAAGAGAACTAAGCTAAGAAGATGAGAGGAATGGAAGAGATCTAAGCAAAAAGATTAGAGGAAGGGAAGAGAACTAAGCTAAGAAGATTAGAGGAATGGAAGATCTAAGCAAAAAGATTAGAGGAAGGGAAGAGAACAAAGCCAAGAAGATTAGAGGAGTGGAAGAGAACTAAGCTAAGAAGATGAGAGGAATGGAAGAGATCTAAGCAAAAAGATTAGAGGAAGGGAAGAGAACGAAGCTAAGAAGATTAGAGGAATGGAACAGAACTAAGCCAAGAACATTAGAGGAATGAAAAAGAACTGCGCCAAGAAGATTAGAAGAATTGAAGAGAACTAAGCCAAGAAGCTTAGAATTATTGAAGAGAAAGAAGCCTATAAGATTAGAGGAATAGAAGAGAACTAAGCCTAGAAGATTAGAGAAATGGAAGAGAACGAAACCAAGAACATTAGAGAAATAAGCGAAGAAGATTAGAGGAATGGAAGAGATCTAAACCAAGAAGATTAGAAGAATGGAAGAGAACTAAGCTAAGAAGAATAGAAGAGAACTAAGCCAATAAGATTAGTGGAATGGAAGAGAACAAAGTCAAGATTAGAGGAATGGAAGAGAACTAAGCAAGAAGAATAGAGGAATGGAAGAGATCTAAACTAAGAAGATTAGAGGAATTGAAGAGAACTAAGGTAAGAAGATTAGAGGAATGGAAGAGAACAAAGCTAAGAAGATTAGATGAATGGAAGAGAACTAAGCCAAGAAGATTAGAGGAATGAAGCTAAGAAGATGAGAGGAATGGAAGAGAACGAATAAAGGGGAAAGATTTTAGTCAAGAATGGAAGGTTGGTAGAATCGAAAGCGGGCAGCAAAATGTGAGTGAAAGAGAGAGAGAGAGAGAGAGAGAAGAAGAAGAGAAGGAAAGAGAGAAAGAGAAAGAAAGAGAGAGGAAGAGAAGGAAAGAGAGGAAGAGAAAGAATGAGAGAGAGAGAGGGGGAGGGGAGAAATAACATTAAAGGGCCAGAGAGCTACTGAACAAGGAACATACCGGCCATTACTCATGCTAGTTTAAACCAGCGTTTCCCAACATTTTTTGGATCTTGTCCCATCTCAGCACCTCAAAGATTTTATTCTTCCTCCTCTCCCTCCCCCTGCTCCCCCGCAGCGTAATAGTCAATCAAGCTATGAAAAAGTATATAAATACTCATATGTTCTAATTGCTCATCTCTCCCACTCCCCCCCCCCCCCCCCCCCCACAAAAAACAAAATTGCCTTTATGGGGCGTGCGATCCACATTTGGAAACACTGGTTTAATCAATAATTAACAATTAAAAGAACAAGTAATAATACACACAGACTTCACAATTTTCACAGCCTACTTAACGTCAGCATCACTTGCTCAACGCCAGCATCACTTACTCAACGGCCAGCGTCACTTACTGCAAAGATTGCAAAGTAAACAGAGCTGGGCAATCTTCTCTTTACAGCAGGGGTTCTTAACATGTTTACTGCTACAGACTGGGATCCAACAGACTGTCCAGTATGTCCCATTACTCTACTGGCCAAACCTTCAAAATCACTACCAATAACAATTTTAATGATAGTTTTAACAGGTACCATTATTGCTTCAGAAGATATGCCCATAGTTTACACATGAATACCTAGGAACGGAACTCTCTCTCTCTCTCCCCCTCTACCTCTCTCGAGGTCCCTGCAGACAGGCGTCGGGTATCATGTCCTTCCATAACCCTAGATCCCTTGTGCATCTCAACAGCCTGTCACTCACCAATTCCCCGTTCCAGGATGGCAAACCATCAACTATCTTTTCCCTCTATCTACATCTGTCTCTTCCATCGTCGATCTTCCTTGTCGCCACTAAGTGCTCTAGCCCGCCTCTCTTCCAAACATGTCCCATACATCTGGGTTGTCGTTTTCTGATCTTCGTTATAATTTTCCTTGTTTCTTGCGTCTCTTTCTGAACTTACTCGTTCGATTTTCTCGCTGGCCATGGTATCTCCAGCATTCTTCTTAAGAGCTACATTTCAGCTGATTCCAGCCTTCTTTGTATCCCTTTATTGGCAGTCTAGGTGTCTCACTGATAGAAACAAGGACTGGTTCCGTGCAACACAGTAGCACTCTCCCCATGACTCTCACAGATAGTGACTAATGGCAAAGCGTGTATTTCAGCTTGTGAAAGGAGGTCTTGGCTTGTGTAAGTCTGTTTTTTATTTTAATTTAGACAGATTCGAGGAACAAAACTTCTGAGTGAAAATTATAATCTAACAACATTCGAAAAACAAAAGAAACCGTTCACAGATCAAGTCCCGTAGTCCTATCATTTGGTTCTCATACCTCCTAAGGGATATGGATATCCCCAATTAGGAAACCCGTACTTTGTAGATATGATCAAAAAACTGAGCATTATCTCCATCAGATATCCCCGATTAGGAAACCCATACTTTGTAGATATGATAACTGAGCATTATCTCCATCGCTGTCATCATAGAACAGAAATGATTAACCCTAAGGACGATACCATCAGACCCAGCCTAGATGATACCATCAGAGCCATCGAACCATTGCTAGTCAAGAGTCAGCCCTACCTCCACCCCGACCCCCACCCACCCCCAGTCATGGTCTCTGATAAACAACTGTTGTAATACTGCGACCTGGTTAGGTAGACAGAGACAGTGATTCTGCCCTGTCTTTGCTTGGCCTCGCCGTCCGCCCTCGAATAAAGACAGTCAAGCGAAGAACTGTTGGGCTACCCTTGGACAGCGCCGCAGTTAGTCTGAGATACCGCACACAGGCAAGCTGGGGATCTCGAGAAGAGCAAAGAGTTCGTTGCCGCTCCTTAGGACGCCTGAAGCACGACGTGTACGTCGATAAGCGCCCAAGGCATTGACGATAATCCCTATTTATTTAGACAGATCGAAGGAATTAAAGATCTTCGATCAATACAAAGTTCGCGTTTACAGGATCTTATCAAGAAGTCATATTCCACTAGCAGTCACCTGGGAATTTTGTATGGGGAATGAAAACGTCTGGGAATTTTGTATGGTGTATTAGAACACCTGGGAATTTCGTATGGGGTACAAAAACCCCTGAGGATTTTTTATAAATTATGAAAACACCTGATAATTTTGTATGGGGTATGAGAACGCCTGGGAATTTTGATTGATGTATGAAAACACTCTGGGAATTCTTGTATGGAGTATGAAAACACCTAGAAATTTCTGTCTAGTATATGAAAAAGACACCTGGAAATTTATAATTGAGATATAAAAAACATCTGGGAATTTAATATTGGGCATGAAAATACCTGAGAATTTTGTATGGGGCATAACTGATTTGTAACTTTGTCTAGGGTATGACACCTGGAAACTTTTGTCTGGGACATGAAAACACCTGGGAATTTGATACATGAAATGAAAGGATATAAAAACACATGGGAATTTGATATAGGAAATGAAAGGATATAAAAACACATGGGAATTTGATACATGAAATGAAAGGATATAAAAACACCTGGGAATTTGGTACATGAAATGAAAGGATATAAAAACACATGGGAATTTGATGCAGGAAATGAAAATATACGAAAATACATGGGAATTCGCTTGCCGTATGAGAACACAGAGAGATGTTGTTGATTATCGTGTGCAGTTCGAACGCATAGGGAAATATTTTAAACAAATAAAACAATCTACAATACTTTTTTCTGAGATATTTAAGTAAACCAATCTACAATACTAATCGGAGGATTCTTATATAAAACAGTCTACAATACTTACTGGGAGTTATTTATATTAACCAATCTACAATACTAATTGGAAGATATTTACATAAAACAATACTAACAATACAATACTAAGTGTGAGATTTCCTTACATAAAACAGTCTATAATGCTTATCGTGAGATATTTCCTTAAAACAATCCACAGTACTCACAAGAGGCCAAAGAATCTTACCAGCTGCAAGGCGAGCGGTGTTTTGTCATTCTTTGGTAGGTGCTCCTCCAGGGCCAGCACGATGCAGTTGGCTATAATAGTTAGCAGTACCATGTACTCGAACGGCGTGGAGAGTGGGTTAAGTACTGTTAACAGCTTCTCACAGAGTCAGTGCCACATACCAAGTCAGCCACACATGCAGGTCATGCTCCACACAAAAAAAAAAAAAACATGACATGAAGCAAAATCGCCATGTCAGTATTTCGCTCGTCAGTCGTGCGGTATTCCCTCCATAGAAACAATCATGTGGTATATAAATAGCATACGCTGCAGGCATCTGAATGAAGCTGTTAGTAAGGGAAGAAATATCAGGTCCATGGAGGGTCCTAGGAAATAGGGCAGTATAGCCCCCCGATCAGGGTGACGTGAAGCCATGGGAGCAGGTGGTGGATGGAATGGGAGAGCAGCTGACAGATAATGTTGGTTATGGTCACCATTCTATGATGGTAGGCAGATGATCTCAATATAGGGACAATGGCTACGATCACTGACTAGTACAGTCACTGTCCGGAAGGAAAGCAATGGTAAACTATCTTCTGGAAACATACCAAGAAACCCAAACAGCAACGTCATGATAATTTAGAGAAGACCGTATTGGAAGGATACATAATGGGAAAAAGAAAAAGAGGAAGACCAAGACGAAGATGGCTGCAAGACATCGTTGACGATCTGGAAATGGATGCAACAGCAGCAGGCCATCTTGCTCACAACCGAGAGGCCTACAGGAGAGCTGTTTGGGAGGCAAAGTTCCGCAAGGGACATGCAAATGAATGAATGAATGAGTGGTAAATATCCCGGCCTGTCACACGGGAGACTAGAGTTCATTTCCCCGCCGGGGAGGGGGAGGGGGCATATCGCAGTCCTTTTTTTTTGGCAATCTGCGACCCAAAACTGACATGCTTAGGTCAGGGTTGGCGAACCACACTTAACCAAAACCCTGCCCCACCTCTCTGTTGGTACCCCAACCCCACCCACCAGTAACAGGCCGTACCTGGCTAACGGAGCAGGGATTGTCATAGTCCCTATGGTGATGGAGTCTGCTAAAGAAGCATTGCATACCCACCCCCCCCCACCCCCCTGCTTTTTAGCTGCATCCGGGAGTGAAACAAACAGCCGCCATAGCCCGCTCCCACGCCGACGCGATGCTGTCACCCTACGCCTTCACAGCACTGGCTCGCAGTTCTAGAGAGATACATGACAGAGATAAGGGAAGACAAGACAAGGGAAAATAAGATAATACAAGGGAAGACAAGAGAAGACAAGACAAGGGGGAGGGAATACAAGACAAAGGAATAAGTATGGGGCCCGAATTTTCCTACATCTGTTGGTATACTTGAGAGTGATGCAGTGGCGTACCAACGGTTGGGCGCCCAGGGGAGGAGGGGGAGAGGGGAGCTAGACAAATTTCAACATCACCACCACCACCCTACTCTCCCTCCCCCCTGAGAGTTAAAAAAGTAGATGTTCTGCTCTTTATGTAGATCATTTATTTGTAACAGTCTGTAACAAGGCCAAACATAAAGAGTTCTTCTCTTTGGTAACCCCCTTAACCCGACGCCCAGGCCCGTTTCCCACATTCTTCACCCCCCTCCCTGGTACGCCACTGGGGCAATGTGATCAGCGTCATCCATTTGTCTCTTTACTTCCCCAGCTCCACAAGGAACCAGGTACCCCCCCCCCCCCACAGATGGATTACTGGAGAAAAATGCCCCCCCCCCCTTTTCCAGATTGGAACCACACACTTCCACCACGAGAAACGGGTTCACTAACCGCTTAGCTACCCAGACGGTACGTTACCCACGGCGAACGTACTATGTTCAGATCACATACACATCACACGGCGAACGTGCGCAAGTACGTAAATCACGTAAGCAATGTAACCCACAGGAACAATCACGTCTTCTTTAACGCGCATTAACTTCACATAATCACGTTTAATCACGGCAGGAGCATTTTGTGTCTGCAACGCAAAGTAAAGAAAAACAAAAAAAACCATCCCCTTGTTGATTAATCAATATCGTAGAACTGCAGTGCAGCATTAACGAGAGAGCTCGAACCGGCGCTACAGAACATTGAAAACTAATTAAAGCTACAAAGAAAGGGCAATCAAAATTCACTGAACAAGCAGGAGAAAGAAAGGAAAGAAAGAAAGAAAGAAAGAGAGGGAGGAAGAAAGAAAGAAAGGAAGAAAGAAAGAAAGGAAGGAAGAAAGAAAGAAAGAGAACAAGAAAGAAAGAAAGAAAGAGAGGAAGAAAGAAAGAAAGAAAGAAAGAAAGAGGGGAAGAAAGAAAGAAAGAGAAGAAAGAAAGAAAGAAAGAGAGGAAGAAGGAAAGAAAGAAAGAGAAGAAGAAAGAAAGAAAGAAAGAAAGAAAGAAAGAGAGGAAGAAAGAAAGAAAGAAAGAAAGAGAGGAAGAAAGAAAGGAAGAAAGAAAGAGAGGAAGAAAGAAAGAAAGAGAGGAAGAAAGAAAGAAAGAAAGAGAGGAAGAAAGAAAGAAAGAGAGGAAGAAAGAAAGAAAGAGAGGGAGGAAGAAAGAAAGAAAGAAAAGAAGAAAGAAAGAAAGAACGAACGAAAGAGAGGAAGAAAGAAAGAAAGAGAAGAAGAAAGAAAGAAAGAAGGAGAGGAAGAAAGAAAAAAGAAAGAAAGAGAGGAAGAAAGAAAGAAAGAGAGGAAGATAGAAAGAAAGAAAGAAAGAGAGGACGAAAGAAAGAAATAAAGAAAGAAATGAGCGTTCATGTCCGCCTGACATTTTGCTCTCCAAATGTCAGCTTTCATGCAAACACGGCCAGCAAACATTAGCATAGTAATAGCAAGAATGTCGGACAGGAATTTTGTAAGGCGGGGCAAAAACTATCCCCGCCCCCTTACATCCCCACTCCACTTCGACACCCAAACCCCAAACCACCCCCCCCAACTCCCCCACCACCCAGCTTGGCCTGTTGATCGGGCACTCTGTTATAAACCACTACCCTCTGGGCCCCAGAAAGAAGCACCGGCCAGGGCCCCAGAAAGAAGCACCGGCCAGGGCCCCAGAAAGAAGCACCGGCCAGGCCCCCATCACACTCTCATTTGACACGGCGGAACTTTGCCTCCCTAAAAGCTCTCCTGTACGGTCTCTCGGCTGTGGGCAGGTATTAGTTTTACAATTACGTAAAGAAGAATACTAAATATGGTTTGAAAACTATTACGTGCAACCTCTTACCTACAAATTCAAAAATATACGCAAATAAAACATACGATGAAGTTACTTTTCTCTCTCTCTCTCTCTCTCTCTCTCTCTCACACACACACAGACAGACAGACAGACAGACAGAGAGATAGAGAGAGAGACGGAGACGGAGAGAGACCAGAACAGAAAGACAGAAAGAGAGATAGAAAGAGAGAGACAGAGAGAGACAGAAAGATAGGGACAGAGACAGAGAGACAGAGACAGAGACAGACAGAGAGACAGAGAGACAAAGAGAGAGAACTACAGCCAAAGTGATAGATTAATGTGCGTTGCTTGCATGAGTTTGGTTGTCATATAAGAGTGCACTGACTGCTAGGAAAGTACGTCTATGATGAAAGGAGATCTCTTAAAGCGAGGCGGGGGGGGGGGGGGGGTATGTGATTAAAAGTCAAGCAAGTATCGAAAAGTGGGAAAATATAAGAAGAAATATGGCTTATGAGTTTTATGGGTTCAATTTTAAGAGAGTGAGAAAGGGAGAGCGAGGGAGAGGGAGACAGAGGAAAGGAGAGAGTGAAATAGAAAGACAGACACCAACAGAACAAAAAAAAATATATGAATGGGGTCAGAAAGTGGCACAGGAAGATAAAAGAACTCCAAAAACCCACAAAAAATGAGAAAGTATGATCTCCAATGTCTACCGTCGAGTCAATCTATTAAATGAATAAGCAAATATAAAACACCAGAGAACAGATATGAGTACTGTAAGGATGAGAAAGAAACCAAAAAAAAAAAAGAAAGAGATAATTGGAAAACAGAACATTTGACTGAGATGTAAACTATCTTCAACCTCCCCCCCCCCGCCCCCGATCAAGCCATACAGATCGAAACGTTGATTGTCTTGGTTTGTGGCATAGTAACAGCTTCGATACAGTGTAACTTGTGTTGAAAACCTCCATCTAATGAAACTTGAAGGAAACGAACAAGCCTGGCATAAGATTGGTAGTTCGACCCAGCCAGTCAAGGTCCTGTCTGAAAACTGCCACCTTAGGGAAAAAAAAAAAAGTAATTCGTATTATGGAATGAGTATCACGGACACCACCAGGCAAATTTTAAGGGGATAATTGTGATAATGACTGCTGTAAAACTGATACCGGTATAAACCCATAATACAAGGTAAAGTGTGGGCCACATAATACAAAGCAAAGTGTAGGATGGATAATACAAGGTAAATTGTGGGACAGATAACAGAAGGTAAATTGTAAGACAGATAACATAAGGTAAATTGTAAGATAGATAACAGAAGGTAAATTGTAGGACAGATAACAGAAGGCAAATTGTAGGACAGATAACAGAAGGTAAATTGTAGGACAGATAACAGAAGGTAAATTGTAGGACAGATAACAGAAGGTAAATTGTAGGACAGATAACAGAAGGCAAATTGTAGGACAGATAACAGAAGGCAAATTGTAGGACAGATAACACAAGATAAATTGTAGGACAGATAACACAAGGTAAATTGTAGGACAGATACCAGAAGGCAAATTATAGATCACATAACACAAGGCAAAGCTCTTTTGTGATGAAGGACATAGCCGTGCCAGTGATAATCCTGAAGACTGAGGACTGGTAGATGGGGATAGGGGTCCTTGTGGGTTTTTTTTTTGGGGGGGGGGTGGTGACTGTCGGGACGCGATCTCATGTACATCCGTACTTGCGTAGGAAGTTTCCAGAGAGGTAACGTAAAACCAGGCGCAAGGAGACAACTTAAGAGATGACGTCCAGGGCCACCAAGTTAGGAAGGCACATACGAACAGACTCTGGGCATATGTAAAACTAAACACCGTATCTCCTTCAAATAACGAACCCCCCCCCACCTGCGTTTATTCACAGTATTGTCATGATTCGGATATTTATTGGAGGCCGGCGTCCATTCAAGGCAGGTATTCACTGGAAAAATGCCAGCTACGGTTCTGCAACATCGATGTCAGCCCAGACCGTACGTCTTTCAATAGAAGGACAGAGACGATGCGCTGACCCGGCGTTTATTTGTGGCATGAGTTTATTCGAAACATGAATCCGTATATATATATATACACACACACTCACACCGGCGTTTAACTGAGGCAGGCGACTATATCAGACCTGGCGTTTAATCAAGGAATTACGATATATGTATATATATATAGAGAGAGAGACATATATTTTATATATATATATATATATATATATATTTCAAATTCAGTAACACTTAAACTTTCCTTTCTCCACAATCGTAAGCCATCCTTACTAAGTTCTCATCTACTCCTTCCTCGCATGCATTGTTCCTCTTAGATCTTCATCGCATTATGTTACAAACCTTCTACGCCCCCTTCCCCCCCCCCCCCCAAAAAAAAAAAAAAACTACATTCATCACAAGATCAACACCAACAATTTTCTCGACTTGAAAACCGTTGTACCCCTTTCTCTCCTTTTCCCTGTTCTCATCCCCTCTTTACTCTCAAACATCCAGAGTGGTATCACACCCAACAAGTCGTCTTTTAAACATTCACAGTACTTCACCACGCCCACTCTCAAACGCAGCTTCTTGCAAGTCACAGCTAAGCTGAAAAGACCGAGGGTTTGGGGGTGGGAGGTGTGCAATGCTTCCTTAGGACGCTCCGCCTTAGGAACTATGACGATCCCTCCCTCGTTAGCCAAGCTGGGGCTGTTACTTGAGGGTACCAACAGAGAGATGGTAAAGGGTCTTGGTCAGTTGTGATTCGCTAACCCCGACGCCAACATGGGACATCATCTTCACTAGTGCTTCCAAGAGAAATTACATAACCCACTATGAAACTCTCCCCCCCCCCCACCCCTTTACAGCTTATTACTTCTCATCTTCTACGGGCTTCCAGGAGCCATCTGGGCTCAGCCTTAAAACAGAGGAAACCTCAGGACAGCCTGGACCCCCTTCTTATAGGCCCTTGGGTACGCTGACCAATGGCAGAATGGGGACTCCGGCATAACGTGAAAACTTACGTACATAAAGGGCAGTTAAACGTAATAATTACGCAAGTGAAGAACTGTTTATATAAGACAACATTTGATAAAGTGTGAGAAGATAACTAAACGAGAACCGTTTATATAAGACAACATTTGGTAAAGTGTGACAAGATAACTAAACGAGAACCGTTTATATAAGACAACATTTGGTAAAGTGTGAGAAGATAACTAAACGAGGACCGTCAGAAGATAAAAGTAAGAAACATTACAGGAAAAGAATAACATAACGAAGGGTAAAAGGTAAAATTCCCGTTTCCATGCTGTTAAGGTATATTGGGGGATACGGTGTTAGGCCCGTATTTCCACGACCTTCGGGCACATGAAAGTCTGATGTTGTCAGTATCACGGTCTGGCCGCATTTCTTATATATATATATCTTATATCCTTCCCGTGCCGTTAGACGTCACATAGGGCTCGCAAAGTAGTTCGCCAATTTTTCCTGTCTTCGGCGAGTCTTTCAACCTCATCAAAGGATTTTATGCCTGTTAACTTGGCCTCTCTTAATAATGTTCTCTTCAGAGTTTCACGCGGTCTGCCCCTTTTTCTTCGGCCTGTTGTGTTCCACTTGATAGCTTGTTTTGGGATTCTCTGCTCATTTCTTCTCATCAAGTGGCCAACATATGTCCATCTCCTTTTCCTGATCACCCGTGAGACTGGTTGTTGTTCAGTCATCTGTCTTATCTCTGCATTGTTCTTGAATTCATTCCACTTGATGCCGAGTATTTTCCTTAGGCATTTGTTTTCAAAAGAGTCTAATTTCTTTTCTATTTCTTTAGTTGTTTTCCAGCTTTCGCATGCATAAATGAGGGTGGATATTACATTTGAATTGAATAGTCTTAACTTGGTTTTTGTGCTTATAACTTTTGAATTCCATATGTTCTCAAGATTCTTGAAGATTGATGCTGCTTTTGCAATTCTGATCCTAACTTCCTTTCTAGTGTCACCATCCTGGTCTATGTAGCTGCCAAGGTATGCAAATTGATTGACTTCTTCAATATATTTCCTTCTATGTGTATTTTTCCATTTTGATTGATGGGAATTTTCATTATTTTTGTTTTGTCCTTGTTAATTTCAAGTCCTATTTTGCTAGCCAGTGAAGATAGGCTATCTGTTTTTTTTGCATGGAATTCACATTATTACTGATAAGAGTTATGTCATCAGCAAAATCAAGATCTTCTAGTTGGGTCCCATGTGCCCAGTCAATACCTGTGTTACCTGTGCAGCATTTTTTCATTATGAAGTCTATTGTAATCCCAAAAAGTAAAGGAGACAGTATACATCCTTGTTTCACGCCTGTTTCAATCTGGAACCATTCACTCATCCCTTCTTCTGTCTTGACTGCACAACCATATCCATTGTATAAGTCCTTAATGATGTTGACAATTTTAGATGGTATTCCATATAGACATAAAATTCTCCATAATGAATCTCTGTGTATGCTATCAAATGCCTTCTTAAAATCTATGAAATTCAGTATTAATGGTTTCTGCTTTTCAATATGTTCTTCAAGTATTATTCTGAGAGTAAAGATCTGGTCGAGACAGCTTCTCCCTTTTCGAAATCCTGCTTGTTCTTCTCTCATTGCAGTATCCACTATATCTTTGAGTCTATTCAAAATGACCTTGCAAAATACTTTTGACACAACTGATATTAAGGTTACTCCTCTCCAGTTGTTACAGTCACTAAGGTTGCCCTTTTTTGGTATTTTCACAATGATTCCCTTCTTCCAATTAGAAGGGACCTTTTCTTCTTTCCAAATCTTGTTAAACATTCTCTGTAGTTGTCTCATGTTGTCACTATTGATAGCTTTTAGCATCTCGGCTGTTATTTCATCTTCCCCTGCAGCTTTGTTGTTAGCCATTAAATTCACTGGCCGCATTTACCTTCCCAGATTTCTCTGGCGCCCATTTTTAGAGGCTGGGTGAACCCAGGGCGGAAGGGGCTTTTGTTTTTGTTGTATACCAAACAAACAAAAAAATCCCACTGCTAGGACTTGAACCTGGTAATACCGGATTAGTTAACCAGGCACTTAACCAGTCGGCCAACCAGAACGCCGCAATATATGGAATACAGGAAGACAATTTATAAAATATTCAGTCTGAAAATTCATAACGCGGGCACAATGCACGATTTTAAACTGTAACAGGGTAAGTGCTCTGCAGGTTATGAGAGGTTAATATAATTTCTGGGGCGTCCAATTTGATCTGTCCACACCGACAGAAAATGGGCAATGGAGGAGAAATAGGGGGTGGGGGGGGGGGAGGGATTTAGGGTTCAAGTTGATGGTGACGTTTAAAAAGCTGACAGGAAAAGAAACGGAACTCTCTATGCACTTTTTTTTTAAAAATGACATAATCGATACCTCTTAGAGATCGTTTTCCGCAAATGACGTTCTATATTTCACACTATAGAACCCAATTTGTGTTTTACATGCAAATATACTAACTACAGAACAAAAATATCGATACTTCGGATGGAAATTACGCTAAATTATATACCAAAGCTCATTTCTTTTTGGAATCGACTTTCCTTAACTCCTTTTAAAGGCCCGAATATGTTTTTTTTTAAGGGAGTGTCTATTGGCAAATCGAAGTCAAGCCACTGCGCATGTCCACTGACCTTTGCACTACCACGAATAACAGACTAGGAGTATATAGTACAAAATTAGAACCCTTTCAACCTTCCGGCTAGCTCATTCGGTAGATCATGTGTTTCTTAATGGTTATGGGTTTTAAAGTTATACTTTAGATTATGACACTATTTATTTGTCCTTAATAAGAACAATTATACTTTTAACTTTTTGAAAAACTAGCAATTTCGCATGTCCACTGACCGTTTGTCCTGTAAGGAGAAAAAGTTCCACCCCGAATTCAGTTAGGACCCTGCCCCCATTTTCCGTCCTGGCTGGACTCAGGAACTGGGATTAGGGGAAAGAGCTAAAGAAATTCGCTTAAAGTACCTTCCCCAAATGGAAGTGTTATATGTTGACAGTGTTAGTGGCATGGGGTCAAAGGCCGCGGAAATATAGGTCACACAAAGTGCGAATAGTCTCTCCAGAGTGTGACCTACATTGACACTGCGCATGTCCCACGGCCCTTGACCCCATGCCAATAAAATTGGATTTGTGGGGAAAGTATGACAAGGGAATTTCTTTTACACTTTTCCCTAATCCCTGCTGCTGAGTCGAGCAGGGGCGGACAGTGGCGGCAGGGTCCTAACCGAATTCTGGGTGTGACGTTTACACCTTCCAGGACAGATAGTCGAGCTATGATCCTAACCGAATTCACGGTGGAAATTTTACTCCTTCCGGGATAAACGGTCAGTGAGCATGCGAAATTTCTAGTTTTTTTTTCTATAAAAGTTAAAAGTAAAATTTTTCGTAACAAAAAGACAAATAAATAGTGTCATAATCTAACATATCATCATCATCATGTGCCGTGCCGACTGGCGTTGGCTGTTATGCTTCTCCAGAGTACGCGATCCTTCATGCAGGCCATCAGCTCACTTGGTGATCTCCTCTCACACCATCCCGTCAGACTGTCCAGTATCATTTCTCTTGGTCTTCCTCTTGATCTTCTTCCTTCTATTTTTCCTGTTGTTATAATATTTTCAATGCCCCCTCTTCTCAATGCAGGTCCTATGAAAGTACATTGTCTCTCTCTTATCTTTTTGACAAGGTTTTTTGTCTCTCCAACAATTCTCACACATTCTTCATTAGTTATTTTTGCTGTCCAGGGGATTCGCAACATTCTTCTAATAAACAACATTTCTGCTGCTTCCAATGATTTTTGTGCAGACTTGCCTATTGTCCATGATTCACTTCCATATAACAAGATAGGTTCAATATAGCATTTTAGGACTCATTTTCTAACATTCATTGATAAAGATGTGTTGGTTAATATGTTTCTCATTCTCTGAAATGCAGTCTTTGCTTGGCCTATTCTGTTCCTAATTTCTGTTCTGCATTTCCCATCTGAAGTTATTACTGCTCCAAGGTATTTGAATTTCTGCACCTGCTTTAGAATAGTTCCGTTTAATTTAATACTGCATGCTGGTGGATTCCGTTTCTTAGATATAACCATAGTCTCTGTCTTTTTGATGTTCAAAGTAAGGCCTTTCTGTTCACTTTCTTTTGGCGACTTTATCCAAGAGATTTTGCAGGTCTTGTTGGTTTTCAGCTATCAGTACTGTGTCGTCAGCATACCGAAGGTTGTTAATATTGTATCCTCCAATTTTTATGCCTGGTTCTGTGATGATTGTTCTTAGAATATTCTCGCTATACAGAGAAAAAAGGTAATCTAACATATAACTTTAAAAAAAAAATTCACCAATAGTGGGGTTCGAACCCATATTTTCTATATAAATAGAATCATGCCCCTATTGACTGAGCTAGCCGGGCGAGTGCTGTATTTCACATTTTGTAGCATATAAGCAGACTTGATGCGCAGTCAATGTAGGTCAAGGTACGAATAGACACCGCCTTGAGGACGATTACAAAGTTAACTCCCTCAGCTTATTTGAAAACATGCAAACACGAAGAGCAGAGAGCGAAAATGTAAGAACATTATTTTCCCTAGGGAAAGAGAATACAGTTTTGTGTCGGATATGAAAAGATCTGGGAATTTTTGCATTGGATGTGTAAACACCTGGCAGAACTATGTCTAGGGCAAAGGCCGGTAGCCAACACACTAACTATGGTACCCGGACCCTCTATGGCAAAAGGTTGCAGACCTAGTCACTCCTATAAAAACAGCAACGGTTATGCCCATGTTGTTTCACGTTTTTAGACAGAAAGATTGCCGACCTTGTCACTCCTATAAAAACAACACTATTTACGTCCCTTTTGTTTTCTGTTTTTAGACAGAAAGGTTGTTGACCTAGTCACTCCTATAAAAACAGCACTGGCTACGTCAGTTTGTTTTCTGTTTTTAGACAGAAAGGTTGCCGACCTAGTCACCCCTATAAAAACAGCAATGGTTATGCGCCTGTTGTTTCATGTTTTTAGACAGAAAGATTGCCGACCTAGTCACTCCTATAAAAACAGCAGTTGTTATGTCCCTTTTGTTTTCTGTTTTTAGACAGAAAGGTTGCCAACCTTTGGTCTAAGGCATGAAAACTTCTGAGAAATTTGATTGGGGTATGAAAATACCTAGCAGCACAAGCAATAGATATACCTGAAGCAAAAGCGGAACTAAACATCAATACAGGACCAATAACAATAAATGAAGTAAAAGAGGCGATAAAGATGCTAAAATCAGACAGGGCACCAGGTGAAGATGAAGTGACTGCTGAGATGTTGAAAGCAGAAGAAACAGAAACACCAAAACAACTTTGCCGGATATTACAACAAATTTGGGATTTAGAAAAAGCCCCAGAGGAGTGGAAAACTGGTCTTATAGTAAAACTACCAAAGAAGGGTGACCTCAGAGATTGTGGGAACTGGAGAGGCATTACCCTACTGCCACTCACTAGTAAAGTATTTTGCAGAATAATCATCAACAGAATTGTACCAACACTTGAGGAAAAACTTCGGAAAGAGCAGGCAGGATTTAGGAAAGGAAGATCATGCATAGACCATATATTTGTACTTAGACAAATATTAGAACAGGCAAATGAATGGCATAGCACAACATATGCATTATTCATAGATTTTGAGAAAGCCTTTGACAGTGTCAACAGAGATGCACTGTGGAAAATCCTAAGAAAATCCTCCCCCATAAAATAGTTAATGTAATCAAAGCCCTATACGAGGGTTTTCAGTGCAAAGTTATCTGTGGAGAACATACCTCCAGCAGCTTTAGGGTACAAACAGGAGTGAAACAGGGATGTGTACTATCACCAACATTATTTATCTTGGCAGTAGACTGGTTAATGAAGGAGGCAACATCAGACAAACGCAGAGGATTACAATGGACCCTTAACACAGTGCTGGAGGACCTTGACTTTGCGGACGACATTTGTCTATTATCAAGCAGTCACAAAGATATGCAAGATAAAATAAACAAGTTAACCCAGAATGCAAACAACATAGGACTAAAGATCAACGTAGGAAAGACAAAGTTAATGAAGCAAAATGTGAACAACAGAAATGTACTCAGAGTAGATAACAAGTTAGTGGAGGAGGTCAACGAATTTGTATACCTTGGCAGCAGAGTAGTAGAAAATGGAGACAGCACAGAGGACATCAACAGCAGACTTACTAGAGCAAACCAGGCTTTTGCAATGCTACAGAATATATGGAAATCAAATAAACTAAGCACAAATATGAAAATCAGGATATTTAAGAGTAATGTTCTAAGTGTACTACTCTATGGAAGTGAATGCTGGAAATCACCAAAACCATAGAAAACAAGTTGAATTCTTTCCAGACTAAATGTTTACGTAGAATTTAAAAAATATTTTGGCCAAACACCATAAGAAATAACATCTTATTGGCAGAAATGCAGATGAAACCACTGACAACAATTATTGAGGAAAGACGCTGGCGATGGTTGGGACATGTGCTCCGAATGACTGACAACTCACTACCAAAAACAGCACTAAGATGGACACCACAGGGGAGCAGAAGTAAGGGTAGACCAAAAGAGACATGGAGAAGAACAACAGAAAGGATGTTGAGCAATAGAGGGCTCACCTGGGCAAGAGCAGAAAAAAAGGCGAAAGACAGGCATTTGTGGAAAACCCTTGCGGAAGCCCCATGTGCCCTGGGCACTTAAGGTTCAGAGAGAGAGAGAGATGAAAATACCTGAAATGTTGTTTCTGTTGTATGAATATGCATGAATTTTTATTCTATGGTTTGAAAATACATGAATTTTTTTTCTGTGATATGAAAACACATGATATTCTTTTTGGTGATATGAAAATACATGAAAAGTATGCGTGTGGTATGAAAATACATGTGGTATGAAGATGCATGCATTTTTTTCTATGGTATGAAAATACATGACATATTTTTGTCTGTGGTATGAGAATATATGAAATTTTTCCTGTGGTATGAAAATAAGGAATGGAAAGACTAATTATGTCCGACTGCAAGAACAGCGAAGAGCAAAACCTCTATCTTAGTGCGAAGAAAACTAAATTGATGACAACTGACAAAACAAATGAGGAAAACAACGGAAGAGGTAGAGAGTTTTGAATATCTTAGATCATCACTAACTAATAATGGAGATACAATGAGGGAAATTAAAACGAAGACATCTATCGCTCTTCAGAAAGTAAAACAACTAAGGAAGCTGTGGAGAGGAACAGACAGAACTACAAAAATAGATTTTTAAGAACATGCATCTTTCCCATCGCAACATATGCCTGTGAGACATGGACATTTAACAAAACAACTGAGAAACGTATAAATGCCTTTGAATGTACATGTTACATAAGAGTTCTTCAAATAACATGAATACAAAAAAAAGAACAAATATATCCACATTACAAGAACTTAATACTGAAGAAGGCTGACTAGTAAAAATGATTAAACAAAGAAAACTGAAATATTTTGGACACATTATGCGTCATGATAATTTAGAGAAGACTGTCATGGAAGAGTACATAATGGGAAAAATAAAGAGAGGAAGACCAAGGCGAAGATGGTTGCAAGACATCGTTGATAATCTGCAAATGGATACATCAGCAGCAGGGCATCTTGTTTACAACCGAGAGGCATACAGGAGAGCTGTTTGGGAGGCAAAGTTCCGCAAGGGACATGCAAATGACTGACTCTCGTTTTTCAGTCCTAATGTCTCAGCGATGTGTCTTTCTTTTATCAGTCTGTCTGTATAGAAGAATGTAGGTCACTAAGATTTGACTGTTCGGACCTTATAATAAGACAAGTTTAAACGAATGTTGACGTGAAAGAGGGTCGTGTGGTCACAGAGTTGCTGCTGAGTTTTTTTCACTAGCGGTGTGTTTGCCTGGAATCTGGAGGGAAAACAACTGTGTGAGACCTAGAGGATGGAGTTATGGTAGTACAGGAAGTCTTTATCCGTCTACTTGAGTGCTGAGAAAATGATTAAACATGGAGTATATACATGAAGTGAATGCTGGAAAATCACCAGAATCATAGAAAACAAGTTGAATTCTTTCCAGACTAAACGTTTACGAATAATTAGAAGAATATTTTGGCCAAACACTATAAGAAATGGGTACCAGAGAAAATCTGGGAAGTAAAGGCAGCGAGGAAAGGAACTGGTCACCCTACCTCACACGCTGATGACCCAGCATAATGAGGCCTCTAACGCTTCACCCCCTACGGCATAATTGCTATGGGACTATCTTTACTTTTTTACTATAAGAAATAACATCTTGTTGGCAGAAATGCAGAAGAAGCCAAGGACAGCAAATATTGAGGAAAGACGCTGGCGATGGTTGGGACATGTGCTCCGAATGACTGACAACTCACTACCAAAAATAGCACTAAGATGGACCCAACAGGGAAACAGAAGTAAGGGTAGGCAAAAGGAGACATGTGGAAGAACAACAGAGAGGATGTTGAGCAACAGAGGGCTCACCTGGGCAAGAGCGGAAAAAAGGCAAAGTACAGGTTTGTGGAAACCCTTGCGGAAGCCCAATGTGCCCTGCGCACTTAAGGTAAGGTTCATATATATATATATATGTAGTGAAAAATTTGCGTGGGAAAACAATCAACGAAATAGAGAGCAGACTGGACGCATCCGAAAACAAACGTTTAAAGAAAAATAATCCGTATACAAAGGAACGAATTCAAAACTAAAGTAGAGATAAAAGAAATGAGCATGCGGCAAACAGTCTCATCTGTGATAAAAAAAAGAGCATATGTGTTCCACGCGATGAGAAGACACAGTCAGAGAATCACAAATCAAACTATCAAATGGAAAACATTTGGGGAAAGGCCTACCTCGAAAAACCCTAAAGAGAACACTGACGAGAGAGGCTAAGATAACTGGCATCATATCCTTTGGTGAGACTGAGAAGCTCGCCGGGAATAGAAACTTGTGCTGAGGCACACATTGCGAGCCCCATGTGATGTCTAACGTCACGGAAAGAATGGAAGATACATGTGAGAATTTGGAGTTCTACTTAGGCTTGGATCTGTTCTTCAATGTACAGGTTGTTCCTGAGTCGCTGCTAGAATCAACGTGAATTATTCGTTTGTTTGGATGTTATTGTATGTTGAGCTGTCACTGCTTACAATATAACTCATCAAGCATACATTCATTTACCTCAAGATTATTCTGTGCATGTACGAGGAGTACAACGTGAACATCTGGAAGCTCATGCCTCTAATTAACCTGATATTGAGCTTCTTTCTTATCCATCTCCAACATTCTGATAGTGAGCTTCCTTCTTATCCATCTCCAACATTCTGATAGTTAGCTTCATTCTTATCCATCTCCAACATTCTAATAGTGAGCTTCTTTCTTATCCATCTCCAACATTCTGATAGAGAGCTTCTTTCTTATCCATCTCCAACATTATGGTAGTGAGCTTCTTTCTTATCCATCTCCAACGTTCTGATAGTTAGCTTCCTTCTTATCCATCTCCAGCATTATGGTAGTGAGCTTCCTTCTTATCCATCTCCAACTTTCTGATAGTTAGCTTCTTTCTTATCCATCTCCAACATTCTATAGTGAATTTTTTAAAATCCATCTCCAACATTCTGGTAGTAAGCTTCTTTGTTAACCGTCTCCAACATTCTGATAGTTAGCTTCCCTCTTATCCATCTCTAACATTCTGATAGTGAGCTTCTTTCTTATCCATTAGCTCTATTTTTACTTATTCCCGAAATTCACAGCAACTCTCGCAGATTCCCAGAGTAAAACATCGGGTTTTTTTTTCTCTTCTCATTTTAGATCTGACAAGCAGAGTCTGGTTTTCCCGTTTTAGATCTGACAAACAGAGTCTGGACGGGACTAATGCAGCGTAAGCAGGGGATTATCTTCTTATGCAGCAAAGGCTCTTAAGGCGAAGCAAGCAGAGAGACTGGACCTTGCGACACAAACATGTGTCTATTGTTGCAATGCCTCTTTGTGGCCATCGAGTATTGATTGATTGGATCAGCTATGAAAGGAGGGAGGTTCCTGACAAAATAGTTCTTGGCAATTTCTGTAGACTGTTAAATTCTGCCTGATTTTAAAAAAAAAAAAAAAAACCCCGTGTTTTGAAGCGAAAATATCCATTATCATCCTTTTCTACAGTATTCTTGTGTTACAGTGATACTGTCTCCCAGTCTATAATAGAACCATTTATGTTCTATTGATTATGTCTCCCAGCCTATAATAAATCTTGTATGCTCTGGTGTTTTTTTTCTTTCTCCCAACATATAGCATACTTTTTATGCTTAAATTGATTTTATCTCCCTAGTCTAGAACAGGTCATTTGTGTTCTGGCCATGTATAAGACAGTTTGTCGGTCTGTTAATAAGACTTTAATGATATTTTTGTATCTGTCAATCTTTTTAATAAGACCTTATAATCTAGTGAATCTTGCTATTAGTCTGATAATGGGACCATATAATTCTGTAAACTAGTCCTTATAATGAGACATTATATTCCAGTGGTTATATATCCTAGCCTACGCAAGGATACCCTACATTCCAGTGATTCTATATCCTAACCTGCCAAAGAGACCTTACATTCCATTGATTCTATATCCTAGTCTACAAAGGAGACCTTACATTTCAGTGATTCTATATCCTAGTCTACAAAAGAGACCTTACATTCCAGTGATTCTATATCCTAGTCTACAAAATAGACCTTACATTCCAGTGATTCTATATCCTAGTCTACAAAGGAGACCCTACATTCCAGTGATTCTATATCCTAGTCTACAAAGGAGACCTTACATTCCATTGATTCTATATCATAACCTGCAAAGGAGACCTTACATTTAAGTGATTCTATATCCTAGCCTGCACAGGAGACCTTACATTCCAGTGATTCTATATCTTAGTCTACAAAGGAGACCTTACATTTCAGTGATTCTACATCCTAGTCTACAAAGGAGACCTTACATTCCAGTGATTCTATATCCTAGTCTACAAAGGAGACCTTACATTTCAGTGATTCTACATCCTAGTCTACAAAGGAGACCTTACATTTCAGTGATTCTATATCCTAGTCTACAAAGGAGACCTTACATTTCAGTGATTCTACATACTAGTCTACAAAGGAGACCTTACATTCCAGTGATTCTATATCCTAGTCTACAAAGGAGACCTTACATTTCAGTGATTCTATATCTTAACCTGCAAAGGAGACCTTACATTCCAGTGATTCTACATTCTAGTCTACAAAGGAGACCTTACATTCCAGTGATTGTAGCTTATTATTGGCACCTGATTATTGCAACAAGATCCTGAACGTTTAATGTGAGAAGGAAGAGGCTGGCGATGGTGTAGCAAGATCTGACGAATAAATAGTTTGTTGTGTTTAAAGTCAAAGACAGGAAGAGTGAGAGAAAGATTTGAGAGAGACAGACAGACAGAGACAGAGAGGGAGAGGACATGAGACACACAGAGAGATACAAAGAGAGAAAAATAGAGAGAAAAACACAGAGAGCGATAAAGTCAGAAAGAGAGATAGGGAGAGACCGAGACACAGAGAGAGATACAAAGAGAGAGAAATAGAGAGAGAAAAACAGAGACCGATAAAGTCAGAAAGAGAGAGACGGAGACAGAAACAGAGAGAAAAAGAGAGAGAGAGAGACAGAAAAGAGAGAAAGCGAGAAGAGAGAGAGAGAGAGACAGAAAAGAGAGAAACAGAGAAGAGAGAGAGTGAGAAGAGAGAGATACAGAGAAAGAAAGTGAAAGGCTGAAACAGACAGAAATAAGGAGAAACAGAAATAGAGACAGACACAGACTGATTGATTGATTGATTGATTGATCTTTATTTCCAAAGGGTTAAGAATTGGACTCGCAGACTCGTCCGACATTCTGCCCTTTATTATACAACTTTCACACTGTTCCAGACATTCTACAAATAATCTGCTTATGTAACCAACAAAACTAACATTAGAAAGCTGAGAGATATAAAATAAAATAAAATATAACATTTACGTTTCGCTCTTATCCATGCACTCAATACAGAAAGTAACTACAGACATTTATAAATGACTAACAACCAAACAAAAAAATTCAATACAGAATAAACAATTAACTGAAGTCGGTGAAAACAGAGAGCGAGAGAGAGAGCGAGAGAGAGAGAGCGAGAGAGCGAGAGAGAGAGAGCGAGAGAGAGAGAGAGCGAGAGAGAGAGCGAGAGAGAGTGAGAGAGAGAGAGAGCGAGAGAGAGAGAGAATGAGCTGAAGAACGTTAGTCCAGTTAACAGTGGCCAGGGTTTGACAAAGAAAACAGGGAAAGAAGACGATCTTAAGACACATGAAGACATCCACAAGAAATACAGAAGACGTAGACAGAATTATTCACAGAAATAGAGACATGATAGAACTATCACCAGAAAAAGAAAGAGAGAGACGGGGATAAAACTATTACTAAAAATAGAAACGCGGAAAGAATTTACCAAAAACAAAGATGTGGATAGCACAATCGCCATTCCAAAGATAGAACAAATCCAGACCACAGAAATAAAGCAGGCAGACATTGAAAACAGTAGCAGCGAACTGGTTTCTCTTGTGAAAGTTGTATTGGAAGCACTGTCGTGGCTTTGGTCAAAAAGAGAAGTAAAGTTAGTTTCTTGGAGCATGTGCATGTTTGCTCCTCATGCGTTCACGGCGTGATCTAGTGGTGGATGAGTATGTGGGCAATAATTTATGTTGTAAGTAGTGACAGCGAACATACATCAACATCCAGAAAAAAAGGAACATTTCAAACTAAATTTGACTGCGACTCATGAACGACCTAAACATTGAAGAACAGGCCCAAGCATAAGTCCAGCTACAAGACTTTACATATAAGCTCTGTTTAATCACCTTCTCAGCACTCATGTAGACAAATAAAGACTTCGCATACTACCGTACGTTCATCCTCTAGCTTTCACGCAGCTGTCCTTGTTCTTCCTCCAAAAGTCCGGCCAAAGACCCTTCTTGCGACCAAGTTCCACAACAACTTGACCAAACGACAAAAGTTCACATCGTAGCTTCTTTAAACGTGTGTTGTAGCAAGGTTTTCACAGCCACAACATACCTGGTAACCAATACACTGGGATATTCTTGATAAACGTGTGTTTGGGAAACTTGCCTCCAAAACTGGAGAATCCCTGATAGGCGAGGCATACTTGTACACACGGCTGTCAGTCCAGTGGTGGGATAAATTGTATATTTCCGTAAAAATCAATTACATAAATTTGAGACTAAGCTACAGATCACAGCGACTGGAAGAGAAAGAATATTTTACTAAAGGTACTTGCAGTAACAGGGAAAATGTTGACAAGATAAGTGTGACACGACCTAATTATCTCCCCTATATATACGACATATAAAGTGGAATGAGTTCAAGAACAACGCAGAGATAAGGCGGATGAGCAAACAACAACCTGTCTCATGGGTGATCAGAAAAAGGAGATGGGCATATATCGGTCACGTGACTATGTAGTGGAATACAGCAGGCCGAAGAAAAGAAGGTCGACCACGTGAATCGAGAGGCCAAATTCTTTCTCTCTCTCTCTCTCTCTCTCTCTCTCTCTCTCTTCTCTCTCTCTCCCAGGGCACTTGGGGCTTCCGCAGGGGTTTTTCACAAACGCCTGCCCTTTGCCTTTCTCCTGCTCTTGCCCAGGTGAGCCCTCTATTACTCAGTATCCTCTCTGTTGTTCTTCTCTACGTCTCTTTTGGTCTACCCTCACTTCTGTTCCCCTGTAATGTCTATCTTAGTGCTGTTTTTGGTAGTGAGTTGTCAGTCATTCAGAGCACATGTCCCAACCATCGCCAGCGTCTTTCCTCTATAATTGCCGTCAGTGGCTTCATCTGCATTTCTGCCAACAAGATGTTGTTTGGCCAAAATATTTTCTAGTTCTTCGTAAACATTTAGTCTGGAAAGAATTCAGCTTGTTTTCTATGATTTTGGTGATTTTCCAGCATTCACTTCCATAGAGTAGTACGCTTAAAACATTACATTCCAGCTGCCTATTTGCACCTTGTGTTTAGGTTCCAGGAGGTCTGCAGTCGGGCTGGGGACTTCCAGTGACTGGCTTTCATCCACAACCTTCATGAGCTCAGTTTCCTGGTGCGCGTTTCTCCTTCCACCTGCATTTGTTTTCTTCCCCTTGCTTCTGTTTCTGTAGCAGTCTGATGGTTTTTTTTTAACCGGACAGAGTTGCTGGCCCTACGCCGAACCCTTCTTAGCGGCCTTTTACAATCATGTGTGGTAGGGTACAGTGGTTCTATTCTTTGCTTCCCAGGCACGTGCCTAGGTCCTGGGTACCATACAGTACCAAATTAGTAGGCATAAAATCCCTCGATGAGGTTGAAAAGCTCGCCGAAATCAGGAAAACTTGTCGAACTACCACGCGAGCCCTGTGTGACGCCTAACGGCACGGGAAGGATGTAAAATGTAAGATGAAGATGTACGATGCATGTGTTCTACACACGTACATCCATACATTAATCCGTGGATGATTAAGTAAATAAAACATTGGTAAAATCAGCCAAGAGAGGAGGTATACATCAAGATGATAAATGGGGAAAAAAGGCCCAAAACAGCTGTAACCTGCCTGATGTAAAACCGTTTTTTTTTTTTTTACTAAAAGTGTCGCTGAAGACAGGCGCCTTGGTAGTGCTTTTCATGGCGATGGTCAACGATAAGCCTCCATAGGATATGTTGTGCGTACTTTGATCAACATGCAGCTTAGAAGACAATTAGGCCACGTGTGATGTGGGTACAGTTTTGTTTTCGGAACTAGTCGAGAAAATGAGATCATGCGAGTACAGGTTTTTTTTCTGGAACTAGTCGAGAAAATGAGGTCATGCGAGTACAGGTTTTTTTTCTGGAACTAGTCGAGAAAATGAGGTCATGCGAGTACAGGTTTTTTTTCTGGAACTAGTCGAGAAAATGAGGTCATGCGAGTACAGGTTTTTTTTCTGGAACTAGTCGAGAAAATGAGGTAATGCGAGTACAGGTTTTGTTTTTCTGGAACTAGTCGATAAAATTAATCGATGTGTGATGTAGGTGCAGGATTATTTTTTTCTGGAACTAGTCAAGAAAATGAGGTCATGTGTGATGTGGGTACATGTCTCCTTCTGCAGCTAGTCTAGGAAAGGCACGCGTGTGTGATGAGGACCATATCAGCCTCTAATGTTACAACAGGCCAAAGAGAAAGAGGGAGTTGATATCATATCCCTTTTATAGCTCAACAGAAGTTACCAGTTAAATGACTATGTTACGGGCACTAATATTCCCCTACAGCATCATTGGCATGGGGCCACTTAAAGAACATGCATGGGGCCAGATAAAGAACATGCAGGGGGCCACTTAAAGAACATATGGACACTAACATCATATCCCCTACACGCATCATCGGTATAGAGCCATTCAAGGCACTAACATCATATCCCCTACATGCATCATCGGTATAGAGCCATTCAAGGCATTAACATCATATCCCCTACATGCATCATCGGTATAGAGCCATTCAAGGAACATACAGCCACTAACATCATATCCCCTACATGCATCATCGGTATAGAGCCATTCAAGGAACATACAGCCACTAACATCATATCCCCTACATGCATCATCGGTATAGAGCCATTCAAGGAACATACAGGCACTAACATCATATCCCCTACATGCATCATCGGTATAGAGCCATTCAAGGAACATACAGCCACTAACATCATATCCCCTACATGCATCATCGGTATAGAGCCATTCAAGGAACATACAGGCACTAACATCATATCCCCTACATGCATCATCGGTATAGAGCCATTCAAGGAACATACAGCCACTAACATCATATCCCCTACATGCATCATCGGTATAGAGCCATTCAAGGAACATACAGGCACTAACATCATACCCCCTACATACATCATCGGTATAGAGCCATTCAAGGAACATACAGCCACTAACATCATACCCCCTACATGCATCATTGCTACAACGTAGAAATACTTTTTACTTTTCACCTTTCCCTTTGTATACATTGGCAGCATTATTCCAAATCTACACTTGGACATCATCAAATTCTACGCAGCACCCAGCCATGCTTTGTTGCAACATCATACGCACGCATCTGTTAATTACACATTGGATATATTGTTCCAAACTCTTACGCAGCCCATTCCTTAAACTATCATTAACTCAAGACGCAATTTCCATTCTCGCACGCACAAACCTATAATTATCAGAGCACTATACATTGATGAACATTCTCTCTCCGGCGATAATCTAGAAAATGGTCTCAATCAACCTCTTTTCTCTCTCTCTCTCTCGTTTTTTTTTTTTTTTTGTATCTTCCTTTAAACATACGTAACGAGCCCGAATTTATCACCGTTTAAAATTTAAAAAAAAAGAGAATTCCTCGTTTGACGAATCGATTTGGAACACTGTTGTCTCTATCGATCTTCCTCGTGCTGTTACAGTTTCGCATCATCTGCGAAAGGTCAATCAATACTGAGTGGACCGACGTAGAGAAAAAAAAAACAAAACTCTGTAGTTGTACAAGGGGGAGATGGGAAATAATTACAACGTTTTAACGACAGATACCAGTGTCTTATCGTGAGCACTGAGATTAGCCAGTGGTGGATAGGTGTACTAAAGTGTGCTTGAACAAACTGCTGGATAGGAACTGGGTAATGAAGATAGACAAGATCGGAGGGGGCAGGGAGGGGGGGGGAGTGAAGCTGTTGGGATATTAAATGTACGGAGAAGATATGTACTTCTTCAAGGGAAGGGGAATGAGTGGGGGGAGGGGGGATTGCTAATGTATGTTTTCTATTGGACACCTGTTGTTGTTGAGCGGTTATGAGAAGTACAGGTAAGAAGATGTTCGAGTTGGGGAGGGGGGATTGGGAGAGACGAGGGGGAGAAAGAAAGGAGGCGGGGGAGGGGGGGGTGAGAACGAGCAAAATGAACGTTTCAAAAGTTAAAGAATTGGCCAGCTAGGGTCGTCTTATGTTTCGCCCCTTGTCACTCAACTTTCTTCTAACCTGGTCGTTCAAAATCAGTTTAGTGCTAATATTATATACCGGGGGCAAAGAACACACACAAACTTGGAAAGTCAGTCCTTACACTAAAATCATCATCATCATCGTGTGCGTTTTTCAGTACAAAAGTTGGCGGTAGTGAACCTCCAAGCGACTTCTCTCTATAAACTTAGCTGATAAAAGCAGACAGCTAAACAGATCAGTTAATTTTGATGTATAAAAACAAACAACCAAATAGATCATTTTACCTTGATTTCTTAAAAGAAACAACTAAATAGATCAATTTACCTTGATTCATAAAAACAAATAACTAAATGGATCAATTTACCTTGATTCATAAAAACAAATAACTAAATGGATCAATTTACCTTGATTCATAAAAACAAACGGCTAAACTCATAAAAAACAAACGAATAAACTGAGCATTTAATCTTGAATACTTTATATAAAAAACAAACGAATAAACTGAGCATTTAATCTTGAATACTTTATATAAAAAACAAACGAATAAACTGAGCATTTAATCTTGAATACTTTATATAAAAAACAAACGAATAAACTGAGCATTTAATCTTGAATACTTTATATAAAAAACAAACGAATAAACTGAGCATTTAATCTTGAATACTTTATATAAAAAACAAACGAATAAACTGAGCATTTAATCTTGAATACTTTATATAAAAAACAAACGAATAACTGAGCATTTAATCTTGAATACTTTATATAAAAAACAAACGAATAAACTGAGCATTTAATCTTGAATACTTTATATAAAAAACAAACGAATAAACTGAGCATTTAATCTTGAATACTTTATATAAAAAACAAACGAATAAACTGAGCATTTAATCTTGAATACTTTATATAAAAAACAAACGAACATCAGAATAGACTATACGCTGAGCAGAAGAGAAGCTGCGTATGTTTTTCCGCATTTATTTCACAATACTCTACTGTTATCTCTTCGGAGACACATCGTCGATATGTTAGATTGTGCCTCCCCATCCTAACAAGTCCCCAGCGCCCCCCCCCCAAACCTCAAAGACGCCCTCAAACCTCACCATCAACACCCTCCCTCCAGCACACACACACGCGCGAGCGCGCGCCGACTCCCATTTCAATATGTGTATGTGGCTAAAGCTCATCTTAGTCCGTCTATAATTCTTAGTTTCAATCCAACTTAAGGAGAACATAAATGCTAATTGATGAATGCATGTTTTGAAAACATAGAACACTCACACACATATAGGCATTGTATTTATAAACTAAATCAAGAGGAAGACCAAGAGAAATCATACTGGACAGTCTGACGAGATGGTGTGAGAGGAGGTCACCAACTGAGCTGATGGCCTGCATGAAGGATCGGATACTCTGGAGAAGCATAATAGCCAACGCCAGTCGGCAAGGGCACATGATGATGATGATGATGATTTATAAACTCCCTCCAACAACAGATGCTATGCGTGCATTGTAAAAGGCGAAATCAAAAGAGAACTGACACTTTGTTAAAAAGTCACGCTTGGAGTTTAAGAGGTTTAGATACGAAACTAAGTCTTAAAATTCTTAAACTGAATCATCATGTCGATATTCATACCCAGGGCCGTGGAGAGCCAGGTCGGGCCAATGGGTCAGTTACTATCAGGCCCGGCTATCCAAATACAGACAGAGTCTCTCATATACGTACTTAAAAGTAAGTCGGACTGCGGGGCCCTTCAGCTGCCGGGCCTCAGGGTTATATCCGAGGCCCCCAGCTCTTCCCCCCTTACATAGCCCCCCCCCCCCCCAAACGATTTTTTTCACTAAAGGTCAACAAGCGGTGTTGCTGGGGTCCGGTTTTTCTATGTTGTTTCCAAAACAAAAAAAGTTTTGTCAGCTGAATGTGTTAAGTGTAAGACCACTCCAGTTTAAGTCTGTTAAGCGTAAGACCTTGCTAGGTTGAGTCTGTTACGTGTAAAACCAAGCCTGGCTGAGTCTGTTAAGTGTTAGACCAAGCCACGTTGAGTCTGTTAAGAGAAAGACTTAGCTAGGCTGAGTCTGTTAGAACAAACCAGGTTGAGTTTGTTAAGTGTAAACCAAGCCAGGTTGAGTCTGTTAAGAATAAGACTAAGCCAGGTTATTATACAGCTTTTGCTATCGTCTGCTGTTTCGTCCCGTAGCTTTATTCTTCTCAAGGGAGTAGGCGGTCTCTGAGAGGCGGTGCTGTCTTGTACTGGCTGTTATCTCGGTCGCTGTACGCATGGCGCTGTGTTATACTAGCACTAATCTCGGTCGCTGTACGCATGGCGCTGTGTTATACTAGCACTAATCTCGGTCGCTGTACGCATGGCGCTGTGTTATACTAGCACTAATCTCGGTCGCTGTACGCATGGCGCTGTGTTATACTAGCACTAATCTCGGTCGCTGTACGCATGGCGCTGTGCTATACTAGCACACATCTCGGTCGCTGTACGCATGGCGATGTGTTTTACTAGCACACATCTCGGTCACTGAACGTATGACTCTGTGTTATGCCAGTTCACATAGATAGATTAAAAGTCTTGTCATGGATGTTGTTCAGACATCAACGTACCTCAACTTTAGCCTCTGCTGCGAAACTTATAACATATATCAATTACAGCTGAGCGCATATTGTTTCAATAACTCTTGTAATTCGCTACAGTATGTTCACTTCATACACAGTATATAACCATCATCAATAATTGGCCTAAACCTTGGCCTCTCATGTAGTGCTCGAGACAAGACTTCGGTTTCATCATCATTGAAAAATATTTTAAAAGGAAATCAGTGTTTTTGTTGCATTTTGCTCCTATCGGCGCGTAACCGCTACCTAACCACGGGTTCCAACAACAAACCCCTCTCTAATTCTGGCCCCGGAGTGATTTATCAAAGTCTCCGACTGATCAATCAGTCTCTTCTAGATGACCAATCACATGTCTGCGCTAGGTGACCAATCAGATTTGGTCTAACCTGACGTAATATCAAGTAGCAGCTAGGAGACTAAGGGAGATCACTCCAAAACAACATTGGCGATGTTGGTACATCTTGCACACCTGTAGCAGTCAATGGTCGGATCAATATTTAAGCAGTCTAAATAACATGAAAACCAGCAGATTTCTAACCCGGTCCATATTTTAAAATTATAGACCAACTTCCTTTCAGTTTCTTTCGATCAAAAATTCTCAACAAAGTTTGTTCTGTCAGAGAATGGAAAGTACGTCAGGAGCTAAAGAGTTTATACTCTGCATTTTTTCAGTGTGCTCTCCAGTGTTATGTCATCATCATCATCATCATCATCGTCATCATTCTGCTCCTACAGACACTGACGATCATACATCTCCAATGTTGAGCAATGTTATTGGCTGAGGTAAAACTGCTTCTAACAGCCCAGAGTTGGAAGAATTTCAAGGTACAGTTTTACAAAAAACAAAAACAAAAAAACAAAACAAAAACAAAAAACGTAAGACAAAGGGATTCACAAAAGGAAATAGGACAGATCAAAGTGTCCTAAAAACGGCAACACTGGCGCAATATTCGACGAAAAAAAAAATGCCTCAGATCAAGAACGAAGGAAAATTCACGACAAACAGATCAATACATAAGGGAAAAAAAACCAAACAAACTGCAGGTCTGTTCTGACTGAAAATAGGGAACGCACTGCGGCCACAGACCAAAACTAAGGAAACAGTAGAAAAAGCAGTCCACTTAAAGAAAGAAATAAAAACTACACCACAAACTTTTGTCTAACTTCCTTGTTCTAGTTCATCAGCTCGAGTTTTTGTGTTTTTTTAAAAATAACTTAAGCCTTTCTTTGTTTTCCATAAGTTTCACAGTGATTATTAGCCTATTCTCCACCGCCCACATTCTCTGAATGTGTCTTTTCTCTAAGTTTTTGAACTGGTTTTGGTTGCTTTATCATTTTCTCTGAGAAACTGGACTTTGGATCTTTCGACTTTGTATCTTCTATCTCGCCTGAACTGCGCGTTGATGATGCGATGAAGACGTTGAGGCACAGCGTTGTGTCGGACTGGGAGCGGGCTATGACGCCTATTTTGTAAGCCTTAAGAAGGACTAAAATGCAAGGGGTGTACGATACTTATTTAGCAGACTCCAACACCATGAGGATTGTGGCGATCCCTGCCTTGTTAGCCAGGCTAGGCCTGTTACTGGGGATACCAACGAAGAGGTAGGGAATGTTCCTATTTGACTATATTCGACAACTCTGACGCTGGGATTGTCATCTCTGACTCTGGGATGTCAACTCTGACTCTGGGATGTCAACTCTGACTCTGGGATGTCAACTCTGACTCTGGGATGTCAACTCTGACTCAGAGATGTCAACTCTGACTCAGGGATGTCAGCTCTGACTCTGGGATGTCAACTCTGACTCAGGGATGTCAACTCTGACTCTGGGATGTCAACTCTGACTCCGTGATGTCAACTCTGACTCTGGGGAGGTCAACTCTGACTCTGGGACGTCTTATTCTTCTTCTGCGTTCGAGGTTTGCTGGTTACTTCAGATCCTGATCCCTGTTGACATGACAAAGCTCCCCCCCCTCCCCAGGTCCTCTCCAGATCCTGAAAGGAGACCCAAAAAAGATTCTGCCTCAAGCTTGTGTCCTCTGGCCATGTCTCACGCCTCAGGTCTGCATGGTTTTGGCACTCTTGTAGGATATGTTGCCACATGGACACTCGTCTGTGTGAGACATTTTGTGTCGATACAGGTGGCTCAGTAGTCTACAGTGGCCTGTCCTTTGGCAAAAGAGGATGGTTTGCGGATGTTTTCATAGTCTCTAAAAACAACAAACAACCCACAGGAAAACATACAGGAAATCACAACAGAACTGAAGCACCTTACACTGTCAACAACCGTGGCCCTACAATGGGTACCATCCCACTGTGGAATAGCTGGCAATGAAATAGCTGACAGCCTATCCAAAGCTGGCAGCAATCAAGATCAAACAAATCATCCAGTAAACTACCATGAAGCGAAAACCATAATCCGTAACCAGTGCAGATCTGAATGGAAAAAGAAACTGAAATTCAACAATGAACCAGATCCAATACACCAGCTACAAAGACTCTGGGACGTCAACTCTGGTTCTTGGAGTCAAATCTGATTCTGATATATTAAATCTGACTCTGTAATGTCAACTCTGACTCTAGGATGTCAACTATGACTCTAGGACGTCAACTCTGAGATGTCACTCTGACTCTCGGACGTCAACTCTAACTCTGAGATGTCAACTCTGACTCTAGGATATCAACTCTACGATGTCAACTCTGACTCTGGGACGTCAACTCTGACTCTGAGATGCCAACTCTGACTCCGGGACGTCAACTATGGGTCACTGCCAAATCGGAAAACGTCTTCGCCCTCTTAGACTTGGAACTGTAAGAAAGAAAATGGCCACTGTCTCGGTCGAACCTAGTAGCAAGAACGAGCCGCCGAACAAGTGTTTCAGAACACTTTTATGGTTATGGTCACTTCTCCTTCTCCTAGGATTTTCCAACTTGCCCCCTATACCCGTTCCTCTAGCCCAGTGTTTCCCAACGTGGGGCATGAGCTCCACAAAGGAGGGGGGGGGGCATTTAGAATATATTTATTATACTTTTTCCAGGAACTGACCGACAATTATGCTGCTGGAACGAGGGGTGGGGTTGGGTGAAATCAAAATCTTTGAGACGCTGGGGTGGTGAGGTGGTTGTATGATCCAAAAAGAAGTTGGGAGACACTGCTCTGGGCTGTCAAAATCACCATCATCATGAGTTGTGCTAGGTACCTATGAGACGTCAACCATCTCAATAACCTGGTTTTACTTTACGCTGGGAAAAAAAAAAAACGGTTTGTCAGCTATTGACAAGAGGGAGAGAATGGGTTGGAGAGAAACCTGACATGACAGTGTTAGTTTTGTGCAACAAATAAATAAATGGGTCATTGAAATTTAATTATAAAATCGCAATAAATTTCCAAAGGTGTATTCAGTAAAGCAGTTTTTTTTTATTAAAATTGTTCCGTATACGAAGCTATATCATTTTTTTAGTGGAGATTATGTGTGGGGGTGGGGGGTGGGGAGGGGTATGAAAAGGAGAGGAGGGTGTGTCTAATTCTCGGCACTTGCTGACACAAAGAGAAGGGCTTAAAAAGGCAGCAAGCTAAAGTTTGTGGACATAATAAGTGGTCGGCGCTTATGCCGCAAAGATCTTTTTTTTCACAGCGGAGACCGAGGCACAAGAACCTACCCCGAATGCAATGGTAACAGGTAAGCAACATTTGTTTCAACTTCATTTCCCTGTACGCTGATGGAAATTTTCAGTTCTAAGGAGACGACATCTCAACAGCGAGCTGCAGTGACAAGCTTCTCAATAAACTAGACCATCGTAACTATCACCATCATAGCACAGCAAGACAGGCACTGACATGGAATCCTCACGGAAATAGAAAACGAGGAAGACCTAGACTTAGTTAGTGAAGAGAAACGATGACAATGGCTCGGAGACAAGGGATACACATGGAAGGAAGCAGAGAATAGTTCCAAGAACAATGACGACTGGAAAGCCTTTTATCCGTGGCCTATGCTCTCAAAGGAGTGAAAGGCGACGATGATGATGAAGACTGTAACTATCCCCCCACCCACTCCCCCCAACCCACCCAACAAAAAAATACATTGTTCTTAAATGTGCCATTTATACAAATGTAGTCGTTTTCCAAGGAAGGGACATAACTGCACGATGGATAGCACGGAAAGAACTCTGCACAAGTGAAACGGAAAATTCGTGACAGCAGCCAATGCCTAACAAATAGACTTCGACAACAACAAAAAAACAAAAGCAACCAAAAAGAAATTTTTCACTGGTGAAAAACAATGGCGAGACAGCTAAATGATGACATCTGGCTATCGAGAATGTCTTTGGAATGTTGCGAGTACCCAAAGCTGAGTCATGTTAGTCTGCAGGAGTTGCACGTAAAGCTACGAGTAACAATAATGGTTGTAAACTGTTGTAAAGGGATCGTCCCCGTAAATGTGAATTATAGAGTCTGTTAAGTTTGTTATTTAAATATCCACGTTGTCCCTTATTCTCCTTTGTTCTTATGCAAGTTTATATTATCATGCTAAGTTTAACTTTTACGCTTTTTTTTTAAACACAGAGTCTGTTCAAATTTAGTCTTTTTTTATTGTTAAGTTCGTGTCTGATGAAGGTGTTAATCCGAAATATTGCATTCTTTGTCTTCACTGTTTACCTGCCTGTGAGATTCTTGAAGCTTTGAAAACGATTCTGGTTCCATCAGTTGAGGTTGTATAGATCTGAATGTGTCAGTTTGTTCTTTAAAAATTCTAACCCCAGATCTGGCTTCAGTACATGTTTAGCATGAATTTACATGCCATTTCCAGGTTCGTTTTTACTTCCTTGGAGCCTCGATGTTAGTTTGCTGTTGATCTCCTTAGAGCTTCGATGTTAGTTTGCTGTTGATCTCCTTAGAGCTTCGATGTTAGTTTGCTGTTGATCTCCTTAGAATTTTGATGTTATTTTGCTGTTGATCTCCTTGGAACCTCGATGTCATTTCACTGTTGACCTCCTTAGAACCTCGATGTTAATTCGCTGGTGACCTCCTTAGTACTCGATGTTATTTCGCTGGTGACCTCCTTAGAATCTCAATGTTAGTTCCTTGTTGACCTCCTTAGAACCTTCATGTTAGTTCGCTCTTGACCTCCTTAGAACCTCGATGTTAGTTCCCTGTTGACCTCCTTAGAACCTCGATGTTATTTCGCTGTTGACCTCTTTGGAACTTCGATGTTAGTTCACTGTTGACCTCCGTGGAACTTTTGGCATTGAGATTTTGCGCGCCTAAAAGTGTGGTACAGATCTTGAAGTACGTACATTGAATCAGAAGTGCTTCAGGCTACCGCGATTTACTTGTGGACTAAAGAAACAGGAGCCCCCTACACCCTTCCTCCATCAGTAGATTTCACTGTAAGAACAGCGTCAAGGCCTTCCCCTTCAGCCAGACCTAGGGGACTCTGCATCCCCTTTGGAGGAAGGCCGCGAAAAAAAAGGGATAAGGTCTTTATGCGACTCTGGTTAACTGATGGAGGCGTCTTAGTCTCTTGAGGCCACTCACATTAACTTACCTTTAAAATCTCTCTCTCTCTCTCTTGTCTCTGTCTCTCTCTCTCTTTCGTTGTATGTCTCTCTTTCTCTCTGTCTCTTTCTCTGTCTCTCTCCCTTTCTCTGTCTCTCCCTTTCTCTCTGTCCCTCTCTTTCTCTCTATCTCTCGCTCTCTCATACACATACATATCTCTGCCTCTCCTACTCTCTATCCTAATATGTCAGGATGTAAAAACAGACACACATTTTATGTATAGAATATGTAGTTTAACGTCCAAATCCCTGCTAATCTTATTTATGATCATTAATTTATGATCTTTAAAGAGGAAAATGAAAAGAAAACCAAGGCGCTCGAAGTGTGGATATACAGAGGAATAGAAGGAATCTCATGGACAGAAAAGAATACAAAGTACAAAGAAGAAAACAAAAAAAAAACCAAAAAGAAAACAAAGAAAGAACAAAGAAGAAAACAAAGAACACAGAAAAAAACAAAAAAGACAAAGAAGACAAAAACACAGAACAAAGAGGACAACAAACAAAGAACAAAGAGGACAACAAAGAACAAATAAGACAACAAACAAAGAACAAAGAAATACTAAATCAACTGAAACGGAAAACAGGAATAATGAGAAAGCATAAGAACCAAACTGTTAAAAATACTTCGATGACATCAAGAGACATAATACAATAATGAGCAGCATACTAGAGGGAAAAGCTGCAGGGCAAAAAAGACCAGAGGTAGACAAAGACATAGACGGGTGGGCGACATATAAAAAAAAACATGGACTGGACTTAGTTTGGCCGGGTGCACTGTGAAAACATATGGAAGAACATGATAGTGGACCTTTTCAGTCAATCTTCCATGGCATGATGATGATGATGATGATGATGATTTAATGTAAGGAGTGAGGCAATACTTATTAACCTTTCAGTTTATGCTTACTTTTGTTCTCTGTTCGCATATAATAATAATAACAACAACACAAAACTGATGTTGAATGACTAGGTTAGAGGAAATGTTAAATGATACAGAGCATGATATTACAGGTAAAGATATAGGTAACGGCACAGGTGACGGTAAAGGTAAAGGTAACCTTGTCATACCTTTGAAGCATTAGGGGGATATGGTGTCAGTGCCCATATTTTCTTTGACCTGTCAGAGGGTGGTGTGGTCAGCTTCACGCCTGGCTGTCTTTTCCTTCACCAACTCCAGACGAAATCGGGTACCCATTTCTACATCTGGGTGACTGGGGCGCCCCCCCCCCCCCCTCGGATTCGAACCCACGACCTTCGCCACGAGAGACCAATCCATTAACCACTTCGCTACTTAGGCGCCCAATATTAGAAACCCTGGCTGTAAATATGTTTCCATTTTCTCTTGCGCATGTTTACACTGAAGTAGTCCTTCAGTCGACAATTCGACCATTTTCATTTTGATGTAAATTTGCGTTTGTGACTTTAAACAACAATTATCGTATTTAATAACAGCTTAACTCTATGCGTACGACAAGATATTGGGCAGGGCGATTTAGACATTAGTATCAGTCAAAAAGTAAAACAACTAAAAAAGCTGTGGAGTGGAGCAGACAGATCTACAAAAATAAGATTTTAAAGGGCATGCATCTTTCCCAAAAATAGGACTTGAAATTAACACGGACAAAACAAAAATAATGAAAACTCCCATTAATCAAAATGGAAAAATACACATAGAAGAGACAGATATTAAAAAGTCACTCAATTTGCGTACCTTGGCAGCTACATAGACTAGGATGGTGATACCAGAAAGGGAGTTAGAATCAGAATTGCAAAAGCAGGCATCGATCTTCAAGAATCTTGAGAACATATGGAATTCAAAAGTTATAAGCACAAAAACCAAGTTAAGACTATTCAATTCAAATGTAATATCCACCCTCATTTATGCATGCGAAAGCTGGAAAACAACTAAAGAAACAGACAAGAAATTAGACTCTTTTGAAAACAAATGCCTAATGAAAATACTCGGCATCAAATGGAACGAATTCAAGAACAATGCAGAGATAAGACAGATGAGTGAACAACAACCAGTCTCATGGGTGATCAGGAAAAGGAGATGGACGTATGTTGGTCACTTGATGAGAAGAAATGATCAGAGAATCCAAAAACAAGCTATCAAGTGGAACACAACAGGCCAAAGAAAAAGAGGCAGACCACGTGAAACTCTGAAGAGGTCATTGTTAAGAGAGGCCAAAATTA